>CM053784.1:724326487-724856487 GCA_028749045.1 Cupressus sempervirens | reverse complement strand
ACTAGATTGGGGCAAGGTAGAGGTTTATATGATGTTGTCTCTCTTCATCTTCATCTTCTTTTTGCAATACCAATTTCCTTCTTGGCTTCTTGCTAGGGTGGCTTGGCGCTATCTTAGTTGGCATTTGTTTTCTCTTACAAGAGCTCACACCTTGGTCTTGTTTTTTTTTCTTCATCATGATCTTCTTCTGTGGCCTGACCAATGCTGCGGTGGTTGATGCCCTTGTTCTTGGTCTAGTTGTGCTAGAAAGTGTAAGTTTCTTTAGACTCTCCTTTATAGTGGGCTCAACAATGATGATTTGCTTATATATCTTGGTCTTTGGCTCAATACCATCTCCTTACCCTTATTTTATTAGTCTCTTCTTCATCATTGGATTGGTCCTCACCTTGACCTTGTGTGATTTGAAGTGGCACATTCTTCTCTCCCCCTTGGCTTAATGTCTTTTCAAGATTTTTCACCATCTTCTTTCTTTTCCTACCTAGGGTAGCAGTCTTCAAACCAATAGTTATTTTGGTTTTTTCTTCCTCATACTTCCCAAATGTCTTAGGATTTTTGTCAACATGCTCAACTAATAATGTTGCAATTGCTGGTAATGTTTCATAAATATTTACCTTGTAGGTAATGGCCTCAACCATTCTATCCTCAGTATGACAACTTCTACTTAGGTAAAATCAATATCAACAAGGAAACAAACATCATTATCATTTTTTTGCAACTAAAGATACAATAATTATGCTCCTCTTCCTCATTTTCTTCTTAAATTCATTAATGTAACTATCCATCATGTTGTCAAAATTTTCCCCCAATTGATTAATAAATTCATTGATTTGTTGTGTCATTAGTTGGTCTTGGCTCTAGACAACACCTCCAACTTTAGGAAAAGTAGTTTGAACATAGAAAAATATGCAAACAATCAAGGATCCGAACTTACACATTATGTTTTTGGCCTTCCTGATTGATGATAGATTCTCTTCCAATTGTGTTAATTGAAACTTGGCAAGATCACATGTATGATCCTTCTTAACAACCTTCCATGCCTGATCAATTGCAATGCAAAATAAACTATCCAACCTGCTCGATTGGTAAAATTTATGTGCTATCATCCTTACTACCAAACTCAATTTTAGAGTCTGTGATAGTAGAAATTGTGATACCTCTTTTGTTTCACATGACCATTGTGTTAGCTTCAATCACTTCCTTACTCTAGCATCACATAGTTCTCTTTCCATCAAGAGTAGGGTAACTAGTGTTGGAATTTACAAATGGGAAGACTTAGTTCTGAGAAAGGGGGGGGGGGGGGGGGGGGTGAATTAGAAGTAACTAAATTTAACCTTTTAAAACTTTTAACTAAGATCATTCACATGCATCTACCATATAAACTTAATGACATGCATGAAAATAGATAACACAAGATTTTGGTCACCCAGAAACCCTCTAAAATGAGAAGGTAAAATTGGGCTAGGGATGACACCCACAAATTATCATTGCAACAATATGTAACTATTTAAGATTACAAAGTTTGATCACTTCCAATGGTCTGCCTTGTGAAAGGTCTGCCCTGTTAAAGGCTTTACACTTTGTTAAAAGTGACCTGGTTAAAAGATTTACAAATGCTCACTTGGAATGTTACCCTGTTAAAGGATTTAACACCTTGTTGAAAGGCTTACAACATGGCTATTAGACCAACCTATCATCATAGGATTCTCATTCCTAATACAATGGCTAGAAAGTATTAGAATCTGATGACCTAGTGACTTACAATCTTTAATTGTTGATTCCAAATCCTTGTACATCTCAATATGATTTTGATCCTTCCTTGATTTGATATGTCTCTACTTGAAGTGGTGATGTTCTATTCTAACCAACTAGATTCTACAATGCTGCTCTTCCCTCTAAGTCATTATACCCTTCTGAACTTCACTAGCATTCTATCATGCATTCCATATATCTCTCTCTCACATGCACACATGGATTATGGGGTTTCATCCTCCTTTCAAAGGTTTTCAAAGACTTAGGGTTAAGTAAGAATCTACGATCAATATTCATTCTTCTTTTCTTGCTCAATTCTTTCACTTTTCCTATTGGTTGCATGCTTTCTCCATTTTTCTTATTGGCTGCATGTTGATTACATAGGGAATGTAAAAGAATTGATCTTATCTTTAAGATCCTTCGAGATTCATCCCGAGTCAGCTCAAAAATGGCTTACATATGAGTTTTTGAAGGTACAAACTCATATGTTGATTCCATGTTACTCGACACTTACTAATTGTTGATGCTTGGCACATATAAGAATTCTGTCTCACTCAGCATCTATAGTAACTCTGTCTTGCTCGGCATCAATACTTTGCTCAGCACCTATAGCGACTTAGCATCGCTTATCACTCAACACTTGAATCTTTCTCAGCACCTAAAGTTCACTCGACACCTATTGAATTTCTAGCTCAGCACATACTATAGCTCGACATCTGTATTATACTCGACATCATCTTGGAAATTGGTTAAGTGTGTTGACACTCAATTGTCAAAACTAATCTGAGACCAACAATCTCGCCCTTTGACATGAGTGGCAAAAACACTTAACTAAGCATTATGAATCTGGTTTCTATGAGTATAATACACATCCTATTCTCCATATGTACAAAACTTCAAAAACTTGTTCAAAATTTTGTAAAAGACTATATACCTTAAAGATTTGTAACTCCCCCTGAGTTGATATGCCATTTTTGTATCCAAAATTCCTTAAGCTAGATTTGTCTCATGTTGTTTCCATTATTTGCCTTATCATTCCTTTGCCTCTGTTTCATGTCTACTCTATTTCTACTATGTTTGTACTCCCCCTTTGTTTTTGCTCCCCCTTTCACACATTTCCTTGCAATTTTTGTTATCCTTTTGGCTTTATTTCCTTATCTCTCCTCAAAATTCAAAATTTTATTATCTCCCCCTTTGGGTATATCTCCTCCTTTGGGTTTCATTATTATCTCCATATCTCCCCCATTCTTATTTTCTCCTATCTTTATTATATCTCCCCCTTTATCTACATAATGTATTATCTCCCCCTTTTTGACACTTATGTCAAAGGGTCCTAAGAATGAATGGAATATTTAGCTAAAAATGTTTTATTTACCTCCATTATTATCTTTAGAGAAGCATCCCAATTGTGCAATGCTATTTCCAATACTTTGAGCTGGATGGCTATCTCTGTTGCAAGATATACTAGGCCTTCTAATGTAGAAAGATTTGGATCTTTCTTCAAAAAATTCTTTGCATAGACCACTTCTTTATGCAACACTTCCAAATGTGGGTGATTGCAGACTGTATCTGTATCAATTTGGCCTTAATATTAGCCTCTTCTACTGTTAATATGGCTAACTCCTTCTGAGTGTGAAGCATTGTGGAAAAATGCTTCTCACTTTGAGCTGGATCCTTAGGTAGCTGTGTGCTTGATATTTTAAGGTTCCTCTCTAAGCTCAATATTCTTTGGCTAGTCTCTTGTGTGAAATATGAAGAGTCACACAGTTTGGAGTACAATGAGAATATGTTATCAAGTGCTATTTTCACCTTCTCAACTTTCTTAGCTAGTTCAACCTTGATAGTGCTATCTCACCAGATATCTTCTCATTGACATTCATTTGAAACTTCTTCTCAGACCATTCCAATAATTTAACATTGGTATCAAGGTTTTCAATTTGTACCTAGTCCACTATGTTGGATAGTTGCTCCATAATGGGCTTTGTTTCATCAGATACTGGCAGGCGAAATGCATCAAGAAAGATGTCTTTGATTTCTATTAGTGCTTGCCTCTGCCTATACTCATTCTTGAGTATCTCCTACTTCTTTTTCCTTTCTAGTGCCTCTTGCACTTCATTGATCTATGTTAGGTTCATTGTCTTGTAGTCATAACTTGGTATGACTATCTCTTCATCAAGTGCAGGGTCTCCATAGTGAAGTACCCTTGCTACATTGGTGGAGCTTGAGCCTGGTGCTGAAATTTGTAGTGGTACTGCATCCATGCTCGGTTGCTTGGTAGGAGTCCCTATAGTAGGCAAATTAACCAATGTCTGTATTGCTTCTTGTTGTCTTTCCTTGGGGGTTTTCTCCTCTTCCTTTTCTTCTTCACTTCTACCTTGATCAATTATGGTGATTAGAGGAGGTGCACCTTGGCTTTATGTTGTAGGATCCTTTTGTCCTATCTACTCCTTTGCTAACTCCTCAGCAGTTGAAGTTATTGTCACTGTGGAATCAACCTTAGTAGTTGTGTCTTGTGTTGCTTACTCTTTTGGTTGATCACTTGTGGCTGTGAGAGGTTGTGAAGGTGGTTCTTGTGTGCTTTCCCTCTCCTTATTTATTTTAGCGACAACCTTTTGTAACTCTTCTACACTCACCAAAATAGGATTTTTACACAACTATGATTGCAAAGTTGTTTGGTGAAGGATCTTTTTGAGATCCTCTGTAGTCAATGGATTGATGTTCTAACCTGAGGTGTCAGGAACATCTTTCACAATTACTTTCTCTACAGATGTAGGTGGTGCATGTGGAGGACTAGGTGGTGGCATTTGTATGTCTTGGACACTTTGTTCTTGTTGTTGCTCCTCAATTGTTGCCTCATCACCTTTCTATGTTTTCTCCTCTACTGTAACCTCTTCTTTCTCTTTCTTTCTTTCTTACTCCTCATTTTCCTCTCCTTCTTCATCATCATTCCTTCCCTCAAAGGGATCTGCTTGACCTTCCTTGACTATTGTTAACCCATAAATCAATTTCTACATTTGTGTGGATTTCTTTACAACATCCTCAATTTTATTCTATAGAATGCTGAAGGCTCTATATTTGGGTGCAAATTTGCTCCCATGTTTCTTGCTAGCCTTACTTATTTTACCTTTTGTAAGGTCTGGCATTACACAAGCCAATGTTGACTCCTTTATTTCCTTCTCTATATTTAGGCAGTAATGCCATTTATTTTCAACAATGGAGCTTAGCTCCTTAGGCATATAATTGTCAAGTTCAAGTGGAGTAGTCTTGAACTTGGCCATCATAGTGTAGATAAACTCTTCCACTATGTTCTGTTCTTCTCTACTCAACTTATTAAAATCAATATATTTTAATCCTGATAGATCTTCATTATCCCTAATATTATCACAAATATTTTCCAAGTTAGATTTGGTGGAATGTCTTACCACTCTAAATTCTTCATTGTCAAATTTTGTCTTTTCTTCATCTAACTCTGGGGGTGCCACATATTTTCTTCTTTTCTTTTCTATAGGCCCTCCTTTCTCTATGGATTTTTTCTTCTCCTATTCCTTAGCCACTTTTGATGTTGCCCTTATGTCTACCCTAGTAGTAGGTTTGGCTGGGCTCGACTTAGCTGCTTTCTTCTTCCCTTTGGGCTGTGCAACAGGTTGTTTTTGTGCTTTTCTCTTCTTAGGTTCAGCCTTGGGTGCTTCCTACTCAACCCCTTCTTCTTCTTCTACATCGTCACCCATGCCTTGGGCTAGTGCTAATGGTTCTTGACCTTGTTCTTCTTCATCATCATCAGCTTCTTCATCTTCTTCTTCCTCTGCCTCAGCTACCCCTTCTCCAAATTTATCTTTTAGCTTCTTCACAAGTTTGTCCTTTTTCTTCAACATGGAGGTAGTCTTCAACTCCCTGTCCACCTTTGATCTTACCACATCATAAGTCCCAAAATGTGGTGCACTCTTGTCCACTTCTTCTCCCAACAATGCAGTTATAGCTACAGATGCCTCATCTATATTTATCTCACATCCAAGAGGTCTAAGCCATCTAACCCTTGGTATGGCTACTTGAATATAGTTATAATCAATATCTACAAGAAATCATACATCATTTACATGTTGTACTACCAATCAAACTGGTATCCTTAGCCTCTATTCCATGGATTTTTTGAAATCCTCACAATAACTTGTCATAAGAGTTTCAAAATTAGGTCCCATTTATTCAATATATTCATTCACTTAAGCTAATATGGACCTATTGGTTTTCCAGCTAACTTTACCAAAGGATAGAAATTCATTTTGTACATAGAAAAATATACAAATCAAAATTGCACCAAATTTGCATTGTGTTCCCTTGGTTCTCCTTATTGCTCCTAGGTTTTCATTGATTTGTTGCAATTGCAATTTTGCAAGATCATAAGTATGATCTTTTTTGACTAGTTTGTACCCAACATCCATTGCAATGCATGGTACATTGTTGAGTCTGCTATATTGATAAAACTTGTGAGAAATTACACCTAACAACAAAGTCAACAAGAGGGTCTTGGATAGTATTTATAGTCATTCCTCTCTTGTTCCATTTGACACCTATGTTCTTCTCAATTGCTTCCTTAGAATCAATTCTGAGGGTCTTGGGCCGATCTAGGGTTGGATACCTTGTTACCTTATGAATAATCCTCTTTGTTATTTTCATTGGGCCATTTTTTAGCCACAAATTTCCATCATGAATCATGTTGAGCACAATTCTAATCATTTGATTTTAAAGATAGTGGGGAATTCTAGGGCACAAGTCAAACCCTTCCTCTCAATGATTTGGTATTCTTCCTTCAAAACTGTATTTTCATACAATCTCTCATATGCTTCTCTCATCTCCATGTCTCCTATAGCACCAATCTTACAATTATAGCACCTCCTAACATCTTGGACCATAACTACCTTAGGAGGGATTATAGATAGGGATTTAACTAGGTCATTTTTGTATGCCACTTTAGGGATTGGCCAGAAATTAGGTTGTTTAACTTCGTTGGACACAAGTTGGACCTCAAACGACTCTTTCTCCTATGGTTTCCTAGAACTAGAGGCCATTTTTTTCTATCTAGGGTTTTAAACATGAAGAAAATGTGAAACTACGTAGCTCGGTACTAGTGTAAATACCTTAAATCGATGAAACTAAGCTGAATCTCTGTTGAAATCGGCTCAAATGCTAGATTCTTTGCTTTGAGATTGTTATGCACTCTTCTTCATCTTAGCTCTTTGTTCACAATGAAGAAAAATGGTTCAAAATGTGATAATATACCCTATTTTCATAGCATTTTATTCTTACTATGTTTGCAGTTGTCCACTCAACTTCTTAAGCATTTCTACATTACTCGGCTTTCATTGATTTTCAAACACTCGACATTCATTGAAGTTACCCTTATTCAGCTTCAACTGAAATTTCCCTTCGCTTGGCTTCCACTACCAACTTGGTTGCAGCTAATCAGTTGGGTACCTTTGACCTTGTTGGGTGATTCCTACTGAAATGTCTAGTCTTCAAACAATTGAAGCATGTAGTCTAACTGATCCATCTACTGTAGTTTCCACTGAAATGTGTTCTTATGAAATTTTTAGGAATGTGCCCATATTCTTGATAGTAATGATAGCTATACCTAGTGTTGTAGTCCCAATTGTAATGATGTCCATGATTATATCCCCTTGCTGGCTGATTGGATGTCCACATAGGCTTTGATCTAGACTCAAAAGATCTATGTCCATACTTCTTGCAATTATAGCAGTGACCTTCAAATCTTGGTGTTTTGATAGTCCTAGTTCTATAGTCATGTGCTTGATGTCCTTGCTTGTTGTACTTGTAACAATGACCCACATTCTTAGGTTTGTCATGCTGATGGGCATTCTTGCTCCTGCAGACATTAAAGGTATGTCCCTTTTTACCACAAAAATGACAAGTAGGTTTAGTGTTCTTACCTTTGTCACTTTTTTCTTCTATAGTCTTGGATGACTCTCCTTTTTCAGTGCTGGTGTATCCTAGTCCTGAAGTATCATTCCTGGCTCTTGGTGGTTTCAATAGTTGTTTAAAGTACTTGATGGCCTCATTAGGTTTATTGAAGCTTTCTGTAATTTCCTTTTCTCTTTTCAGGTCATTTTACAGTTGTTTATTTTGCATCTTCAGTGTGGAGATCTCAATATCCTTGACATTCAGTTCATGATGTGTATTCATCTTTTGAATTAGGGTGTCTAGCTACATGTTTGAAATTCTTGCAAGTTCAATTGACTTCTCTTCCAATCTATTGTCAAGGTTTCTTTTGTCATCTTCTAGCATAGCCTTATCTTCAATGGCTCTTTTCTTCTATTAAGTTACTTCACAAAGCATCATGGCTTGCGATTCTTGTTTAATCTTGAGTGTTCTAATTTCTTTTGCTTGAGCTCTATTCTTTTCCATTAGGTCTACTATTTCTGCATCAAACTCTTTGGAATCTCCATTTGCAAACAATTTTGAGGTGTCAATATCCTTGAATTGTGTATCATTCTCAGCTATGGCAATCTCTCTTCTTTTCTTTAAAGATTTTCTCAGTTCTTCTTTGGCTTCTTCCAAAGTATGTAAAGTAAGTTGTATATCAATTCCCTGGTTTTCTATGACCTTCCCAAGTTTGTAGACTTCCATTTCTAGATCTTTTTTCCAAGCTATAAAGCTCCTCCTTGTGAGAACCTTACTCCGATACCAATTGTTGGAATTTACAAATGGGAAGACTTACTTCAAAGGGCGGGGGGGGGGGGGGGGGGGGGGGGGTGGTATGAATCAGAAGTAACTAACTTTAACCTTTTAAAACTTTTAACTGAGATCATTCACATGCATCTACCATATAAACTTAATGACATGCATGAAAATAGATAACACAAGATTTTGGTCACCCAGAAACCCTCCAAAATGAGAAGGTAAAACTGGGGTGGGGATGACACCCACAAATTATCACTGTAGCAATATGTAACTATTTAAGGTTACAAAGTTTGACCACTTCCAATGGTCTACCCTGTTTAAGGCTTTACACTTTGTTAAAAGCGACCTGGTTAAAAGATTTACAAACACTCACTTGGGATGTTACCTTTTTAAAGGATTTAACGCCTTGTCAAAAGGCTTACAACATGGCTGTTAGACCAACCTATCATCATAGGATTTTCATTCATAATACAATGACTAGAAAGTATTAGAATCTAATGACTTGATGGCTTATAATCTTTAATTGCTGATTCCATATCCTTGTTCTGCTCAATATGATTTTGATCCTTCCTTGATCTGATATGTCTCTGCTCGAAGTGTTGATGCTCTATTCTAACCAACTGGATTTTGCAATGCTTCTCTTCCCTCTAAGTCATTATACCCTTCTGAACTTCGCTAGCATTCTGTCATGCATTCCATATATCTCTGTCTCGCACACACACACAAATTATGGGGTTTCATCCTCCTTTTAAAGGTTTTCAAAGACTTAGGGTTAGGTATGAATCTACGATCAATATTCATTCTTCTTTTCTTGCTCAATTCTTTCACTTTTCCTATTGGTTGCATGCTTTCTCCATTTTTCTTATTGGTTGCATGCTGATTACATAGGAAATGTAAAAGATTCGATCTTATCTTTAAGATCCTTTGCGATTCATCCTGAGTTAGCTCAAAAATGGTTTACATATGAGTTTGTGAAGGCACAAACTCATATGTTGATTCTGTGTTACTTAACACTTACTAATTGTTGATGCTCGACACATATAGGAATTTTGTCTCACTTGGCATCTGTAGTAACTCTGTCTTTCTCGACATCAATACTCTACTCAACACCTCTAGTGACTCGACATCACTTATCAATTGGCACTTGAATCTTGCTCAACACCTAAAGTTCGCTCAACACCTGTTGAATTTTTGGCTTGGCACATACTATAGCTCAACATCTATATTATACTCGGCATCATCTTGGAAATTGGTTAAGTGTGTTGACACTCAATTGTCAAAACCAATCTGAGACCAACAACTAGTGACTCGATGAATGATCTCCTTTGTAATGTTATCTAGTCTATTCTTAAGCCACATGT
Source organism: Cupressus sempervirens (assembly GCA_028749045.1). NCBI lineage: Eukaryota > Viridiplantae > Streptophyta > Pinopsida > Cupressales > Cupressaceae > Cupressus > Cupressus sempervirens. Next base: position 724,846,684 of record CM053784.1, on the reverse strand, counting down.
ACATGTCATGGATTTTTCCTAAAATCACCTTTATCCATTCAATCTTGAAGTTACAAGGGAAGTCTAGGCCACACACTAACCCATTGTCAACAATATGTTTATGCTTGTTCTTCAATACTTCATTTTTGCACAATTTGTCATATGCCTCCCTCAACTCATAATCTCCAATCTCACTCACTTTGCACATATAGCATGACCTCACATCATGAATCATTAAAGCCTTTGGCGAGATCAGTGATAGGGCACCCAAGGGATCTCCGTTCATTACTTCGTAAGATGAACTTTCTGCCATTTCTTCAAGTTAGGGTTTGAAAAACAAATTCTATGTAACTTGGTAACTACAAACCTTTTCAACACTTTACAATACTTGCTGACAACACGTAGTTGAATCTTCACAAATTTTGCAGAAATCACTCTTTCAATCGACTTTGAATTGCTCTACAAATTCTCTAATCACTGGGTGAATGAAAATGAATGATAAAAATCACTATATAGGTTCAAATGGTCTAATTATGTCTTAAAATAAATGCTTCGTACACTAGTGGGTGTAATACAACTAGCTCGATTGTTACATAATAGCTCAGTTAACACATTCCCTTCATTCCATCACTTGGTCAAAATGACAACTCGATCATTACTGCCACTTCCATACTTGACTCAGTCATTATATTAGCTTGGTCTATATTGTCATTCGATCATTTCTCGGGAGTACTACTGATGCTCGACATCAACTAGTCAACATCTCAGTTTAGTATACCTTCACTCGGTTCACACTTTAGATATGTCCTAATGCATCTTATATTATGCAATTATGGTCTTTTACACATCATATGTTAAGAAATGATGTAAGTTATAGCATTTTCGTATATAGTTCCTCATATACCTTAATTGCTTAGTTTGAGGTAGTGTGATCACCTAATCCATTGGATTGGGTGATCTCAGCTTCGCTTGCTTCTTCTTTCTTCTCCCATGTCTGATTCATTTGATTCCTTGTTTGCTCAGTAGTCTTTTCACCTTTGTTTTGTACATTGCTAGGTGTTGGTGCTTGGGTCCTACAATTTTTTCTTACATGTCCAACCTTGTGACAACTATAACAAACCAAACTTCCATTCATCCAACTCTTGGATTTACCTCTAAAATGTGTCCTTAAACATTTTGTTGCGACATGAGTCCCATATTCAACACAATAATGATAATGATACCATGTATTGTAATCTCAATTGATTGTGTTACCTTTCTTAGTAGATTTTGCATTGGATCTGTAATCATGTGCTCTATGACCATACTTCTGACAATTGTAACAATGTCCTTCAAATCTAGGTGCAACTAGCATATTACTATCCTTTGGCCTGCATTCATATGCATGATGTCCATGCTTTCTATAGTTAAATTAGTATCAATTGAATTTGGGCTTAGGATGGGACTTACCATTCTTACTTCTGCTAGCATTTGCTATGTGACCTAGTTTTCCACAATGATAACATTTAGGTTTATTGTTCTTTGGCCTTGCATTTCTCTATTCTTCATTTTTTGATGATTCACCTTCTCCAGTGGATGATAGGTGCTCGATATAGCCTAGTCTAGAGATGTCATTGGATCTTCTTTGTGTTCTCATCAGTTCCTCAAAGTATATTACAGCTTCATTAGGTTTGTTCATCCTCTCAATGAGATCCTTTTTAGATCTTAGCTCATTCTTCAGCTGATCATTTTGTGATCTCAGATCTACAATTTCCATGTCTTTCCCATTCAGTTCTTTATTTAAAAGTAGTAGTTGATTGGCCATGTCCAAATGATTGTTTGTGAGCTTCTGTACATCAGTGTTCCTTTCATCAAGTCTTGTGGCCATTTGCCTCTTGTTTTTATTAGCCATTGTCTTATCTTCCCCAGCTTTCTTTTCTTGTTCAATCACTTCATCTAGTCTTACTGATTGGATTTCTTGCCCTCTCTTTAGTCCTCTTATCTCTCCATTCAATGTATTGTTCTTCTCTAACAGATCTTCTATTGTTGCATCACTTTCATTGGAATTTACATTATCAAGTAGACCTTCAGTGTCTTCCTGATATTGTGTATCATTTTGCTGAATTGTCAATTCCTTCCTTCTCTTTAAGGATTTCTTCAATTTCTCTCTTGCTATTGTAGTGCAAGTTGTATGTCATGACTCTAATTTTCAATGATCTTTCCTAACTTATAAGCCTCCATCTCCAATATCTTAACTCTCAAGTGACTAGACTTCTAATAAGAGTACTAAGCTTTGATACCAATTGTTGGAAGTTTTTTGGGAAAGCAAGACACTGAGAGGAGGGGGGGTGAATCAGGATGTACAAAAATTTTATCCCTTGAAACAAAAATGTATTCACCACTAATCCATCTCACATAAATATCATGAATCACATAAACATATATTGTAATGATATATCAGATATAATCTACTGAACATAACCATAAACATAGAAGTAAAATGATCAACGCATAACACAAAAGATTTGGTTACCCAGAAAACCTCCAAAGTGAAGGTAAAACTAGGGTGGGGATGACACCCACAAATCTTCACTACTACAATAATAAAGTTAGCCTGTTAGGGTACAAGTTTGATTACTTCTAATGATCTACCTTGTGATGGGTTTGCCTTGTTAAGAGCTTACAAACTTATTCAGTCTACCTTGATTAAAGGATTTAAACTTACAATGAAGTAAGCACTCTATTAGGACCACTCTGTTAAGAGATTTACACTGATTACTTGCTATAATGTATCAGTATTTGATCCTTCGGTTTTCATTTTAAATGCTAATAACATATATCCTCTTTCCAGTTCTGGTATGATCTCAAATCCAATATAACTCTTTTTTGCCCTTCATTGCTCTGCTCGGTCCTTCTACTTGGTCTTTGCTTCTAACATCCAAACATAGCCTCTCTCGCGCACACACTTTTATTTCTCTCTAATATGGGGTTTGGATCCTCCTTAAATAGATAATTGTTGAAGCATCTAGATCAAGATCAATGATCTAGATTCATCTCTTTTTCCGTTTATGCATTCCCTTTTTTTGATTGGTTGCATGGCTTGCATAGGGATCAATGATTAAAAACAAAATGTGTAATCATCTCCTTAAATGTCCCTACAATCATTAAATCATGCATAGAAGTTGGCTCAAATGATTTACCTAAGTGTTTGTGTCATAACAAAACTGGCTTGCTCGACACTTAAGCACTTTGATGCTTGGTCATAAATGTTATCTGTCTTTTGTCACTCATCATTAATTTTGCTCGGCATAAGCTAACTTCTTGACATTAACTATCCTTGTCATATACATATCACTCGACTATCATACTTAGCTCGGTACACTTTGGAATACTTAACCACCATTGACTTGCTTGATAGTAACTACTGCTTGATCCATACATGACATTTACACAAGTCAAACACATTGCTCGACCTTAGTAGGATGACTCAGTTGCAGTGATGACCAACCAACTTTGCCTTAGGATTTTTTAAGTGTTTGACACTAATTGGCAACATGACTTGTAGATCAATAGTTCCTTCTATATTCATTCACGAGTTTGATACCCATTACCAATATTGCTTGTGGGTTGACAACTTGAGTATTGAAAAAATGGAGTTTGGTTAAGTGAGAGTCTATTTAGAAACTGGAGCATGAAGGAGCTCTAAACCATCAAGAGACAAACCTTAATTATAAATCCTTGCAAGCTAAAATCTACTCATAATGATGTTGTATGAAGATCAACATACTAAATGCTCTATAGAATTTGTTGTCATCCTTTTTACTTTGGAGAGAAGTTGTGCTCTTGATTTGAGAAATATTTTTTGTGAATCTAATTTATATATTTTGAATCATATGTTGAATAAGTCATAAGTGGATAGAAAAAATTAACAATTGACCCTAGTGGCCAAAAGAATTCAAAAAATTGTAGATCTTTTGATTATATTTTCTTATATTCCTTGCAGATGGAACAACGTAGCAGAATGTTTGGTGAAATAGGTTTCTTAGTAGATGGAGACGTGAAATGTCAAGGACTAGGGACACTTGTCCAAAAAGTATTTGAATTGACTTTATTTTCTAAATACATATCCATATACATGATATGTATATATGTACATACGTACATATGTATATGTGTGTACACATACATATACGCATACCCATTCACATATATGCATATATGTATATGTATACATATACAAACACATATAGCTATACTATACGTCTAAATAGACATAGACATATACATATACATATACATATACATATACATATACATATACATATACATATACATATACATATACACATACATATACACACACACACACATACACATACATATTCATATACATATTCATATAAATATACATATACATGTACATGTACATACATGTATGTGTATGTATACATATATACATACACACATACATACACATACATGTATGTGCATGTACATGTATATGTGTGTGTATTTACATGTATATGCACAAACACATATATAAATAATAGTATATTTTACTTTGCTCTTGATTTTGTGCATATTATGTCTTTCTATAACACGATTATCCTTAGCTTAGGTGATGACTTCAACATTGCTAGTAGCTCTGGCATTTATCATTGTGACTTTAAATGCAACAAGGTTCTACAATTTGATGTTAGGTCTTGTGATATGGGCCTCCCACCTCTTTCTTATCAAATTATCCATGTTTGCATAGTTTTTATAACCATCTTCAAAGCATTATTTTGGTTCAACACCTTTGAAGTATGGTACTTCTCTTTCTAGAAATGGTGGTTGACAACTTGTTAAAGAGAAATTGCTACGCTTGTGATTGATAAAGTTAGAAGGAACGAATCAACCCTTTCATCACCTCACTTATAGCATTTTGGCGAGCTAGGGTGATCAAGGCAACTTGTTTGATGAATGATGCATTTCAAGGTTTAAATGGAACATTGTGCAAAATACAAGAAATACGTGATTAACTATACAAGACTAGTAGATAAAGATATTTTAACTATTAAAAAGAAAAAAGGTAATTGCTAGGATTAGTTTCCAAGCTCACAATCATGATGTTGAACATACATGCAACCCAAAGTGAGGCAAAGATAAAGAAGACAGATTGTCAAATTTCATGAAAGGGGCACTTTTGAACTCATGAGAATCCAAAGTCTCCTCTATTGTAAGGCAAAAAACCAAAGAGAGGATCTATTGAAGTGGACTCATGACAAAAAAACTTAGTTACAAGGATTTACTAAAACTTTCTTTTAAAGGATGGAGGGGAGAACCTTCAATCCATTGTAGGTTTCCTAAGCACCCTATAAAAGTTGGGATGAGGACTAAGAGATGACACAGTTGAGAAGACATAACCACACTCGATGCAACTTGTGTATGCAACATATTTTTGAGTGTGAGGAAACATGGTATCAAATAAAGAGGTGTAGTGGGGGTTAAAGAGGTGTAGTGGGGGTTCCTAGGAAGGGGGAATAAAAGCCTAGACATGGTTTGCACAAGGATTGATAGTCACTCCTAGAGCAACAAGAAGTGAGATAGAGGATGTGGTTGGATGAGGAATTGCTACAACAAGAGTTGATACATGAGCTAGAGAAAGATTCAAAGGAGAAATAATAGACATCAAAACTAAAGATTTCATCATGGATTTTCACATTCTAGGGCTCTAACCCGCTAGTGATACCTATGCTCACGTGCAATTGGATGTCAACAAAGGTTCAAAGTAGGATGTGAGGCTTGCCAAGGCTTGGTGACATCCTTACGTGCTTGTGAATGATAGGAGGAACATAGGGAACCCTTGAAGGTTGATGAGAAGGTGTTAGAGGAGATGGGAAAGTCCATGATGACCTCTTCACCGTTAGGCAACACAAACACCTTTCTTTTGTCTATGCTACCCTTAGACATAGGACCAAAAGACATCATTGAAGGATATGAGGTCTTTAGAAGATGTGGGGGCTTATCTTGAGACACACTTTTCATGTGCTTTCGATGAAGAGGGGACAAAAGAGAAACCATGTTGAGGTGCAAGAGAGGACTGAAGGGACCGTAGGTGGCAGGGGTAATAGGTGCTACAACTTTGAATGATGATTCCCAACTTTGTATTTATATAAAAAATAAATGAAACATCTCACTAGGGATGCAAGGGCCTACTCAAATAGGCCAAAAGTAGTCGGTGAAGAAACCCCCATGTGATTCATAGGTTAATAAACAATATCCTAGATCATGTGTATATATCCTCATGGGAGAAATTAATACACTTATATACATATATACACATGCATATACATATACATATACAATATGAACATATATATGTGTAAATATATGATGTATACATGTATGAACACATATATATGTACTATATGATTTATGGTTGTGAGCCAAATTAAGTTAATGTGTCATTGAGTGATGTAAATACCAACTTAATAGGTAAATGGATAATACCTAAAGAAGAATGAGAAAAGAGAATATGCCTATTTTGCAACATGCAAGTGTTGGAGACAAAGTGACATTTTGTCATGAAGTGACCAAAAACATTTAAAAAAAACAATTAAAGCACTTTTTTAAAGAAACAAAACCGACCAAAACAACAAACATTTTGATTCATTCAACATCAAAAGACATATCTAAAAAATTGATCACAAATTGTTTAAAACTTTACCACCATATATGAAAGATGTGTACCATTCTTGAATCACATAAACTCCTTGAAATTAATCAAATAGAGGGTCCCCTCCCCTACATAACTAATTTCCTAACTTCATATACACCATATTTACTAAATAGTAGAGATGCTATTCCCAAGATATTTTGTGTTGTGTTTTAAAACCATTCATCCATTAAATCTAAAACCAAAAGCCCATATAACTACCCAGGCAATATGCCCTGAACCCTAAAATTCCTCTCCACCAAACTGACAAAGGGAGCTCAAGATGACGTCTAGGCCGCCAGATTCAGATTAGTTCTGCATCCAATGGCATTGCCGGCCACAAACGCGAGATTCTTCGTTCCTTCTCGCCCTGCAAAGCAATACATTGGCGTAGGGCACGTAAAGAGAACAGAAATAAAGAGAACAAATATGATTACGGGTTCGAATCCCACAAGAGAGATTCGGTGCCGCAGTGGTGCCCAGTTGAAAGAAGGAATCGCTGAATTTTATGACGCGTCTTCAGGCGTGTGGGAAGACATCTGGGGAGAACACATGCACCACGGCTTTTATCCGCTGGACAATCCTCAACGTGTCGATCACTCGGCTGCTCAGATCACAATGATCGAACAAGCCCTCTCATTTGCTGGACTTTCTGGTAAGTTAACCCTCTGGATAATGTTGCAGATTCCGTCTTTTTAATTTTATTTGAACGAGTTTTGCTGGGATTTAATTGGTTATTTTTGGTAGTGATTTGCGGGAGTAGGAAGTAGGTGTTAATATTAACATTTTGTTGGGCCTTAAAAAGGAATCAGGTCTTTCTGGAAGTATGCAATAGTAACGTGCAATAAACTTTATTGAAGTTTTAAGGATATCCACTGTTTATCATTATAGTGTATAGGAAACTATTTTTTTAATTTTGATTTTGTAAATTTAAGTGGGTACTTGATCTCTATGAAAATGGGTTCTTAGGAAATTATTATTTTTTAAATATTAAAGGGAAATAATGTATTCAATCTTAATAGAATATTATAATTGAATAAACTAATATAATATTATGTGTAAAATTATTATTGTAGTAATATATTATAATCTATTGTTTATTCAAATATATGTTCTAAATTTAGAGATATACATAGGTAGGTACATGTGTGTATATGTAAGTGGAATATGTATGTGTATATTTGTTTCTAAAAGAAGATAAAAAATATAGATCATTTATTCAATCCATATACTGCTAGTGATAATATTTAACTATAAAAGTGATATATAATTTTTATAAAAATATATTTTACTTATTTTTTATTTAGATATCTAAATTAATACTATAATTTATAACATTTTAAAAAGTTAAAACAATTTTTTAAATATTCATGAATTGGTTGAGATTCTTAGTAGAGTTCTATAATAAGGTCATACATGAAAGAAACTCATAATTGGCATGCTTACAAAATCAATATAATGATAGCCCAAACTCATGAGATTAGAAGTCCAACAGGAACATAAAACTGGCAAACACATTAGTTAACAAGGGCCTAAAACAAAGTCAGTGTCAAGTCAAATGTTATGGAGTTCAACAACATGAACTTAAAGATTCAAACTTGTAAGCAAAAAGGATCAACAAGAATACAAAAGACCAACAATCACAACATAAGGACCAACGATCACAACATAAGGACCAACAATCACAACATAAGGTAAGTCCACTATGATTAACAATGATATAAAAATTAGATCGAAAAACCTTGAAAAAATGCTTATATTTTAAAAATGCTCATATTGTATCTCTTAATCCCTTGACCCTTCAATTTTTTTTTAATTCATTCCATGAATTGCCTATCATCTATGAAACTGGGTGAAAGAGGAGGGGACAGCTCTGTCACCCAAAACAGAGCACCAAAGAAAGAGAGGATTGAAGACGTCTGACCAGAGAAGAGTCAATTGAGAGGGAGTAGCTAATTTTGAAACAAAAGCGAATGGTTCAAACATTTCATTTTAGTTAAAATTGGCTACTTTTCTAAGCTTAATTTTTCAATTAATGTGTAATATAGTTAAAATTGACTATTTTTCTACGCTTAATTTTTCAATTAATGTATAATATTTAAGAGTGGCCGAAGAGGCCTCATCAAGAACAAGGATGATCGCCAGGCACAAAAGGTTTCACAACAGCATCAAGAGCAGCTGGCAGAGGGCACAATGGACTTAAAAGACAATTGAAGAATATTGATTAGAATTGAGAAGTTCTAATTGCTACCCAAAGCAGTCATGTTTTACATTTGACCACAATAGATCAAGCATTATTTACATCTAGAGAAGGCTCTGTAGATCTGCTATAACTGTAATGCTCAATAGCTCTCATAAAATAAAGAAGACGAGTCTTATAAATAAGAATATTTACAATCATGTATTTTGTTGGAGTTCAGAGGAGTCAGAGAGGCCAAGAAGTGCTGTGGATGTTGGATGTGGCATTGGAGGGAGCTCGAGGTACTTGGCAACCAAGTATGGAGCAAATGTAAAAGGCATCACACTCAGTCCCCTCCAAGCCTCCAGAGCAACTGCTCTCACTCTTGCTGCAGGCCTTGGAGATAGGGTGGGTGATCCTCTACATGCAATTTTCATTAGTTTATATTACAATGTTAGTTAAAAAATCTACAAAGGAATTTCCATCAAGAGTCTGGAAATCTGTACTTCTAGATAATTAATGTTTAATTTCTGGTATTTGTGGTACGAATTTATTTGGTACGAATTTATTTCATTAGTGTTGCCCCAGCTCGCCTCAAGCTACTGGGCGCTGGGCTGGGTTGCAGGGACACCCCTGGATTTAAAAAATAAATATTTTTAATCAAATTAGGTAAAGCATCATTTGTGTTGCTCTTTCTTCTACATTACATGATTTGATTCAAAGCTTTCAAAAACTAAAATTAAGCACAATAACATTATAGACTGCAGAAGTCATATATCTATAATGATTAATTTATTTCTATTAAATGTAATTTCTTTCTTCGTTTCAATTGCAGGTTGATTTTCAAGTTGCTGATGCATTGAACCAGCCTTTCCCAGATGACCAGTTTGATCTGGTGTGGTCAATGGAGAGTGGAGAACACATGCCAGATAAAGAAAAGGTAGATTTTAATAGGTCCTTTTTAGCCTGTCATTTTTATCTACTACTTAAACAAGGTAAGTTTTATTTAACTAATCTAGATGACTCAGAACATTAGCTTTTAATATTATGTGAGATTCCTTTTCTTCAATATTTTTAACATTTCATGCTCTATCATGAAAGTGAAATAACAAGAAAAAGAGAATGGAATCTAATCGTTTTATTTACAATAAAAGCACAGCTCCCATTTGAAAAATGCCCAGTATCGAAAGGGCCAGACCAATGAAATGGACAAGAGAAAACAGAACCAAAATGGTAGTTTAAAATACAAATTAATTATCTCCCCACATCAGAAGAAACAATCATGGGAGACGCTCATGCACACCCAAAGATCATTGGTTTAGTTTAAATTCTTCAATGAAAATATTAAATTGCAACCATTGATTTATGGGTTGGGCAGTTTATGAAGGAGCTGGTCCGTGTAGCAGCTCCTGGTGGATCCATTATAATAGTGACATGGTGTCACAGAGACCTCTCACCAGGAGAAGTTTCTCTCAAACCAAGCGAACAGGTAATATTTTCCTACGCTTAGACAAAAACACATTTATAATTGTTTGTGGCTTTTACATATTGCTTTCTAACTGAAACCATTTTCAACCCATCTCAGGAATTATTAGACAAGATATGTAGTGCATTTTATCTTCCAGCCTGGTGTTCTGGGGCAGATTATGTGAAACTTGCACAAGCTTGTTCACTAGAGGTGAATAGAATGAGGAATTTAAGTACTAAATTAGCAAAGTTAAACTAAAACAAATTCACAATAAATGTGGTTGAATACATGGGCTTTGTGCAACAGGATATTAAGACGGCAGACTGGTCAGAAAATGTAGCTCCCTTTTGGCCAGCGGTGATTAGCTCAGCCCTAAGTTGGAGAGGAGTTATGGGTCTGCTTAAATCTGGTATATCAATCTTCTCTAACTCTACAATAATGCCCATGGCTCCATTCTTACACCCACATAGAAATACTAAAGAACATGACAGAGCTAAGCCGCAATTGCAGATATGCATGCCCTTGAGTACTAATGGTTTGTTATTTTGGACAGGGTGGAAGACAATTAAGGGGGCACTTGCTATGAATCTTATGGTGAAAGGCTACCAGCAAGGACTCATAAAATTTACAATTATTACTGCCCGCAAACCAACGTGAAGGAATTACCAAAAAAACGAAAATATGTTTGAAAATAAAGATTGTCACGAGGACAAAGCTGTGTTAGGCTGATCATGTAGCCATGAGCTTTTTATGGTATCACTTCGATTATAGGTTTTTGAAATAATTTTAGTTTGAGTCTGCCCCATCTCGATTCATTGTACAGGTTATTAATTATTATCTCATTTGATATTGTTTTTGATTGTATAAACAGAGTACCACCCTGATTGGAATAGAAAACAAGAGAGACTATACCATTGCAGCCTAGAACAGATCCATAATTACATTATTAAGAAGTAGTAAAATAGACAGTTTTAAGAACTAATATATAAGTTCAATATTTAAAATAATCATTAATTAGTAACAAATTATAGAGAGAAAAAATAAAAGTTCTTTATAGTTTACCATATTCGTATATGTTTTTGGGACTACATAAGGTGACAATAATATGGGAAAAATAGACAGACACATTTCACCACCAGTAAAATTTGACTTTGACCTCTCTTTCAAAAGTACAAGTTGTCCACCATTAGACAAACTCAGAGCTGACCATAATACCAAAAGAAACAGTTATAGACCAAAAACAATTTAACTTAAGAAGAAAATTCAAAAGCAAAACATCATTTTTTGGAGCAGTGATCAAGCATAAAAGATGCCATCCATAAAATTGTTCTATAAAGTCTTTCCATTTTTCTTCAGCTGATTTTTGAATTTTTTTTCACAATGCCATCAATGGCGGTGGTGATGAGCCTCAAGATGACTATGCAACATCAATGCACAAGAGAATACCAAACTTATGAAGAAGGCTCCAAGAATGAAAGCCACAACGAGAATCAACTCAATATATGAAAAATATTACAAGACACTCAATACTAGACTTATTGCCAAAAGACACACTATCATAAGGCAAGATAAAAAGGACCTAAAGGGGAGATACAATATCTAAACATTGGATACATGAAATTAAGTATAATGAAATAGGCTTTTAGATGTTTTAGAATTGATGTCTTAAGCATGCACTATTAATTCAGTTCCACAACTTCCACCACACATTAGTACTCCCTCAATCTCACATCGCCCACAATTCACACATACTCCACACAATTGCAACTAATTCAACCTTCTATTTGTACTATTTGGATCCATGCTAGTCATTAACTAGGTTGGCCAAAACAAGGGATATGGGTAATTTTAGATGCTTGATCATCAAAACATAATTATGGTGAAAGTGGTCCTATCTAGGAGATGGAGAGGAACCAAAACATCAAACTACAAAACCCAGTGTGATCTTAAACCTCACATACACTTGGTGCACATCATCCAATGTTAGGAACAAGGTAATGTGTAGCAATAGGTAGTCAACCCCCCAAAACACATCTTCAACATGACAGATCTTAAACCTCACATACACTTGGTGCACATCACCCAATGTTAGGAACAAGGTAATGCATAACAATAGGTAGTCAACCCCCCAAAACACATCTTCAACATGAAACCACTCAATGCAAATCTCCATACAACATAGTGAGACACAAAATCAACTCAATACACCATCTATTGAAATTAAGAACACGAATAAGCAAGATAGCAAACCATGTCAACCAAATAGCCACAAACAACCATGTAAACCAGCTTTAGACACAATGTAGCATTGAAGAGATCAATTAATGCTTTGAGGCCATATAAAGATGTTTCTTGAATGGTCAACGTCATTCGATCTAAGCTATGTTCCAAACCACAAGGTCATATCTAATGCAAAGGAATGTGGAGTATTCTTCTAGAATACTTTGCTAGAGCACTTCTCTACAAACACATACTTCAACATTATTTAATGATCAAAACACCTCAAATGTTCATTAGCAACATTCTACCATCCATGCTATTGTTATGCTTCTAATCCCCATCTTACCAAAGTCATGTTTATGTTTCTTATCTTAATTCTAATTCTAACTTGAATCATTAACACACATACCATTTCTATTGCAATACAACAAACATTGAGAAAATATGCATAAATTTCTACATTTTGCAACATACTAATACTAGAGAGGCAATACATTTGGTATACATCTTGCATCACTCCACAATTATGTTAGCATAAGACTAACAACCCAATCATCAATGACACTTCTCATCTCATAGAATCACAACTGCAATCATTATATGTATATCAACAAGTTCTCAACTTTATCATAAATATTGACGACATTGTTGCTTCTCAAGGTCTTACGACTACAACAAGCAAATGGTTGACAACAATGTAACACCAATTACTAACAATCTTTCCCTTCATCATTGATGCCAACACTCATCATTATTTTCCTCTTTCTTAACAAGCTTTCAACACTTTTTGTGGCTTCGATTAGTATATCACCCCCCTTCACATCAAGAATAAAGGGACCAAGGCTTGCAACCTTATTCTTCCTTTATCAAACTTGTCATACCTTGTTGTTCTATCACACTCTTTCCTTATGTCAACGATAACTAGTTAGATCACCTACAAAAGTACATGAAACAATAAATATATCTTGAGCTTTCTCCCCTTGGAGAGATGCACCATTTTATGCATCTAGTTAGGAGGAACAATAATCCATAGCTTCTCAAGAGATACTCAAAGCTATTCTTAAAGAGTGCCTTTGTGAAGATATTTACAACTTAATCCTTGGTAAGAAAACACTCCAACTTGATCTCTTGTTCTACAACCTTCTCTCTTAAAAAGGGATATATGATGAAAATGTGCTAAGTCCTTGAATGCTAGATTCTTTAAAATATTTATAGCACTTGTATTGTCCCACATAATTGGAATGCACTCATTATACAATACATTGATGTCCTTAAAGGTCCACTTCATCCATGTAACTTGAATGCTGCAAGTTGTAACAATATATTCATCTTTTGCTATGTATAAGAATGTCGAGTCCCATTTCTTATTGAACCAAGAGACCAATTTGTCTCCCAAGAAAAAAATACACTAGTATTGGTACTTCTTCTACCATTTAGACAACCAATGAAATCAACATTGGTGTAAGGCTTTAATGATAAATCAACACTTTCTTTGTACCACAAAACATAATATAGAGTTAACTTCCAATATTTGAATATTCGTTTAATGACCTTCGCAAATGATTGCTTTCAATTGGCTTGATATGCAACAACCAAACAAATTGCATGCATTATGTCTGGTCTAGAAGCAATCAAGCAAAAAAATCCTCTGATCATAGACCTATGAAGAGTTTGATAAACTAGGAAAGAGTCATCATCTTTTCTGAAAACTATAACTAGTAGCCATAGGTGAACTCAATGGTTTTGGATCTCTATACCATTTTTAGCATTTTCTTAAGATACTTAGCCTAAGAAATAAAGATACCATCATTTAGCTATGAAACCTGACGTCCAAAGATAAAGATAACTCACCAATAATAGACATCTCAATTTCTTTTTGCATCTCTTCTACAATCTTGCACACTACATTCTCTCCACCACAAATGGTTCATCAACATATACTACAACTACCAAATCTTTTTCTTCCTTAATCTTAATATAAATATTACTATTTGCAATCACTTTCTTGAAACATTTCCGAAGTAAGTACTTGCTCAACCTTGCATACCAAGCCCTAGGGGCTTGTATAAGATCATATAAAGCCCCTCTTTTTAGTCTGTAAACCATATCTAGATCCGTTGGAAATGGTAACCCATTTGTTGCACTCTACATTCTTTCCACCAAAGATGGTTCATCAACATATACTACAACTACCAAAAGCTAATATTAATATAAAGATTGCTATTTGCAATACCTTTCTTGAAACCTTCCTGAAGTAAGTAGTTGTCCAAACCTTGCATACCAAGCCCTAAGGGCTTGTGTAAGATCATAAAAATCCCTTTTAAGTCTACAAACCATATCTAGATCCTTTGAAAACTGAAACCCATTTGAATACTCTATATAGGCTGCCCCCTTCTCCTAGCTTATTCTTAAGTATGCACTTGATTCCAATGTTGTTCTTATCCACTAGTCTAGGAAACAATACCCAAGTCCTGTTCTCTCAAATTGTTTTCATTCTTCATCTACTCTAACATTTATGCTTTCACGAATTCTTTTGAGTTTTTTGTTGCAACACCTACTTGCCTTGATTTTGGTTGAGTAACTGAGAATTATCCATTCTTCATCTATTTTATGTAGCGTTTATTGCCAAGGATTCCAAAGTATTTGACAGTGGTAGGAATTTCATACCAAATCTTGTAGGGGTTTGTAGAATTGTTGACCCTCAACTGTACTCTATTCAAGATGTAGACAATGCCTTCAACTGCTTCTCTCCAATATATTTCAGACAAATTTACATCTTTCATCATTGTTCTTCCTAGTTTTTGAACTGTTCTCTTGTTCCTTCTTACAAATTCATTTTATTGTGGTGTTCTAGGAGTATCTACAATTGTCTCCTAATACTATGATCTTCACAAAAAAATTCAAACTCATTTGAAGTAAATTCACCTCCTTTATTAGACCTTAGGCATTTTATCTTACTATATATCTCATTCTTAAGTAAAGATTTGAATGTTTCAAGCTTCCATTCTCTAAAGAAAGTTACATAAGTCATCCTAGCATTATCATGAATAAGAAACATAAAGTAACTTTCATCATTATCCTGCTAGGTCCACAAAGATATATTAACCCACTTCAAAGGTTTTTTAGAGGGAGAATCCTTTCTCTTGAATTTTTTCCTTGCTCTCTTTCTCATTTGATATTTATTGCATAAACTATTTGTAGGCTTAAAGATCCTTGACATGTCTCATACTACATTTGTAAAGCTGAACTTTACCATATTGTTACAGTTGATGTGACCCATCCTCTTGTGTCATAGAATACAATTACTAGATTGTTCCAATAAACATGTACCTTCTCTAGCCTCTTGAGTTGATAAACATCCCCATCACTTGTAGTTCTTTTTTACACAAGTTTTCTTAAATTCCACTTTCTAATATCACAACTGTTTACATAAAATGTGACTCTATATTTTTTTTTGCAAATTTGAATGACACTCAATAGAATGTCTTGCTTCATTTATGAATTGTTAATAGTCCCATTTCCATAGATTGGAGCGATTCCCTCATCACCCATATTTGATGGATCCTCCATTCCACTTCTCAAGATCAATCAAATTTCCCTTGACACCAACCATCTAATGAGATTAGCAATCACCCAAATTTTTGGCTCTTTTTTTTTGCATGAAAATTTGTTTATACAATCACTTTGCTCAATGAAATTGGTACCAGAGTTTCATCTTTATGGTAGCAATTATTAACTTTAGCGTAGCAATTATTATCTTTGTAACAAAGACTTCTCTTATGTTTTTTTCTTTTACTACTATCTTTTGATTCTCTAAAAGGGAATCTATCTTCATATTGACCAATTCTACCACTGTTAAAACATTTGAAAGGTAACCAACCTTTGTATTTTCTAGTTCCTTTTTAAAATGTCCATACAAAATTGCTTTAACATCTATAGAGCCATGAAGTTGATCAACATCTTCCTAAATGTTTTTGCCAACTTTCAATGCAACCTCTACTTGATGAGGATCCCTGTCAATTCTCCCATCTCATATTTTGTAAGAGCACCATACAATTGATCTATGGTGCAATTACTGAAGTGTTTCTTTCTTCAATATCAAAATCCTTAGTGTAATGTCCCCTCTTTAGTTCGACATGGCATTGATCATGGATTTGCCTATTCCAGACTCTCGTAGGCAAATGGTGTGGAGAGAGAGTCAATTCTACGGATTAGATGGTCATATCTTGCTCTTGAAGAAGTGTTAAGAGGCTATATTTTATTATTATGTGTTATTGGGGCCTACATGTTATAATTTTAAGTTAAGTTGCACTTTTTATTTTATAAAATTACTTTATTAAAAAAAGTGCATTATAATGAGATTTTTATAAAGGATGTTTCTAGAAGTTCTAGCAACTTCTTAGAAAAGTGAATAAATAGAGGGCTGGGCCTCTCATTTGGACATGCTTGGATTTGAGATTTCTTCTACTTCTTCCATTGTGGAGCAAATTTGTAGTCTCTTGGGTCTGCAAATTATTATTTGATCTTTGGGAACGAATCACTCCCTTGGATTGGCGACTTTGAGGGTGTGAAATATCACCTGAATTGTTGCATTTGAGGAGTTGGTAATTCAACCATCTCATTTGGACTTCATTGAGATTCAGTTATAAGGGTTTACTTTGGTTGGAATAAGGGTTTCAGTTGTGCCCTAGCATTTGTGGATTGATTAACAGGGTTTGAAGACACAGTTGTGCATTATTTTCAGACTGCCAGTCAAGGGTTTGGACCCACGTTTTTGCTCATAAATCCTAATTGGCTTGACGAATGAATTTCATATTTTAGGGGGTTATTCAGCAACCCTAGGTGCCCAGATTTATTGCTTTTGGAGTGACAAAAAATGCTGCAATATTTTTATCTAGTAGCCGTACCAGGCCGTACCAGTACGGCCCTGTCAGTTGGGCAGCAGCAGCAATTTTGTGAGTTGGTTTGGGGTAGATTGTGAGGTCTTCGTGTGGCATTAATTCAGCATTCATATTCGGCAAAATTGGAGCTATTTCAGGTGCACAAACTGAAGTTTTGATTGCCAAAATATTGCATGTTATGGATTAGAATAGTCAGCACTGTCATTGCATAAATAGTTATTTCCAGTCATTAATAACTGTTGTAAAAGTTTCGTCCTTTGCATTCCAAATATAAACTGGGTTATTGTTCATGTCATAACATTGCATTGTCAAGAGCTTGATGTATTAGAAGTGCATAGTTGTCTCTCATTGTAATCAGTTCTATTTGCTGTCATAAAATTAGAATTGCATTGGACTTCATATTTGAGTTTCATATTGTCATCTATCTCTTAGATTGGTAGTGTTATAATCTGGAATTGTTGTTCATACATTATTGGCATCATATATTGAGGTTTCGTTGTACAACAATTAGTAATATTGCAGCCTTATTCGGTTACATGCCAACTGTTTGACAAAATTCCTAAGTCCAGTTTGAGGGTTTCAGTGGCCTTTATAGTAAGGGTCATTACAGTGGTATCAGAGCTATAAGTCCTGCCATCCTGTGGAGGTCTTATAGGGAATTTGGAACAGCTGGATAGAAGGGAAAGTGTTTGGCGAAATGTCAAAACACTAAAATTAGAACATTTATGAGCATGCGACAGAGGCTTTATAATTTTCGCAATACCAAAGCAAGACAAGATAGGATTTCAGACCTGCAGAGCGAACAATCTAGCTCATCTGTACAGGTGGACATAGAATCCAGTCATACAGACACAGGGGAGGTATTCTTTGATCAAGACTACGACTACAATATGGATAGAGGCGGGAATGCCGGTCCAAATCAGCAAGAGGAAAGATTTTTACAGTTATTAGACACCTTGGCACAGGGACAACAATTAGCCGAACAAAGAGCACAGGAACAGAATCAGAGAATGGAGCTTATGATGCAGATGATGGCTCGTCAAATGGGGTTGAACGCTAACATAGGTGGAGGAAATAATCAGAATGGTAACAATCAGAATGGGATTAATTAGGATGGGATACATAATGGAGGCGAAAAAATTGGGAACAATTTCGGTCATGCACCCCAGCAAGCTAGGACAGTGAGTTTGAGACCTATGATTCCCACGTTCCTTCCTAGAGCTCTAGGGCAGCCAGTACCAGAACCCTAGATCACTGACATACAGGATCAGCTGAGGAGAGATTGGGAAGTAGGAGGTCTAGATTTTACAGCTGCAATCACCTTTAGAGAGTATATGGATGTGCGGATGAAGCATATGCCCCGTGGACATGACAGGACTCAGAGCTATGAGCTGCGAAAGAAAGTAGGGAAACTTCAGTTACCATATTTTGATGGCTCGAGGAAGTCTACAGCAAGAGCTTGGGTTCAAAAACTTGACACATACTTTCAATTGAACCCTATGTCTGAGGAAGAAGCTATTAAGTATGCAACAATTCACCTGGATGGGTTAGCACACGAGTGGTGGCATCATGGTATGATCACTATGGGTCATGCACACATTACCTCATATGTGGAGTTTACGGAGAGACTGATTGAACATTTTGATAAGAAGGATCCAGAACTCCATTTCAAGGAGTTAGCTCAGCTTAAACAATGGGGATCATTGGAAACATACATTTCAGAGTTTCAGAAACTTGCAGTGTTAGTAACAGATGTATCTGAACGGAGGCTATTGGTTTTATTTATGGATGGGCTAGTTGATCCATTGAGAGGGTGGATTAAAGCTCTCAACCCTCCCACTTTGCAGGGAGCCATTAAGAAAGCTCGTGACATGGATTCCTCTTCAGCTTCTAAAAATAAATTCCAGGCAAAGAGTTTCCCTTCAGGAAAAGATAGGGACAGGAAACCCTTTCATAGAGAGGCACAGCTACCTAAGGAGGAAAGTAAGAGGTTGGACAAGGAGACACTTAATGACTTGCGTAGGAAGAAGCTATGCTTCTATTGCAAAGGCCCGTATGAGTATGGCCATGACTGTCCTATGAGGCCAAAAGGGAAGGCCAACCGAGCAATGTGGGCTTATTACAAAGGCTCAGATTCAGATAGTTCAGAATATCATGATGAGGATCCTGATGAAGTAGAGGGAGAGCAGGAGATAGATAGTGCAGGGCAACAGCAGGGAACATAGCTACATTTACAGGAAGCACGACTGTCCAGTATCCAGAGAGAGGGATCTTTCAGACTTTGAGGAGTTTTGGCTGGGCAGAAGGTTATTACATTATTGGACACAGGTGCCACACATAATTTCATTGATGCACGATTCGTGGAGAAGCGTGGACTCATTACTGAGGAGTTCGTGGGACTAAGAGTCAAGGTAGCTGATGGATACACTCTTCGCTGTGACAGGATGGTACGAGACCTACCTTTGCGCCTGAACAACTATGAGTTTAAGGTGGACTATCATGTGGTCAACATGGGTGACATGGATATAGTACTTGGAATGCAGTGGCTTCATTCATTGAAGGTGGTTACCCTGAGACTAGAGGATATGGAGATACAATTCGAAGTGAATGGTAGGACTCATGTGCTTAAGGCTATCCGTAATGGAGACATCAGGACTATCTCATTTAGGCGGTTGGAGAGATTAACTAGGCATAATGATATAGAGTGGGCAACAGTTTGTACTTTGACACCTACACAGGAGAAGCAACATAAGACGGAATATCATCCCGATATTCAGAAATTGAGGATTAAGTACGAAAAGGTATTCAGTGAGATTCCACCAGGTAGGCCACCGGACAGAGGCATTGAGCATGTTATTGAGCTGGAGGAAGGTGCTAAGCCTATCATGATCACACCATATCGACACCCAAAGCGACTCAAGGATGAGATCGAAAGGACCATCGAGGAGTTGCTAGCTATGGGGCACATCCGACCAAGTAAGTCACCTTTTGCATCTTCTCTTGTTTTGGTAAAAAAGAAGGATGGAACTCTTCGGATGTGTGTTGATTACAGGGAATTAAATAAGAGAACCATTAAGAATAGGTATCCCATTCCTCGCATTGATGAGTTGATAGATGAATTGCATGGGGCTTGTTATTTCATGAAAATTGATTTGAGAACAGGATATCACCAGATCAGAGTCCGTGAACAGGATATTGAGAAAACTGCTTTCAGATGTCATTGTGGGCACTTTGAGTTTGTAGTCATGCCTTTCAGTCTGACCAATGCACCTGCCACTTTCCAGTCCACTATGAACAGAGTTTTCCACCATCAGTTGAGGAAATTCGTGCTAGTGTTTTTTGATGACATTTTGATCTATAGCCGATCATGGCAGGAGCATGTAGAGCATTTGGAGACAGTGTTGAGCATTTTACAGAAGGAGTCCTTGTATGCAAAAGAGTCCAAATGTGACTTAGGGATGACCGAGCTGTTATATTTGGGACACATTATTAGTGCAGATGGAGTGCGGATGGATCCTGAAAAGATTTGCGCTATTGTTGATTGGCCTCCACCAGAGAACCTTACACAGTTGAGGGGGTTCCTTGGTTTATGTGGTTTCTATTGTAGGTTTGTCAGTGGCTACTCACGACATGCAACTCCCATGACAGATCTACTGAAAAAATGGGAATTTGTGTGGACTCAGAAGGCACAGGACTGTTTTATGAGATTTAAGGAGATAATGACTACGTGCCCAGTTCTAGCATTACCTGATTTCACGAAGCCATTTGAGCTTCAATGTGATGCATCTAGAGAGGGAGTAGGTGCTGTACTTATGCATAATAAGCACCCCATAGCTTATGAGAGCAGGAAGCTCAGAGGCCCCGAGTGTTCATTTAGTATATATGATAAGGAGATGTTGGCCATCATGCATGCTTTGGCCAAATTCAGACAATATCTTGTGGGTAGCAAGTTTTGTATTAAAACTGATCATAACAGTTTGAGGCATTTCTTGGGACAGCGGGACCTGAATGATCGCCAGCAAAGGTGGGTAAGTAAGTTGCAGGCATATGATTTTGACATCTCATATGTCAAGGGAACTCAGAATGTTGTTGCAGATGCTCTTTCTCGAAGGCCACACCTCACTCTTATGGTTCAGATATCAGAGGATTGGCGACACTTGATTATAGCAGAGTATGCCAGGGATACATGGGCCTCCGATATAGTGGAGGAAACAGTGATTGATACCAGATACACACTTGTAGATGATTTAATCATTTACAAGAACATGATTTACGTAGTCCCAGGATCGAAGGTTAAGCAACTGATTTTGAGAGCATTTCACGACTCACCGACAGCAGGCCATCCCGGGTACTTCAAGACTTACAGGACAGTTCGAGAGCGGTTCACTTGGAAGGGGCTGAAAGCTGATGTTTTGCAGTACGTTCGAGAGTGTCTTGTTTGCCAACAAAACAAACAAGAAAACACCTATCCGGCAGGGTTCCTACAGCCACTTCCGATCCCTGACAGGAAGTGGGAGTGCATCTCCATGGACTTTATCACAGGTTTTCCCAAGGTACAAGGACGAGATTGTATTTATGTGGTGGTAGATAGATTAACAAAATATACTCATTTCTTTCCTATCACCACTACCCACTCAGCAGCTCAAGTGGCAGAGGTTTTCTTTCGGGAGGTTTTCAGATTGCACGGATTGTCTCAGAACATTGTGAATGACAGGGATAGTTGTTTCATGAGTCATTTTTGGCAGGAGGTATTCCGGTTATGTGGCACGAAGCTTACACCCAGCACTAGCTATCACCCACAAACCGATGGTCAGACGGAGATTGTGAACAAATGGGTGGAAGGGTATTTAAGGAATTATGTGGCAGCTCAGCAGCGAGCTTGGGTCAGATGGATATATCTCTGCGAGTATTGTTACAATACTACATATCACATCACTATACAAATGACACCCTTCATGGCACTTTACGGTTATGAAGCACCTAGTTTCTTGGATTTGTTGTTGGGTGACAGCCGGGTACCCAATGCAGGAGAATTATTACAGGAGAGTAAGGATATAGTTGCTACTCTCAAAGATAATATTGCAAGAGCTCAGAACCAGCAGAAGCAGTATGCAGACCAGAAGAGGACTGAGCATAGTTTTGAGGTGGATGATATGGTTTACCTCATGTTGCAGCCATACAGGCAATCTACTCTTAAGAAGAGTGGTGCAGAGAAACTCAAGCCATGCTATTACGGACCATTTAGGGTTATCAGGCGACTTGGTGAGGTGGCTTATGAGTTGGAGCTTCTGACAGACAGCAGGGTGCACAATGTGTTTCATGTGTCCCGCCTCAAAAAGGTGTTAGGTCAGAATGTGGTGCCTTTCGCAGTATTACCTCCTTTAGACGATGAGGGAAAATTGATTTTAGTGCCAGAATCCATCCTGGAGAGCAGAGAAAAGCAGCTTCGCAGAAGAGTGATCAGAGAATACTTGGTTAAGTGGAAAGATCTACCTGTTGAGGATGCAACTTGGGAGGGGGAAGCTATTTTGCAGCACCCGATGTTGAGATTGCTTGAGGCCAAGCAATTTCAGGAGGGGCGGATTGTAATGTCCCCTCTTTAGTTCGACATGGCATTGATCATGGATTTGCCTATTCCAGACTCTCGTAGGCAAATGGTGTGGAGAGAGAGTCAATTCTGTGGATCAGATGGTCATATCTTGCTCTTGAAGAAGTGTTAAGAGGTTATATTTTATTATTATGTGTTATTGGGGCCTACATGTTATAATTTTAAGTTGAGTTGCACTTTTTATTTTATAAAATTACTTTATTATAAAAAGTGCATTATAATGAGATTTTTATAAAGGATGTTTCTAGAAGTTCTAGCAACTTCTTAGAAAAGTGAATAAATAGAGGGCTGGGCCTCTCATTTGGACATGCTTGGATTTGAGATTTCTTCTACTTCTTCCATTGTGGAGCAAATTTGTAGTCTCTTGGGTCTGCAAATTATTATTTGATCTTTGGGAACGAATCACTCCCTTGGATTGGCGACTTTGAGGGTGTGAAATATCACCTGAATTGTTGCATTTGAGGAGTTGGTAATTCAACCATCTCATTTGGACTTCATTGAGATTCAGTTATAAGGGTTTACTTTGGTTGGAATAAGGGTTTCAGTTGTGCCCTAGCATTTGTGGATTGATTAACAGGGTTTGAAGACACAGTTGTGCATTATTTTCAGACTGCCAGTCGAGGGTTTGGACCCACGTTTTTGCTCATAACTCCTAATTGGCTTGACGGATGAATTTCATATTTTAGGGGGTTATTCAGAAACCCTAGGCGCCCATATTTATTGCTTTTGGAGTGACAAAAAATGCTGCAATATTTTTATCTAGCAGTCGTACCAGGCCGTACCTGTACGGCCCTGTCAGTTGGGCAGCAGCAGCAATTTTGTGAGTCGGTTTGGGGCAGATTGTGAGGTCTTCGTGTGGCATTAATTCAGCATTCATATCCGAAAAAATTGGAGCTATTTCAGGGGCACAAACTGAAGTTTTGATTGCCAAAATATTGCATGTTATGGATTAGAACAGTCAGCACTGTCATTGCATAAATAGTTATTTCCAGTCATTAATAACTGTTGTAAAAGTTTCGTCCTTTGCATTCCAAATCTGAACTGGGTTATTGTTCATGTCATAACATTGCATTGTCAAGAGCTTGATGTATTAGAAGTGCATAGTTGTCTCTCATTGTAATCAGTTCTATTTGCTGTCATAAAATCAGAATTGCATTGGACTTCATATTTGAGTTTCATATTGTCATCTATCTCTTAGATTGGTAGTGTTATAATCTGGAATTGCTGTTCATACATTATTGGCATCATATATTGAGGTTTCGTTGTACAACAATTAGTAATATTGCAGCCTTATTCGGTTACATGCCAACTGTTTGACAAAATTCCTAAGTCCAGTTTGAGGGTTTCAGTGGCCTTTATAGTAAGGGTCATTACACTTAGGTCCATATCTTTTCGAAAGAGACCTAAGAATATTTTTCACAACCTCATCTTATTTTTCCATAATACTTGTGATCCCATCTACTATGTGTACCCAAAGGATATAATTTTCAAAGTCTTCATCTTTGACCATCCTTAGAGTTTCAAATATGGTTTTGAATTTTGTATCTTCATATCCTTTACCTTATTATCTCCTTCATATATTCAATCAAGCTTATCCCAAATTTCCTTAGCAATAGTTCAATACATTACCTAAGAGCTACATCTTTCAACTTTAAAAATCTCAAGATACTAGGAACATGCCAACTTGTGGGGACCTATACTAGTATAGATTGACTTGTGGTGTCATATACTTGAGAGAGCTAAAAACATAAGTCTCAAGACTATGTCTGAAACTTTATCTTCAGATTTGCATATTTGGATATGAAATTCTACGAATCTGTGCCTAAATGTATGAGAAGGGGAAATTGTTTGAGGGGAAGGGCTTTCCTTGGTCAAGATCCCATATGGGAATTAACCTTGAAATAAAGTAAGTAAAGTATGTAAAGGAAGATAAATATAAGTATACATTGTTAGGGTGAAGTATTATTTAAATTATATTAATTAATTTAACTTTACTACCTTTTTAAGATTTCACTTTTATGCATTTGCATTAGTCACAATAATAATTATATTAATTATTCAATGCTTTTACCTCTTAGGGTTTCCCTTTTAGGGTTTGATCTCCTTTTATAAGGATTGATCCATTGTATATTTTACTCATTCCTTTAGTCCGATAATATAATCTTGCATATTTTTAGATCACAACATTTTCCCTTTTCTTCTCTCTACTTCTCCATGACAGGTTTTTGCATGCAGGTGTTCTTTGGGTTCTGTGAATTTGCACTGCTCAAGTTCTACAATTTTTTTCTTTTTTCTTCTTCTGTATGCCTTGTAGGCTACATGATGTGAAAATGAAGAAAGAAAGCCTCCTTTTATTGCAATTTTGGGGTTAATTTTTATGAAGGTTGACTCCATTAGAGAGGAAAATTAAAATACTTGGTATCAGGCCTCAAAACTCTTCTAAATAAGAGCCTCAGGGTATAGGTCTCCCTCGGTTGACCTATTCTTGGGGCCCAATTTTTGTAGAGCTTCCAAATTAATAGGTGCTAACAAGTATATTCTATAAAGCTTGTTCGCTAGAGGTGAATTCAATGAAGAATTTAAGTACTAAATTAGCAAAGTTAAACTAAAAAAATTCACAATAAATGTGGATGAATACATGGGCCTTGTGCAAAAGGATATTAAGATGATCGACTAGTCAAAAAATGTAGCTCCCTTTTGCCCTAAGCTAGAGAGGAGTTATCGGTTTGCTTAAATCTGGCATATCAATTTTCTCTAACTCTACAATAATGCCCATGAATCTATTCTTATAGTTAAGTGACAACACCTACATAAAAATATTAAAGAATAGGACAAAGCTAAGCCACAATTCCAGATATGCATGCCTTGAGTATTAATGGTTTGTTATTTTGGCCAAGGTGGAAGACAAATAAGGGGGCACTTGCTATGAACCTTATGGTGAAATGCTATAGCAAGGACTCATAAGATTTACAATTATTATTGCCCGCAAACCAACACAAAGGAAAAAAATGAAAAAATGTTTGAAAATAAAGATTGTCCCAAGGATAGTTGTGTTTGACTGATCATGCAACCATGAGCTTTTTATGTTATCACTTAGATTATAGGTTTTTAAAATAATTTTAGTTTGAGTCTACCCCATCTCGATTCATTGTACATGTTAGTAATTATTATCTCATTTGATATTCTTTTTGATTGTATAAACATAGGAGTACCCTGATTTGAATATAGAAAACAAGAGAGACTATACCATTACAACATTGCAACAGAGACCAAATCCATCATTACATTATTAGGGACAACTTGTAAACAACTTGTAAATAGACAATTTTAAGAACTAATACATATGTATAATTTTAAAAATAATATTTAATTAGTAAATAATCATAAAGAAAGAAAAAATAAAGGTTTATAGTTTGCGATACTCGCATATATTTTTGGGACTACATAAGGTGACAGTAATATGGGAAAAATAGGCATATACACCCCACTACTAGTGAAACTTGAACTTGTGCCCTCTCTTTCAAAAGAATGAGTTGTCCACAATTAGACCAACTCAAAAAATACCACAATGTTGAGCATAATGCAAAAAAAAAAAACTTATAGACCAAAAAGAATGTAACTTCAAAAGAAAATCCTAAAGAAAAACATCAATTTTTAGGAGCAGGCATAAAAGATGCCATCCATAAAATTGTTCTTTAAAGTCTTTCCATTTTTCTTCAGCTGATTTTAGATTTTAGACTATCCAATCATTGTACCCATAACATTGTTTTTCACAATGCCATCAGTGACAGTGGTGATGGGACTCATGTTGACTATGTGACATCAATGCACAAGAGAATACCAAAGTTACATAGAAGACTCCAAGAATGAAAACCACAATGAGAATCAACTCAATATATGAAAAATATTACAAGACACTCAATACTAGACTTGTTTCCAAGCCATACTATCATAAGGCAAGATACAAAGGACCTAAAGAGGAGTCACAATATCTGAACACTGGATACATGAAATTATGTATGATGAGATAATATTTTAGATGTTATAGAATTGATGTCTTAAGCACACACTATTAATTCAGTTCCACAACTTCCACCACACATTAGTACTCTCTCAAGCTCAAATCGTCCACAATTCACACATGCTCCGCACAATTGCAACTAATTCAACCTTCTATTTGTACTATTTGGATCCATGCTAGTCATTAACTAGGTTGGCCAAAACAAGGGATATGGGTAATTTCGAATGTTTGATCATCAAAACATAATTATGGTGAAAGTGGTCCTATCTAGGAGATATAGAGGAACTAAAACATCAAACTAAAAAATCCAGTTTGATCTTAAACCTCACATACACTTGGTGCACATCATCCAATGTTAGGAACAAAGTAATGCAGAGCAATAGGTAGTCAAGCCCCTAAAACACATCTTCAACATGAAACCACTTAGTGCAAATCTCCATACAACATAGTGAGACACAAAATATACTCAATACACCATCTATTGCAATTAAGAACATGAATAAGCAAGACAACAGACTATGTCAACCAAAAAGCTGCAAACAACCATGCAAACCAACTCTAGACACAATGTAGCACCAAAGAGATCAATTAATGCTTTGAGGCCATATAGAGATGTTTGTTGAACATTCAATACCATTTCCATCTAAGCTATGTTCCAAACTACAAGGTCATATAATATAATACAAAAGGAATGTGGAGCATTCTTCTAGAATACTTTGCAAGAGCACTTCTCTAAAAACACATACTTCAACATTATTTAATAATCAAAACACCTCAATTTTTCATTAGAAATCCATGCTATTGTTATGCTTCTAATCCCCATCTTACCAAATTCATGTTTTTGTTTATTATCTTAATTCTAATTCTAACTTGAATCAATAACACACATAACATTGCTATTGCAAAAAAACAAACATTGAGAATATATGCATATATTTCTACCTTTTGCAACATACCAATACTAGAGAGGCAATACATTTGGTATACATACTACATCACTCCATAATTATGCTAGCACATGACTAACAACCCAATCATCAATGACACTTCTCATCTCATAGAATCACAATTACAATAATTACACATATATCAACAAGTTCTCGACTTTATCATAAATAATGATGACATTGTTGCTTCTCAAGGTCTTACGACTGCAACAAGCAAAGGGTTGACAACAATGATAATACCGATTGCTAACAATCTTTCCTTTTGTTATTGGGGCCAACACTCATAATTATCTACCTCTTTCTTCACAAGCTTTCAACACTTTCTCTGGATTTGATTAGTATATCACCCCCCCCCCCCCCCTTTCACATCAAGAATAAAGGGACTAAAGATTAAAAGCTGTTGATCGATAAGTAAGATTGACAAATGAGTGTCAACACACTTAACCATCTTCACTATACATGTCGAGTACACAATGGAAGCTGAGCTAGAATTCCTTTATGTGTCGAGTCACAAAGAGTGCCGAGCAAACCACAGTTGCTACCGAGCACAAAAAATTACAATATATGCCAAGCTATATAGAATTCAACATGTGCTGAGTAACTCAAGATCCAACAAGAGCCGAGCAAAGCAGAAGTCAAATAGGTGTTGAGCAAGGCAGGAATTCAATAGGTGCCGAGTGACACAGTAATCCTATATGAGCTGAGTAATTCAGGAATTAGTAGATGCCAAGCAATCTAGAATAGATGGTGCCGAGCATCAATATTACTTCATGTGCCAAGCAATGCAGAATTAGCATAAAAGTTTGTGCAATCGCAAGCCAAGATGTAAAACGGTTATGCATGTCTCATTGATAGGATAAAAGGATAATATCAAATCCTCACAATCACCTATGCAATCCTCATGCAACCAATCAGAAAATTGGAAACTGCATGCAGCCTATAGGTGAATTTCAAGGGTTTGAGCGGGAACATTTGAATCAAGGATGCATGACAGACCACTAATCTTTATAAGGGAGTCTTGATGCCATTGAATATAGAGAGGAGAAAGGAATCATGAGAAGAAGGAAAAGAAGAGCCTATTAAGGTCGTAGCAGAACATTGGTGTAAAAGATTAATAGGAAAGGACAATATTTACACATTTAGTTGATTAGAACAGAACAAGGAACACAATCAATAGATCAGATCTAGCAGAGATCAGTTAATAGTAAGAGCAGAACAAATGCTTGAGATCAACATCAGAGATTGCATTAGATCAGGTGTATTATTCTAACACTCTCTCACAATTGTATTAGGAACTTGGAAATCCCATGGACTTGGGTAGGTTTAACAACCTTATGTAAATCCTTTAACAGGGTGGCATTCTAAGTTGAATGTTCTTAAGTCCTCTAACAAGGCACACTCCTAACATGGTGTTGAAATCCTTTAACAGGGTCACATTTAATAGTGTGTTGTAGCCTTTAATAGGGAAAACCATCAGAAGTGGTTGAAATCAATTGTTGTAGTAATTTTGTGGGTATCATCCCCGCCCCAATTTTACCTTCTTATTCCTGGAGGGTTTTTGGGTCACTAAAATCTCAAGTGTTATGTGGTGATGCATGCTTGTTTCTCATGATTGTTTAATGTTTATATGCATGCATGTTAATTTCATTTATATGTTATTAAGGGTTTAAAAGTGGTTAAAAGGCCAATACTTCTAACTCACCCCCCCTCTCAGAAGCATTCTTCCCATTAAGACATTCCAACAAAAACTTATTCCCCCTTTATCAAACTTTCTGTACCTTGTTTTTCTATCATACTCTTTCCTTATGTCAACAACAAATAGTTAGATCACTTATAGAATTACATGAAACAAGAAATATATCTTGATCTTTCTCCCCTTGGACAGATGCAACATTTTATGCATATAGTTAGGAGGGACAATATCCCTAGCTTCTCAAGAGATACTCAAAGTTATTCTTAGAGAGTGCCTTTGTGAAGATATTTGCAACTTAATCCTTGGTGGGAAAATATTCCAACTTAATTTCTTGTTATACAACCTTCTCTCTTAAAAAGTGATATATGATGAAAATGTGCCAAGTCCTTGAATGCTAGATTCTTTGAAATATTTATAGCACTCATATTATCCCACATAATTAGAATGGGCTCATCATACAATACTTTTTTTTACACCAAGGTCTACTTCATCCATGTAACTTGAATTTCATCCAAGTAACTTGAATGCTAAAACTTGTAACAATATATTCATCGTTTGCTACATCTAAGAATGTCGAATCCCATTTCTTATTGAACCAAGCAACCAATTTGTCTCCCAAGAAAAATGCACTAGCAATGGTACTTTTTCTACCATCTATACAACCGATAAAATCAACATCGATGTAAGGCTTTAATGAGAAATAAACATTTTATGTGTACCACAAAACATACTATAGAGTTTCCTTCAAACATTTGAATATTTATTTAACGACCTTCTCAAATGATTGCTTTGGATTGGCTTGATATGTAGCAACCAAACAAATTGCATGCATTATGTCCAGTCTCAAAGCAATCAAGCATAAAATTCCTCTGATCATAGACCTACAAAGAGTTTGATTAATTGGGAAATAATCATCATATTTAAAGAAAAAAAAAACTAGCAGCCATAGGTGTACTCATTGGTTTTGTATCTCTATACCATTTTTTAGCATTTCCTTAAGATACTTAGCTTGAGAAATAAAGATACCGTTGTTTAGTTATGAAACTTGAAGTCTAAAAAGAAAGATAATTTAGAAGTAATAGACATCTTAATTTCTTTTTGCATCTCTTCTATGATCTTGCACACTACGTTCTCTCCACCAAAGATGGTTCATCAATATATATTATAACTACCAATTTTTTTTCTTCCTTAATCCTTATATAAATAATACAATTTGCAATACCTTTCTCGAAACATTGCCAAAGTAAGTACTTGTCCATCCTTGCGTACCAAACCCTAGGGGCTTGTATAAGATCATACAAAACCCCTTTTGTCTGCAAACTTTATCTAGATCATTTGACAACTATAACCCATTTGTTGCACACTACATTCTTTCCACCAAAGATGGTTCATCAACATATACTACAACTACCAAAAGCTTTTCTTTTTTAATATTAATATACATATTTCTATGTGCAATACCTTTCTTGAAACCCTATTGAAGTAAGTTCTTGTCCAACTTTGCATACCAAGTTCTAGGGGCTCGTATAAGATCATACAAAGCCCTTTTAAGTCTACAAACCATATCTATATCCTTTGAAAATTGAAACCCATTTGAACACTCTATATAGCCTTCCCCCCACCCCTCCTCTTCTCCTTGCTAATTCCTAAGCATACATTTGGTTCTAATGGTGTTCTTATCCACTAGTCTAGGAACCAATACCTAAGTTCAGTTCTCTCAATATATTTGCATTCTTCATCTATTTTAACATTTGTGCTTTCATGAATTATTTTGAGTCTATTTTTGCAACACCTATAGACCTCGCATTTGGTTGAGTAACTAAGAAATATCCATTCTTCATCTCTTTTATGTAGTGTTTATTTCCAAAGATTTCAAAGTATTTGACAGTGATAGTAATTCTATACTAAATCTTGTAGGGGCTTGTCAAATTGTTGACCCTCAATTGTACTCTATTGAAGATGTAAACAAAGCCTTCAACTACTTCTCTTCACTATATTTCTGACAAATTTTCATATTTCATCATTGTTCTTGCCAAATTTTGAATTGTTCTATTTTTCATTCCTACAACCTCATTCTAATGTGGTGTTCTAGGAGTATCTACACTTGTCTCATAATACTATGATCTTCACAAAAAAATTCAAACTCATTTAAAGTAAATTTCACCTCCTTTATTAAACTTTAGGGATTTTTATCTTACCATATATCTTATTCTTAAGTAAAGATTTGAATGTTTTAAACTTCCCTTGTCTAAAGAAAGTTACACAAGTCATCCTAGCATAATCATGAATAAGAAACATAAAGTACCTTTCATTATTATCTTGCTAGGTCCAAAAAGATATATCAAACCACTACAAAAGATTTTTAGAGGGAGAATCGTTTCTCTTGAATTTTTTCCTCGCTCTCTTTCTCATTTGATATTTCTTTCATAAACTATTTATAGGCTTAAAGATCCTTGACATGTCTCATACTATATTTGTAAAGCTGATCTTTACCACATTGTTGAAGTTGATGTGACCCATCCTTGTGTCATAAAATACAATTACTATATTGTTCCAATAAACATGTACCTTCTCTAGCTTCTTTGAGTTGATAAACATTCCCATCACTTGTGGCTCTTTTTTACACAATTTTTCTTAAATTCCATATTCTAATATCACAAATGTTTCCATAAAATGTCACTTTATATCCTTTTTTGTACATTTGAGTGACTGTCAAAAGAATGTCTTGTTTCATTTATTAATTGTTAATAGTCTCGTTTCGATAGATTGGGGTGATTCCCTCATCACTTATGATGGATCCTCCATTCCACTTCTCAAGATAAATCAAATTCACTTGACACCAACCATGTGATGAGATCATCCAATATCAATCACCCAAATATTTGGCTCTTTTTTGCATGAAAATTAGTTTGTACAATCACTTTGTGCAATGAAATTGTTACCAGAGTTTCATCTTTAGAGTAGAAATTATCAAATTTAGCATAGAAATTATTATCTTTGTATCAAAGAATTCTCTTATTTTTTTCTCTTTTACTACTATCTTTTGATTCTCTAAAAGGGCATCTATCTTCATATTGACTAATTCTACCCCTATAACCAACCTTTGTATTTTCTAGTTCCTTTTTTAACCTTCTTACAAAAATTGCTTCAACAACTATAAAGCCATTAAGTTGATCAACATCTTACTAAATGTTTTTGCCAACTTTTAATGCAACCTATACCTTATGGGGATCCTTGTCAATTCTCCCATGTCATATATTGTAAAAAAGCCTTACAATTGATCTATGATGTAATTGTCAAAGTGTTGCTTTCATAAATATCAAATTCCTTGGGTCTGTATCCTTTTGGAAGAGACGTAAGAATATTTTTCACAACCTTATCTTATTTTTCCACAATACTCGTGATCCCATCTACTAAGTTTAACCAAAGGATATAATTTTCAAAGTCTTCATCTTTGACCATCCTTAGAGTTTCAAAGATGGGTTTGAATTTTGCATCTTCATCTTCTTTACCTTCTTATCTCCTTCATATATTTAGTCAACTTATCCCAAATTTCCTTAGCAATAGTGCAATACATTACCTTCGCAAGTTCAAAACTTGAAAGTCCATTCATGAGCACATTTCTTTCTTTTCCATTATTTAGACATGTCCTAACTTTTGCAACATCAAAAGGAGGATTAGTAGGAGTACAACCAAATGTGACTAAGTCAAATACTATAAACCATAATGATTGTGAATGCATCTTCCTTCTTACTTTCTAAAGAGAAAATTTTATACCATCACACTTAAAAAAATTGTGAGATCCATCATTTGCCAGCTTAAATTTGTGACATATAAAATAATGATCAATGCTAGACCACCAAGTTATTTGTACATTTCGGAAAAAGAGGGATCCATTTGAAGATAAATGAGATCCATATGAAGGTAAACTAGAAACAAATCGAGATCTGGAAACCTAAGAGTTGCAACTTTCAACTTTGGAAATCTCAAGATACTAGGAACATGCCAACTTCAGTTGACCTATGCTAGTATAGGTCCACTTGTGGCGACCTATACTTGAGAGAGAGAGATTAAAAACATAGGTCCCAAGACTGTGACTAAAAATTTATCTTCAGATTTGCATCTATGGATTTAAAATTTTGTGAATTTGTGCCTAAACACATGACAAGGGGAAACTGTTTGAGGGGAATGGCTTTTATTGGTAAAGCTTCCATATGGGAATTAACCTTGAAATAAAGTAAGTAAAGTATGTAAAGAAAGATAAATATAAGTATACCTTGTTATAGTAAGGTATTAATTTAATTGTAGAATTAAATTAACTTTAGTTCCTTCTTAAGACTTCACTTTCATGCATTTGCATTGTTCAAATTTAATATTTATATTAATTATTAAATGATTTTACCTCTCAGGGTTTCCCTTTTAGGTTTTGATCTCCTTTTATAAGGAGTGATCTATTGTATATTTACTCAATCCTTTAGTTTGATAATAAAATCTTGTATATTTTTAGAGCACAAACTTTTTCCTTTTCTTCTCTTTGGTTCTTTGTGACAAGTTCTTGCATGCAAGCGTTCTCCGAGTTCTATGAATTTGTATTGCTCAAATTATACATTTTTTTTCTTCTTGTGGATGCCTTGTAGGCTACATGGTGTGAAAATGAAGAGATAAAGCCTCCTTTTATTGCAATTTTTGGGTTAAGTTTTACAAAAGTTGACTCCATTGGAGAGGAAAATTATAATACTAGGTATCAGGACCCAAAACCCTTCTAAATAAGAGCCTCAGGGTATAGTTCTCCCTAGGTCGACCTATACTTGGGAGTGTTGATTCTGATAAAAGGTGTAGGGTTTTAGAAGCATTTAAAATTCAAAATTAAATTAAATAGATAAGTGGGAAAGTTGAGTGCAAATGCATCCAAGATAAATAAGAGCACTAAAATGGGGCCCTATTTTCCTAGAGCTTCCAAATTAATGGGTGCTAAGTTTTTAGGATTATACATAACCTCCCTCAAACAATGAACTTGGATTTGGTAACAATAGTTGAACCCACCCAGAGATTGAGAGGGGAGGTGAACCAGTCTAAAAAACTCATTTTTTTAGTTCCAAATATGTGACTTTAATCAATGACAATAAAAAGAAAAACACCCAACACCAAGCACAAGAGAACACCCAATTTATGTGGAGAATACAATGAGGATAACTATGGGGAAGATGAACTCACAATATAAAAAATATAGTACAAGTGATTCACTTCTAGACTTGGTGCCAAGAGACATTGTCTTAGGATAAGATACAAAAGACTTGAAGAGGAGACTTTTTGTCTCTACACAAGATAAATGAAATGAATCATAATGAAATAAGACATCATTAAATGCTTCCAAAACTCTCCTTAGAACGTGGATTCTTTTGAGATGATCTCTCAAACAACCATTATCAATTTAGCTCCACAACTTCCACCACAAACTGCTATTACCTCAGCCTCACATCTCCCACAATTCACACATACCCAACACACTTGTATTTGATTCAACCTTATTTTTGTACTATCAAAATAGATGGAAATCATTAACTAGGTCATTGAGAATTAGATACTCAAAATCCATGAGCATTTGGTGATAGTGAAACCATCACATCTTCTAACAAAGTATCCACACACTTTTCTCTCTCAAAACAAAAGTGTTACACTCAACAATGTATGCATCTAGTTATATAATGGACCAAAGAAAACATCTCTAGAAACCACCACACCTCTTACCACTTTTCATCCCACATTAGATAAATCTATTTGCACATTTGCATGTGTTATTTTTGTCACAATTAATTTTTTAATGCTAGTCTACGGATATGCCACACAATATGGATCCTTTTAATTCTACCATCAAGCAATCTAATGATATCTAAAGATCTAGAGGTAACCCTTGACATCTACTAGACTCTTAGAATATATCACAACACCTAACCACAATATAGTGCACTCATAAATCTAACACAATCTCTATAACCCTTTATGAGATCTAATAATGAATGGTCCATATGTACAATAATAAAATATAATTAAAACATGATTTTTGGGAGCATTTCCTTGAAACCATTTCTAAGGCGTGCAACCCCCAAACTCTCCTGCCAATGGGATCACTCATACTAGATCCCATAAAAGGTTACCTCCACCTTGCGATCCCTCATGCATAACTATAAAAAAACCTTTTAAGTTGAGGCACCATCTTCCTTAACAACTCAAAGTATTTTCAATTCAAATTCAATATGCAATATTAGTTTTCCCCTATAAACTAGTCATAAAAACATTTTAATTTTTTTTCTCCTACATATATTATAAGTTCACACTACCTTGTGTAATTTTTTTATCGGATAGTTTTTCCCTGCTGAAAATTTTCTTTGTCAAAATGTTCTCTAATTCTTCGTTGGTAGAATGGTATGAGAAAGTGAACACTTAGTATGACTTAATTTCTAGTCATCTAGGAAAGTTAAAAATATCTTGAAATAAACTTGGGTCAATAATTTGTAATGATGGACCTTGGAGATCCAAACCTCAATAATACATTTTTATAAAATAAATTAGCTATCAATCCTTCCCTTGTTATGCATCAACTTTCGGGAGTCATAACTTTTGATTCAGACCTGGATTTTCTCTCAAAATTTTATAGTGATTTTATAAGGGGGATTTTGATGACCCGACTATTGAGCTCTTCTTGTGTCTAGAATAATTTTATTTTCAAGTCCCAGAAAATCCATTTAGACCCCCAAAACTCAGTTATCATAATCTTTGTCTATTTTTTAGAGTTTGTTTTTTGTAATAACTTCGAATGAACATTTCCAAATTCAAAGATTAGTTGGTAGGTCAAGTTGTAGCTTAAGGAAAGTCCAATTTTATTTTCAGCTTTTTAGGAGTTAATTTCGAAGGTTGCCTAAAATGGAAAAATTGAAGATTTATTAAAATCTTCCAAAAAAATGTTATTTTCTAGTTTTTTGAATTTAGAGAGTTTTTAGTTATTTAAGCAGTTGAAAAATGATGTAGAAGGAGGTTGGTTAATGGAAGATATGGGAGTTTCAAAATATATTTATTGCATCTATATTTTTCTATATGTTTTCCTTTTGTAGAATGTATTACTGTGAATAGGTTCTTGGGTACTACATCATTTGGTATTAGAGAGAGAAGATGGCTAGGAGAGGAAGAGGAAGAGGAGGTGTCACTCCAATGAAAAGACTAATGATATATATGCAGAGGCAAATTGAATGGCTGAATGGATGAATGGATAATCAAGGAATACCAATAGTACAAGGAGAGAATGAATTACATGAATAGGGAAACCAAAGGGGTCCTAATCAAAATGTAGAAAATGAGAAGAATAGTTGGAAGAGTTGAGTGATGAAGATAGAGTTCTTTAGGCCATAAAAAGGTAAAAATGAAGGGACCAAGATCAAAGTTTCAAACTATGCTGGTACTCTTAAGCCAGAAGAATTGATAGACTGGTTAAATGAGATAGGCATTTTTTTTGAATGGAAGCCTATGACAGAGGAAAAGAAGATGAATTTTGCATGCACAAAATTAAAAGGACATGAAATGATATGGTGGGATCACCTCCAAAAGGAACAAAATAGAAAACAAAAGGAAAAGATCATAATGTGAGGTAAGATGGAGAAAAAGCTACAGGAAAAATTCTTACCCTTGGATTACTCACAAACCGTCTTTCATAAGTTCTATAATTTGAAGAAAAATTTCTTCTCTATACAAGAGTACACAAATTATTTCTATAAGTTATCCATGAGAATAGAGCATTAAGAAGATGACAAGCAGATGGCTGCTAGATACATAAATGGCCTTAAATTTTCTATTGAAGATGAGTTCAGCATGCACTGTATTAGCAGTATGGAAGAAGCCTACCAACTAACCCTAAAGGCTGAAGGAAAAAATAATTGATAGTAAAATTAGAGGAATAGAGGAGGAAGAAGGGGTTACTCAACACCATTTCAAGGAGGTTCTAATTATGACTAAGGAGAATCCTCCCAAGGATTTGAAAGAAATACAGATTCTAGACAAAACCCTGCAAGACAAAAAAGAAGAAGGGGGTTTTAGCAAGGACAAGATTATGGTAGTAGAAGAGGCTAGGAAAGACAATAGAGGCCCTTTACCTATTTTAAATGTGGTGAAGAAGGAAACAAAGCCTTTGAATGCTCAAATTATAACACGCCAGAAATAAATCAAGGAAGATAACCTAGAGTGAACCTAGTTTAGACAAAAGAGGAGTAAGAAGTTTCACCAGATGTGGGAGAAACCCTCATGATGAGAAGTTCAGTGATCAGTCCAGAAAAAACATGAAGTTCTTGCAAAGAACTCTGATGATTCATGGCTCCATACCAACATCTTCAGAACTAGATGCACTTCTGGTGGAAAGGTATGTCAAGTTATTATTGTTGGGGGTAGTTGTGAGAATATGGTGTCTAGAGAAATGGTAAAGAAATTGAATTTATAATGTGAAAAGCATCCTCTTCCTTACCATATTGCATGATTTACGAAAGAAAATGAAGTAACTATTGATAAAATATGTTTAGTTAGATTTACCACAAGAAAATTTTATAAGGATGAAATATGGGTGCTTTCCATATATTGTTGGGAAGACTATGGAAGTATGATAGGAAGGTCATACATGATGGGGAGAAAAATACTTACACATTTTGAAAGGATGGCTCTAAAGTGGTTCTCTCATCACTTAAGGATGAAAAGAAGAATGAAACCATATTGTCTGCAAAAGAAGTTGTCAAAGAAATGAAAGTAACAAGATGTTATGCACTAGTACTAAAAAGAGGAGAAGAACAAGAAAACTTCATGCCACTTGAGGCAATGAAGGTGCTGGAGGGGTTTTCTGATGTTGTTCTTGATGAACTACCTAATGGTCTCCCACCAAAAAGTGATATTCAACATCATATTGATCTTATTCCTAGAGAAACTCTACCTAATTAGGAAACCTATTGGTTGAATTTAACACAACATGCTAAGTTGAATAAACAAGTGACATAACTAATGCAAAATGGTCTGGTAGGAGAAAGCATGAGTCCATGTGCAATACCCACATTGTTGACTCCAAAGAAGGATGACACAAGGAGGATGTGCACTGATAGCAGAGAAATTAATAAGATTACCATTAAGTATTGGTTTCATATTCCTTAGATAGAGTACATGATGGATGAATTAGTGGGGGCTAAGTGTTTCAGCAAGATTGATCTCCGAAGTGGCTACCACTAGATCCACATTCAAGAGGGGGATGAATGAAAGACATCATTTAAGACAAGAGATGGTTTGTATGAATGGATGGTTATGCCTTTTGGGCTTTCTAATTCACCTAGCACATTTATGAGGTTGATGAATACTGTGTTGTGACTGTACATTGGTAAGTTTGTTGTAGTTTATTTTGATGATATCCTGATCTATAGTAGAAGTAAAGAAGACCACTTACAACACCTGAGGATCATCTTGAGTTTATTAAGGAAGGAGAAACTCTTTGCAAATTTTAAGAAGTGTAGATTCATGCAAACTAGTTTGATCTTTCTAGGCTTTGTCATTTCTCAAGCTGGTGTTTAGATGAATCCAGAAAAAGCAAAAGAAATCCTAGAATGACCCAGTCCTTCTAGTATAATAGGAGTAAGAAGTTTTCATGGGTTGGAAACTTCCTACTGAAAGTTTATCCAAAACTTTAGTAGTATTGTAGCACCCATAAAAAACTGTACCAAAGAGTTTTCAATTATTGAAGAAAAAGGTAACTAAAGCTCCTATATTGGCACTTCCAAATTTTGACAAAGTTTTTGAAGTAGAGTGTGATGCTTCATATGTTGGGATAGGCATTGTTCTTAGACAAGCAAGTAAGCTTGTAGCCTTCTTTAGCAAGAAATTGAATTAAGTGAGAAAGAATTATTCTACCTATGATCTAGATTTTTATGCAATTATTCAAGCATTAAGACACTAAAGGCACTATCTGGTCCCATATGAGTTTGTGCTATTTACTCATCATATTTCTTTGAAATATCTCAATACATAAAAGAAGTTGAATAATCAACATGCCAAGTGGGTATCTTTCTTACAAGGATATACCTTTGTTCTAAAACATAAGTTTGGAAAACAAAATCAGGTTGCTAATGCCTTGAGTAGGCGTGCTACAATATTAACCACAATGGAAATTGAAGTCATTGGTTTTGATGCTATTAAGGCCTTGTATGAAAAGGATGATGATTTTTGGGAAATTTTAGAAAAACTAAAGGCTTCATCTTATGGTAAGTTGGATCATATGACAGGTGTCTATTTTATGCAAGATGGTTACCTCTTTAAAGGTAAACAACTATGTATACTAGGTGGATCTATGTGGGAAAACATTATTAGGGAATTTCATAGTGGTGGACTAGCTGGACACTTTGGAAATGACAAACCAATAAAATAAGTTGACGGTAAGTATTATTGGCCCAAGATAAAGAGAGACATCACTAAATATGTGGCAAGGTGTAGAATTTGTCAAGTGGCTCAAGGACATTCATAGAATACAAGATTATACATGCCTTTACCAGTACCCATCAAACCATGGACTAACTTGAGCATGGTTATTAGGTCTCCCACATACTCAGCAAGGTAATGATTCTATTTTTGTGGTTTTTGATCAGTTTTTAAAAAATTGTCCACTTTATTGCTTGTAAAAAGACCAATGATGCAACTAGAGTAGTAGAACTATTCTTCTCAGAAGTTGTCTATTTACATGGTCTGCCAAAGACCATTACCTCTGATAGAGATACTAAGTTCCTGATTCATTTTTGGAGGAATCACTGGAGGAAATTAGGGACAAAGTTACAGTTTAGTAGTGTTTATCATCCTCAAACTAACAGACAAATATAGGTAGTCAATCAGAGTTAGGGAAATCTGTTACGCTACATTGTGGGTGAGAAGCCTAAACAACCCAAGAAAGAATTTTCCTATAATAGTTCTATTAACATATCAACTAGAAAATCTCTATTTCAAATTGTCTATGGTTGAAATCCTCAAGGTGTTCTAGATCTTATGTCACTTCCGTTGGGAGACAAAATTAGTGATGATGGAGTTGCTTTTGCTGAACACCTTCACCAACTCCAACAATATGTCAAACAAAAGTTATAGGATAGTAATGTGAGTTACAAGATTGTTGTAGATGGCTACTTTGAGACAACAAATATTTGATGAAAGTAACATGGTGATGGTTTACTTGAGGCATTTATGATTTCCTACATGCACATATTATAAATTGAAGTATGAAAAGATTGATCCTTGCAAAATCATCAAAAAGATCAATGATAATGCTTATGAGATTAGCTTACTAGAAAATCTTGACATCTCCTCTATTTTTAATGTTTTTGATCTATACACATTCCATGGAGATGTTCCAAACATAGATGACTTACAGGGAGTGGATTGGCAATATCACCTTCCCAATAAGAAGGAAAAGATTTCCAAAATTCTTGACAAGAAGACTACCTCCATAAGGCATGGCCAACATAATAGATACCTGATATAGTTGGAGGGGTTACCTGAAATGGAGAGTACATGGTTATCTAAGTGGGAAGTATTGCAGTTAGATCTGACAAAGTTAGAGCAATTCATAGACAACCACTTGCAGGAGCTACACTTCTTTCAAGAAGGGGAGAATGATGCAACGACTTCTGGGAGTCATAACTTTTAACTCAGACCTGGGTTTTCTCTCAAATTTTGACAATGGTTTCATAAGGGAGAGTTTGATGGCCTAACAATTAAGCTTTTATTGTGTCTAGAATAATTTATTTTCAAGTCCCAAAAAATCCATTTAGACCCCCAAAACTCAATTGTCATAATCTTTGTCTATTTTTTAGAGTTTTTTTTTTTGTAATAACTTCGAATGGACATTTCCAAATTTGAAGATTAGTTGGCAGGTCAAGTTGTCATAGCTTAAGGCAAGTCTAGTTTTATTTTCAGCATTTTGGGAGTTAATTTTGAAGGTTCCCTAAAATAGAAAAATTGAAGATTTATTAAAATATGCCAAAAAAGGTAATTTTCTATTTTTTCAAATTTAGAGAGTTTTTAGTTATTTAAGAAGCTACAAAATGATGTAGGAGGAGGTTGGTTAATGGAAGATATGCAAGTTTCAAATTATGTTTATTGCATCTGTATTTTTCTATATATTTTTCTTCTGTAGAATGCATTACTGTGAATAGATTCTTGGGTACTACATCACCATGCTACCTTTGGCATTTATACTTTTACCCACTTCCTAACATATTTTCACATTGATAGGATTTACTCTATCTTGAGATGGTTTATCAATCAGATCAATGAAAATTCATCACCCATTTCATAAATTATTCAAGAACCACTTGAGGATAGAGAGAAAATTCTTGGATGCCACTGACCTTCCCATATTTTCACACTTGTTATATTACATGGTGCATCTCTTTTTATCTTTATGAATGGAAGGATAATAATATCCATCTTCAAGGATTTACTGAACCATCCTCTTAGTCAAATAATTTCCTCTTATGTTTCTTCATGTAAACATTTTTAAATATGGAAAAACTAATACACTTGTACAACACAAGATCAAGAAAATAATTAAATGAAATTTCTTTAAATAATTAACTATCGTAGTATTTTTGACAAGCATTTTCCTTTGTTTAATATTAAATTGAGGTGGGAATTATCTTGTAGCAAAATAGCTGGCTTTGTCCACAAACTAGAGTGTGCAAGAAAAAAATGTAAATAGATTCATTCTTGACATGCTCATATTTATCATGTTTCATTACAGATCTTGAATTAGAAATAATTACATTAATCTTCCTAGGTTTATCCATTAAGGTCACATTAAAATCCTACAACAATAATAAGCGTTAGATTATTTTTCCACTTCATATGTTGTGATTCGTTGCATTGCTTTTACTATCATTACATTTGGATTCCCAAAACTCTTTGTAAATAATTATCTTTTATGAATCTCACTCAGTAGTCATATGTCTACTAATGGAGTTCATATTCCTATCTTCTTTCAATTTTATTTTCTCTCCTTTCAATCTTTTCGGTAAAAAGTACATAAAACCCCAAATACCCACATCATACAAGGGAGCTACCCCTCTCAAACATAGAGGAAGATTGTAAGTTGATAGTGATCACTTGCAGTCTCTCCAACTATTGGCATAAGTGTCATTGTTCATAGGGTGGACATAGTCAATTTTGAAGATTATTTCACGGTGACAAATATGTTTACCAACAAGTTGTAATCATTTAATTCATCAAGGATAACTAAGTAATTCCAAATAAAATATGAAGAAATTGATTGATAAATGGTAAGGGGATATAATACCTATAAGTCATTTTATGAAATCCTCTATAATTTACACAAGCTATTCATTTTCCACCCTTTTCTACAATAACAAAAAATGGTGATACCTATTTTCTATATACAATTAGACAGGTGAATCCTAGTTATAATACATTTTCAATTTCAGTTTTAATTATTTCTCTTCTTGTACCTAATTAAATCCACATTTTTTCTTATTGGTATCATACCCTTAGCATAGATATGATGGGAAAAAATACTGGGCTGGATCTCCTTCACGCATTTTTACCTCCACGTGGAATCTTTCATATGTTTATTTTTGTAGCTCGATAAGAATTTTCAATTGATCTTAGTAAAAAAATTATTGATTAGAATTATATATTCCTCAAAATAATTTCCCTCAACATTCAATTATTTCTTCTTAGTTATGGGGTTGTTCTATTGTTACTCTTTATTTTAGGGGGTGTTTGATAATTTTCTACTAGATACTAGTAACTTAGATTGCCTAATCTTAACATTAACAATTTTGGGAGAAATTCACATTTTCCACCACTTTCAAACCCCAAAACACAAGAAGAGAGATCTTGACACAGACAATATGATGATATTTCACCTTTAAAGGAGTAGATTTAGTAGTTCGAGCATATCTCTTTCCACCAACAACAGAGAGAGGAGGGGAATCCATCAACACCAATAGGAAGAGGACCATCTAAAACCAACCACAAGGAAGAAGAGATGAAGACATCTTACTTCACTACATCAACAACCCCAAAGCTATCCCTAATGATGACATTAACACAAGTGAAGGCATGGGATTCAAAGCAGTGTCTAGGCGAGAAATGCCAACAAAAACCTTAAGTGACATAAAATATGACATGTTTAATTTGGTTCCTAGTTAATCACTTAAGACCCAGTTAATTAAATTGGTTTGTGAGTACACTTTCCTTCAAATAGAGTAGAATGGATTTTAGGGATCCATAATCTACACTTTTTCACATG
This sequence comes from Cupressus sempervirens, assembly GCA_028749045.1. Lineage (NCBI taxonomy): Eukaryota > Viridiplantae > Streptophyta > Pinopsida > Cupressales > Cupressaceae > Cupressus > Cupressus sempervirens. The sequence goes on along the minus strand of CM053784.1, from coordinate 724,802,669 downwards.
ACCTTTGGATCTCACCTATATTGATAGAGATTATTGTCGATTAATATAAAATGTTTTGTGATATATCATCATTTTCTAATATTATTTCCAATAAAGGTGATCAAAATTCCAAACTAATACATCTACAAATAAACCCTCTTATATTCAACTTATAATGCCCCGCCAAGGGATTCAAAGAATTAACCTAGAATTTCACTAAGTTTGATAGCATTTTTTTTCTTCATGAAAGTAAATACCACACATAACTTATGCATAGTAATGGAAGCAATAGCAATGTCCATCTGAAATTAAACATAACATACATAATAGATTACATTCTTTAAGATCCCTTAACGTTGGATTACATCTAGATACATCTAACATACATGAATCCATCTAGTACAACATCCACATGAAATAATAATGATAAGTACAATGTTTATACATTACATTTCATATGCTTATTCATCCTCTGTACATGTCACAGAGTATGAAAAGCTCAAAGATTATACATATGTAGAATAAGGTACATCATCCTATTCTAATCCATGATACACCAAAGTAAAGATAATCACATGGTACACATGATACATCATCATAGAAGACATATACATCCATCATAAAGATCAAACATAATAAACTAAGTGCACGGTTCCTCCCAACCGTTAATAGCATCATTAGACCATCGTGGATCCTAGCCATCTCTCAGTGCATAACATTCCAAATCACCGAAGAGATCATCGGTATTAACATAGTAGGAATGTCACTCCTAACATATACAACATTATATCTAGAAAGTATTCTAACAAAAGATAAAATCATCTAACATATGCTAATCATCAGTGAAAGGATACATAACCACCATCATGAAGGATGCATCAGCCACGATGTCTCAATGAATCTCAAATGATAACAGTGGAAAATACACTACCACCCGACTGCGTGGTACCTAAGTGGTCCACTCCCACCGTGCTGAGGAGATAATCTCAAGTCCCAAACAAGCTATCAAAATCACATAGCATAAATCTCTATAAGTCCAGGAATCCTAAAAGTATACTAACTCAAAAGTTCCAAACACAAAATCTGACATCTAATCCCAGAGGCACACAATGACATGTAGGAACCTACTATGCGAGCGAGAAAGTGTCATTGCAATTATCACGTACAAGTTACCCTGACAGTTAGCTAAACTCCACAGGTCCATACTGATCTCATGTGGCCACTAGTATCCTCTCATACTGACGAGGCATACTATGGGATGCAAGATCGCAACCATGCATTCTCACTACTCCCATCCTAGCCTATACAAGCACTCAAGGCATGGGCAAGAACAAAACTCTTATCTTTTTAGGTTCATTCAGTTAGTATTAGGTGTGAATGTTATCACTTATTAATCCAACTTACAATGAGTTACCCTGGCAGCCTCTTAGGGCCCCGACCCCCATTGCAAGCCACTTCCCATCACTACATGTAGATATCCTACCCTAATGCTCATGGAATCATAAATCTCAAAATCACAAAAGATAATCCATAATAAAATCATCAAATATGCATAAAAGCATCAAATCTCCATGAGCAAACATCCATAGAAAATCATGATCACAACAACTCTCTATTGGCAACTGAAGCATCGCTGATAATCAAAGTATCCAATGGTTCTCAATAACCAAAATATATCTCATCATACTGATCGAAGACTCCAAAAATATGGTTGAGTCAAACATGTCACATCATGACATCATCAAGAATAAATCCACATTACAGTCCCATCATGGCGACTAGAAAATAACCAAGGATAACTGATCGATGACCAAAAATAATGGTTAAGTCAAGTGTCTCATACATAAGAATCTCAACTATAACAATCAGTAATCACATCCAATACATAGAGCATTCTATCACATAACCATGGTTGGGTTTATAAAGATCGAGATTAAACAACATCATGACATCACAATCACATAACTCCCCCAAGCCTCTGGTAGACGTCCTATAACTGGTCAACACTAGTCAACCCAAAACCCAAAACAATAGCATAACAAATACACAATGCAAACACATGTTTTGGTTTTGCTTTATTTACAAACTTGAGTTTAAATGCAAAAGTCTTGATTTACGTTTCCAAGTTTAGAGAAAGAATTTGAAGGAACATTTATATATTTAGAATGAATACAAATCCATTCTTTAATTATAATTTTAATCCAAACGTCCCACATCAATCAAATATTTAATATACTTAATAAAACAATTAATTTAAATCATGAGCCTTTGATATAAATCAATTATCAATTTTTCAATTATTAATAATCATATTCATATATTATATACATACTTATATATATATATATATATATATATTTTAAAATATATACATATAAATACATATATGAATATATAAATTATTTTATCATTTAACAAAATTGAATTAACAAATTTGATTAATGCCAAAAATTAAAATCGAATATGGCAAACATTTTTTAAACAACACATATTTATATAACATGACTGCCAGTACGCAGGACCCTGCGGTCGCAAGGCCTGCGACGTTGTGGTACTACGTACCACTGGCGTCACAGTACCTGTGATGGTGGTACACTGCGACCGCAGTGGGGGGTGTAGGTCTCGTCCCCCCCAACTCAATGTATAAAATGTTTATTATTATTTTTTTAAAAAATCGCTAATGCGATTTCCATTTGCGATTTGGTTTAAAACTTTTCTTTAAAACGTTTTTGCCCATGAGTATGTTATCTGATTTTTAAACAAATATACACTATATATACATATATATGTATATATATATATTTAAATATATATATATATATATATATATATATGTATGTATGTATGTATGTATGTATGTATGTATGTATGTATGTATGTATATACAAATATATGCAAAGTTCAAAATATCACAGTATATGAGCATATATACATATACATGCATACATACATACATACATACATACATACATACATACATACATACATACATATATATATATGTAAGTATAAGCAAATTGACAATATATCAATACAATTTCAATTTTTCAGAATTCCTCCATAAACCTTTGATCTCCCAAAAATTTTCAATAATTAATCTAATGGGTTTGACTATGAATCTCAACCCTAACCCCGTGTTCTTTTTAGATCCATGCATATAAAATTTTCAAATAAATTAATCTACCCATACTGAGAAAGCACAATAAATTATGAAATTCCTCAGAAGACATATGGAAGACACGAAGAAGATAGGGAATGCATGATGCGGAAATAGTGTAAGTAAAATCACAAGAATCTACCCGAATTCTGATGCTAAATCGCTCTTCCTCAGAAACTCGTAGAGCAAGCTCCTCCCTTCTTCAGAGTTCTCGAGTCCTCCAATGCTCCAATTTGCACTCCAACCGCTATGTCTAAGCTTCTAGGAATGCCTGAATATAAAGAGCTTTCAGGAAACATCTAGAATGCTTCTAGAAACAGCTGGAAGGTGTCACCAACTAAGCATGGGTCTTTTCCAACCTTCAAGATGAGCCATAGGGTTGTAGACACCATGTGCTTAATTGATGCACTAACCCCCGTGTTGTTGACACTTGAGAAATAGAAAAGTGCGTTAACTCCCATGCAAGTTTATAACTCCAATTCACTTTTTATATAATTTCTATTTAAATATTTATAACTTCCATTTTAATCTTTATAACTTTTATTTTAATTTTTATAACTTTTATTATTATTATTTATTTATTACTTATTATTATTATTTTATTATTATTATTAATTTTAATTTCTAATTTTCTTTTAATTAATTCTTTTCCTTAAACAATTTTCCATTTAATTAATTATAATCAAAATATCAAATAACATGATATTTTATATTAATTTCCTCAAATAATTAATTAATTAATTAAATCTATTTATTAAGACTTAATTAATAGGAAATTCACAATAGACCTCCAAGATAAAATATGAAAACCCATCATAGGACAAATCACTCAAAATCAGTCTAAAGGGTTAAAAATCACGAATCATGTCATTCGACACATTCGGTGGGTAAAATATCCAGATACTTGTCCTTCCTCACTAGGACAATTGGCTTAAGGGTTTGGGATTTGGACTTGAGAATTTATCTCCCTTCTCTTATCATTGAGATAGTATAATAGGGTACACTCATCCTGGCAATTCAGGGAAGTCGACACCCGATACCTGCAACCTGTAAAAAATTCACACATGTACATACAATATATAATGCTAAGCGAAATAGACAATGGCAGGAAGTGGTGCATCATGTAGATCCTAACTAGGCAGGTGACTACGACTCCCTTCCCTAACCACATCAAAAACAACATACAATAAGAAAACACACACCACATACACATGCAAGTATGGGGTAAGTATCCATAATAAAACACATAAGATAATAACCATCAACTAATCATCAATAATATCTGAAAACAATATAATGATCATCATGTATGCATGAAACGTAAAGTCTAAATGATCTCATCACATAACCTCTGAATCCATAACATAATGTCTGATAGTCTCAAAACAATACCACTAATCCATCAACATAAAACTAGTCCATCATAGTCTGATAATTACAACAACAATGTCTAGAAAAGATGTGAACGAGTGTAGGCACTACATCCACCCCCCCTTGGGTTAGGCTTACTCTTGGAAGCCTACAAATAAGTAGGGATATAACTCCCTCAATCTAGCTGCATCCTCCCATGTAGCTGAAGAATCATCAGTAGGGTCCCATTGGACCCTTACTTGGTTGATGGTTCGACCTCTGAGGGTCAACTCCCGTTGCTCCATAATACGAACCGGCTCCAAAGCCAGCTGCCCTTCCTCTACCTGCAACACATTCCAATCAAGAACATGTACAATATCAGGTATATACTGCCAAAGCACTGAAACATGGAAAACATCATGAATGCAAGATAGGCTGGGCGGTAGAGCAAGGCGATAAGCAATCAGGCCAATCCTCTCTAAAATCTCGAATGGTCCCACAAAGCGAGGTGCTAGCTTAGAACCCTTTTCGTATCAGATCAGACTCTTTCGGGGCCGCACTCTCAAGAAAACCTTATCACCCACAACAAACTGCTTATCAGTCCTATGAGCATCGACATACTTCTTCTGCCTACCCTGTGCCGTAGTCAAGTGCTCGTGGATACGCACTACCTATTGTTCCATATCACGAAGCATCTCAAGACCCAAGAAGATGCAATCCTCAAGACTGTCCCAACTCAAGGGTGTACGACAAGGACGTCCATATAATGCTTGAAATGGTGCCATGGCAATAGAACTATGATACCCGTTGTTGTAAGAAAACTCCACTAGGTAGAGATAATCCTCCCAATGTGTCTGCCTATCCATCACATACATCTGTAACATATCCTCCAAAACCTGATTCACCCTCTCTGTCTAACCATTAGTCTCTAGATGATATGCCAAATTGAAGTTTAACTGTGCTCCAAGCTCATGCTGCAGCGATGTCCAAAATGCAGATGTGAATACAGGATCTCTGTCAGAAATGATCTTTCTAGGAATACCATGTAATCTCACAATATCACGCATAAAGACATTAGCTACAAAAGCTGTTGTGTAGGAAGACCTAATCGGTGAAAAATGTGCCACCTTAGTTAATCGATCAATGGTGACCATGATAGCATCATGATGTCGAACAGTCATAGGTAATCCCACAATGAAATCCATGGAGATGATATCCCATTTCCAAGAAGGAATGAGATTTGGCTGCAAAAGTCCAGCTGGGTGCTGATGTTCTGCCTTAACTCTTTGACACTCAAGGCACCTAGCCACAAAATCAACAATATCTCGCTTCATCCCAGACCAAAAGAACAAACATCTCAAATTAGCATGCATCTTCTTGACACCTGGATGTGCTAAGTAAGGTGTACGATGGGCTTTTGCTAGTATCAAGGTGTGAAGCTCATCTAAAAATGGCACATATATCCTCCCCAGATGTCTTAAAAGACCATCTGATTCTCGAACGTAACCTGCAAACTTTCCTTCCAAAGATCTTCCTGAATCTATCTCTCTGCACACTTCCTGATACCAGGAATCCGTAGGAAGTGCCTGAAGAATTTGACTCCTCCAATCCACACTAAGGTTCATCGATGATACCACATGTCTCCTACGACTCAAAGCATCTGCCACCACATTCTCCTTACCCTGAATGTACTTAACCTCAAAATCATACTCGCATAGAAACTCCATCCATCGCCTCTGACGAGCATTCAAATTAGGCTGAGTAAAAATGTACTATAGACTACGATGATCGTTGTGTAGCTCAAATCTATGCCCCAACAAGAAATGTCTCCATCTTGTCAAAGCATGAACTACTGCTGCTAACTCAAGATCATGCGTAGGATAATTTAAATCATGATCCTTGAGCTTACGTGATTCATACGCAATCACCCGTCCATTCTGCATCAACACTCCCCCAATCCCTTCAAGAGAAGCATTTGTACACACCATAAAATCACCTTTTGGATCAGGTACAGCTAGAATCAGTGCACTGGTCAAATGCTCCTTGAGCTTCTAAAAAGATTCCTCACATTTCTCCATCCACACGAACTTCTTTGCTTTCCTCTGAAGAGAAGTGATAGGATGTGGTATCCTAGAGAAGTTCTAGACAAATCTGCGATAATAACTAGCTAAACCCATGAAACTACGGATCTCTGACACATTAGTTGGTGTAGGCCAATCTATTATCACCTAAATCTTTGCAAGATCCACTGAAATATCATCACCTGAAATAACATGCCCTAAATACTGAATCTTCGATTTGAAGAATTCGCACTTAGCTGCATTGGCATAAAGCTAATTGTCTCTCAAACACTGCAATACTAACCGCAGGTGTTCCTCATGCTCCTTCTGAGTCTTAGAATATATCAATATGTCATCAAGAAACATGAGTACAAACTTGTCCAGATAAGATCGAAACACACCATTCATCAAACTCATGAAAATTGATGGAGCATTATTCAACCCAAAAGGTACCACTGTGAACTCGTAATGCCCATAGCGAGTTCGAAAACTGGTCTTGTGAATATCTGCTTCCTTAATGCGAAGCTGGTGGTATCCTGACTTAAGATCAATCTTGGAGAATATTGTAGCTCCCTTGATCTAATCAAATAAGTCATCAATCCTAGGTAAAGGATATCTATTCTTAATAGTCACCTTATTCAACTGTCTATAGTCAATACAAAGGCACAAAGAATAGTCTTTCTTCTTCACAAAGAGCACTAGAGCTCCCCATGGTGATACACTAGGTTGAATGCTCCCTTTGGCCAGAAGTTCCTCTAGCTGAAGACGTAGCTCACCCAATTCCTGTGTAGTCATGCGATAAGGAGCTTTAGAGATAGGCTCTGCTCCAGGAATCAGATCAATACTAAAGTCAATGTCCCTCTTTGGAGCCATGCCTGGAATCTCACTTGGAAAGACATCTGTGTACTCCTGCAAAATTGGATGATATAAAGTCTTCCTCACAGGATCTTCCTCATCAAGATCATTTACCATAACAACAAATATCTAACATCCCTTACGAAAACTTCGCTTCAATTGCATAGCAGAAATCATCCGCAGAGATATAGGCCTTGGTATCCCAACTATCTGCACATCATTCCCTTGGTCGTCTTGACACATAATAATCTTCTTCCTGTAATCTATGCTGGCTCTATGAGATCCAAGCCAGTCCATGCCTAAAACCACATCATAGGAACCAAGGGGTATGACTCGAAGATCCACTGCTGTATCAAAGCTTCCTAAGGTAAGCCCGCACTTATGAACTATAGAGTCTGTGGAGACTTTAATGCCTGAGGCTAGTTCCACTTGCCAACCATGATCTTGCTTCATCACATCTAGCTTACACTTAGAAACTATAGATGGTGAAATAAATGAATCTATAGCTCCTGAATCAAACAATACTGCAAGAGATATACTTCTAATAGCACCTGTGGTCTCAACCACTGTTCCTTGATGGTCTGCCTGACGCTGATCAACTGCTGCAAAAACTCTATGAGCTCTACCTGCATCACCAACTGTAGGCTCTGAAACTATAGGTCTAGGTCTTGAAAACTGAGGTGCTCGCTGAGGACACTGAGCTGCATAATGTCCAATCTGACCACATGAAAAACATTCCATATTTCTGCCAGATCCTCTTCCCATAGGTGGTACATTTGATTGCTGATGACTGTTCCTGCTTACAAAAGACTGGCTACTCTAAGCTGGCTGATTGGACTGATTTTGTTTATTGCATTGAGCATTGTGGTTGTTCTTGGTGTTAGAACCTTTGCCACTGCCTTGAGCTTGAGAATTTGAACCCTTTTGTTGCTGTGTTTGCTGAGACTGCTGTTGATACTGTTTCCCCTTAGAGAAAGAAAACTTCTTGTTACCACCTGAATTGTAGTTGCTTTTAGATCCTGGTGTTGCTGGCACTCCTACAAAACCACCTTGACCAAAGTTGACACTTTTCTCAACAAGGATAGCTCGATGTACCGCATCCTTGAGGGTTTTTGGCTCAAATACCTTGACACCCCCAATTATACGGTTATCCAAACCCATAATAAAATGTTGTGTCAACTGAGTTGAATTTTCACTGAACCTTGAAAAAGACATGAGTTCATAAAACTTACACTCATACTCGGTCATTGACAAAGTGTACTGTCTAAGATCATGAAATTGATCAGCCCTTTGCTGTTTCCATTCCTCTGGTAGGAATCGTTCACGGAAACTCTCTAGGAATAACTCCCATGTAACACTGCTCATATCGATTCCCAACTTCTTCTCATCTATCGTCCACCAAGTGGCCCCAAAATTCTCTAAATTAGTGATCACAAATCTTGCCTTAACATTGCTGTCGAACTCCTGCATGGCAAAAATCTTGTCGAGAGAAATAAGCCACTGCTCGGCCACATAACTAGAACCTTGCCCATTGAAAGGCTTAACCTTAGATCTTGAAAGATCCTTCATCTGAGTGGACACAATGGACCTCTGACGATCCTTACGAGGACTTCTAGATCTGGGTCTATGCTCTTGTTCTGTTTGATGCACTTTGGGCTGTTCTTGAATAGGAGGTAAATGTTCTAGAATAGTCTGCATCATCTGTCTCAAACCAACCTCTTCAGACTCAGCTTGGTCCTCTCTATGGCTCTCTTCCTGCTGCCTACTAGAGTGCTCTTCCCTGCTCTCTACATGAGCCGATCCCTCATGGGCAGACTCATGGACACTGATAACTCTGCCACGACCACGACCTCTACCATAGCCTCTAACATAAGACCTAGTCCCAGATACCATCCTACAACAGTACAAGGTACTAAGTTCAGTTCTATGTTTAGGTTTAAGTTAAAATTTCTAGTTTTGAAACTAAGTGTTGAAGTATGAAAAATATTCAAGTAACAGTTCAAGTTCTGTTTCAGTTCAACTAGTTCAAGTTCGAAAAGACACACTTAATAGTTCAAAGTTCTAGTTGTTCCAAAATACCCAGAGCTCCCAATGTAGAAACTCAGGCTCTAATACCAAATGTAATGCCCCACCAACGGATCCAAAGAATTAACCTAGAATTTCACTAAGTTTGATAGCATTTTTTTTTTCATGAAAGTAAATACCACACATAACTTATGCATAGTAACAGAAGCAATAGAAATGCCCATATGAAATTAAACATAACATACATAATAGATTACATTCTTTAAGATCCCTTAACGTTGGATTACATCTAGATACATCTAACATACATGAATCCATCTAGTACAACATCCACATGAAATAATAATGATAAGTACAATGTTTATACATTACATTTCATATGCTTATTCATCCTCTGTACATGTCACAGAGTATGAAAAGCTCAAAGATTATACATATGTAGAATAAGGTACATCATCCTATTCTAATCCATGATACACCAAAGTAAAGATAATCACATGGTACACATGATACATCACCATAGAAGACATATACATCCATCATAAAGATCAAACATAATAAACTAAGTGCACGGTTCCTCCCAACCGTTAATAGAATCATTAGACCATCGTGGATCCTAGCCATCCCTCAGTGCGTAACATTCCAAATCATCGAAGAGATCATCGGTATTAACATAGTAGGAACGTCACTCCTAACATATACAACATTATATGTAGAAAGTAATCTAACAAAAGATAACATCATCTAACATATGCTAATCATCAGTGAAAGGATACATAACCACCATCATGAAGGACGCATCAGCCACGATGTCTCAATGAATCTCAAATGATAAGAGTGCAAAATACACTACCACCTGACCACATGGTACCTAAGTGGTCCACTCCCACCATGCTGAGGAGATAATCTCAAGTCCCAAAAAAGCTATCGAAATCACATAGCATAAATCTCTATAAGTCCAGGAATCCTAAAAGTATACTAACTCAAAGGTTCCAAACACAAAATCTGACATCTAATCCCAGAGGAACACAATGACATGTAGGAACCTACTATGCAAGTAGGAAAGTGTCATCGCAATTATCACATACAAGTTACCCTGATAGTTAGCTAAACTCCACGGGTCCATATTGATCTCATGCGGCCACTAGTATCCTCTCATACTGACGAGGCATACTACAGAATGCAAGGTCGCAACCATGCGTTCTCACTACTCCCATCCTAGCTTGTACAAGCACTCAAGGAATGGGCAAGAACAAAACTCTTATCTTTTTAGGTTCATTCAGTTAGTATTAGGTGTGAATGTTATCACTTATTAATCCAACTTATAATGAGTTACCCTGGCAGCCTCTTAGGGCCTCGACCCCCATTGCAAGCCACTTCCCATCACTACATGCAGATATCCTACCCTAATGCTCATGGAATCATAAATCTCAAAATCACAAAAGATAATCCATAATAAAATCATCAAATATGCATAAAAGCATCAAATCTTCATGAACAAACATCCATAGAAAATCATGATCACAACAACTCTCTATTGGCAACTGAAGCATCATTGATAATCAAAGTATCCAATGGTTCTCAATAACCAAAATATATCTCATCATACTGATCGAAGACTCCAAAAATATGGTTGAGTCAAACATGTCACATCATGACATCATCAAGAACAAATCCACATTACAGTCCCATCATGGCGACTAAAAAATAACCAAGGATAACTGATCGATGAACAAAAATAATGGTTAAGTCAAGTGTCTCATACATAAGAATCTCAACTATAACAATTAGTAATCACATCGAATACATAGAGCATTCTATCACATAACCATGGTTGGGTTTATAAAGATCGAGATTAAACAACATCATGACATCACAATCACATAACCCCCCCAGCCTCTGGTAGATGTCCTATAACTGGTCAACACTAGTCAACCCAAAACCCAAAACAATAGCATAATGAATACATAATGCAAACACATGTTTTGGTTTTGCTTTATTTACAAACTTGAGTTTAAATGCAAAAGTCTCGATTTACGTTTCCAAGTTTAGAGAAAGAATTTGAAGGAACATTTATACATTTAGAATGAATACAAATCCATTCTTTAATTATAATTTTAATCCAAATGTCCCCCATCAATCAAATATTTAATATACTTAATAAAACAATTAATTTAAATCATGAGCCTTTGATATAAATCAATTATCAATTTTTCAATTATTAATAATCATATTCATATATTATATACATACTTATATATATATATTTTAAAATATATACATATATGAATATATAAATTATTTTATCATTTAACAAAATCGAATTAACAAATTTGATTAATGCCAAAAATTAAAATCAAATATGGAAAACGTTTTTTAAATGACACATATTTATATAACATGACTGCCGGTATGCAAGACCCTGCGGTCGCAGGGCCTGCGACGATAGTACACTGCGACCGCAGTGGGGGGTGCGGGTCTCGTCCCCCCCCCAACTCAATGTATAAAATGTTTATTATTATTATTTTTAAAAATCGCTAATGCAATTTCCATTTGCGATTTGGTTTAAAATGTTTCTTTAAAATGTTTTCACCCATGGGTATGTTATCCGATTTTTTAACAAATATACATTATATGTACATATATATGTATATATATATATATATATATGTATATGTATGTATGTATGTATATATATACAAATATATGCAAAATTCAAAATATCACAGTATATGAGCATATATATATATATATATATATATATATATATAAAATTGTATATATATATATATATATAAAATTGTATATATATATATATAATTGTATATATATATATATATATATATATAATTGTATATATATATATATAAAATTGTATATATATATATATAATTGTATATATATATATATATATATATATAATTGTATATATATATATATATAAAATTGTATATATATATATATATAAATATAAAATTGACAATATATCAATACAATTTCAATTTTTCAGAATTCCTCCATAAACCTTTGATCTCCCAAAAATTTTGAATAATTAATCTAATGGGTTTGACTATGAATCTCAACCCTAACCCCGTGTTCTTTTTAGATCCATGCATATAAAATTTTCAAATAAATTAATCTACCCATATTGAGAAAGCACAATAAATTATGAAATTCCTCAGAAGACATATGGAAGACACGAAGAAGACAGGGAATACATGATGCGAAAATAGCATAAGTAAAATCACAAGAATCTACCCGGATTCTGATGCTAAATCACTCTTCCTCAGAAACTCGCAGAGCAAGCTCCTCCCTTCTTTAGAGTTCTCGAGTCCTCCAATGCTCCAATTTGCACTCCAACCGCTATGTTTAAGCTTCTAGGAATGCCTGAATGTAAAGAGCTTTCAGGAAACATCTAGAATGCTTCTAGAAACAGTTGGAAGGTGTCACCAACTAAGCATGGGTCTTTTCCAACCTTCAAGATGAGCCATAGGGTTGTAGACACCATGTGCTTAACTGATGCACTAACCCCCGTGTTGTTGACACTTGAGAAATAGAAAAGTGCGTTAACTCCCATGCAAGTTTATAACTCCAATTCACTTTTTATATAATTTCTATTTAAATATTTATAACTTCCATTTTAATCTTTATAACTTTCATTTTAATTTTTATAACTTTTATTATTATTATTTATTTATTAGTTATTATTATTATTTTATTATTATTAATTTTAATTTCTAATCTTCTTTATTTAATTCTTTTCCTTAAACAATTTTCCATTTAATTAATTATAATCAAAATATCAAATAACATGATATTTTATATTAATTTCCTCAAATAATTAATTTTTTAATTAAATCTATTTATTAAGACTTAATTAATAGAAAATTCACCATAGACCTCCAAGATAAAATATGAAAACCCATCATAGGACAAATCACTCAAAATCAGTCTAAAGGGTTAAAAATCACGAATCATGTCATCTGACACATTCGATGGTTAAAATATCTAGATACTTGTCCTTCCTCACTAGGACAATTGGCTTAAGGGTTTGGGATTTGGACTTGAGAATTTATCTCCCTTCTCTTATCATTGAGATAGTCTAATAGGGTACGCTCATCCTGGCAATTCAGGGAAGTCGACACCCGGTACCTGCAACCTGTAGAAAATTCACACATGTACATACAATATATAATGCTAAGCTAAACAGACAATGGCAGGAAGTGGTGCATCGTGTAGATCCTGACTAGGCAGGTGACTACGACTCCCTTCCCTAACCACATCAGAAACGACATACAATAAGAAAACACACACACCATACACATGCAAGTATGGGGTAAGTATCCATAATAAAACACATAAGATAATAACCATCAACTAATCATCAATAATATCTGAAAACAATATAATGATCATCATGTATGCATGAAACGTAAAGTCTAAATGATCTCATCACATAACCTTTGAATCCATAACATAATGTCTGATAGTCTCAAAACAATACCACTAATGCATCAACATAAAACTAGTCCATCATAGTCTGATAATAACAACAACAATGTCTAGAAAAGATGTGAATGAGGGTAGGCACTACACAACTAAAGAGACTTTAGAAAAAACCTTACAACAAAGAGAGACTTCCATTGCAATTTTTTTTGTAGTAGTCACACTGCTGTTGACAATCATGAGGCTAGGTAGTCTTATTAGGACATCCAATAAGAAAGGATTTTACTATTACGCACAATGAATCCATAATGAGACTTTGGCTTGGGCAAGGTCCCCACACATGTCTTGACACACATCATATGATACTTCAATCTTTTAAACTTCTAGTGTGCAATTTTGACTCTATCTAGGTTCCTCAGTTTGATACATAGGGATATTATACTGTTCATGAATTATTCAAGTGAAAAATTCCATGCCTCTCTCTAAAACTATAGAATATTAAAGTACATATCAAAACACACCATTCCACCAAGTTTGATACTTTTATAATGGTTGAAAGAAAAAAAATTATTTCTTTTTTGACTCGTTACCTAGGTAGGGTTTCAAACCATTTTCACCAAAATTGAAATATCTCTCTCCAAAATCAACAAAAAATTATGAGACTAAGTGTATTAGAAATTAGATACACATATCTTTTAATTCCAATTAGTATGAGATCAAGATATAGAATATACCATTCGAAGCAAGTGCTGCAACAATATAATTATAGAAATATATGGAAGTGGAAGTCACTAATTTGATCACATCTTTCATAAAACACAATATAAATTTGTCAAATCATGTGCATATTGTTGGTGAATATCTTGTTACTCCAGTTTCAAAAATATACATGACTCCGCAAACCCATGGATAATATAGAAAATATTCACAACATATAGATGGGAGACCCAATTACACCAAACCCATCTCTGAATTTTAGATGTATAACTCCCTTCTGTAAGATATACAATGAATAGGAGATTTATGTGTTGTTAACTAGAAAGAAAATGCATATGACCATGTATTTAAAGTAAATAAACTAAACTACTAGGAAAATAAGTGATTAATACAAATGAAACAAAGTTCATTTATATAAGACATCTCATTGTACAAACAAGAAAAAATAACCTTGTAGCACACACAAAATCATTATCCAAAGATAACATATCACACAACATTGAACATTATCTGAAATTAGTTCACAAAATACATAGAAACGAAGGCCCAAAGAATAGAAGCACAAAATTATGGAATGTGTTCATATGAAAAGAAAAAAGAATACAATCTTTTACATTATAGACAAAAGTCCATAATTATACCTTCTTTTAAATATAACTTTCATCCCCCCCACCTCTTTTATATTCACAAAAAATTCTTTATATAATACTAAATGGAAGTTACAAAAGAAGATGCCAATCTTCTGTTATCAAGAAATAGATTCCTCCTTGGTTCATTTCCACTTTCTCTTCATCTCTTATTTCTTTGCCCTTTTTCAGTTTTACATTGACAAAATTGAGGAAGTCCATCATGAAGTCTAGCTACTCTATCTTATTCTACCTCATCCAAGATGAGACCCAATTCTATATGTTCCTTTGCCTACTCCAACTCATAAATGCCACTCTCTTAATAGAAAATGCTAGTCCTCAAGTCCCATGTAGTAGTAAATATGCTAGAGAGGATTCCAATATTTTTGTACACTTCTATCTTAGTAAGATCTAACTGAAGTATAGGTTCAAGTTTTTCATTATCATATCCTTGTAGCATAGGAATTCCCATCTCAGTAAGAGATAAGTTTAACACAAGTGAGATTTGCAGGATGATGTTGAGAGAATAAGGAGTCTAAAGATTAAATTTATAATGAACCCAATTAGCTCATTAATGTGGTTGCTATACATGAACTTAATCTTTTATACTTTTCCACCTCATGAAAAGACTTAATTTTTCCATTTTCAGTAAATATGCTTATTTTGAAAGATTGCTTTTGGATCAACTCAGTTTAATACAAAGTAATGTCATAATATCCTTTTTTGAAAAGCTCACTAACAAAAGACACTTACTTTCTGAAGTTTTGAAGCCTTGGTTGGGGACTACCAACTTACGAGAATGGGTGACTAGGTGAGAAGGCCACTAGGTTGCAAGAACACAAGGAATTCAAAGTATAGTCATGGTTCGCAAGGTTATCACAATGAAAATTGCAGCAACATCATAGGTTATAATTGTGGAGAGGGAATCGATCAAGCAACTTAGGGGATGAACAAAAAAAGAAAGTTAATAATTTGAGGGGTGTAAAAATTACAATTATCACATATGAAAGCTAATATATTCCTCTATGATTCATAATCAACCTCAGACCAATACAATTTTGTATGGATTTCTACAATGCAAAAAAACATTAGAGAATATTAAGAAAGTGTAGAAATAGATTTATTTTTATTGCTTCAACTCCAATTTTTTATATTTCAACCTATGGTTCATGCAACAAAATCCTATACCATTAGTTGGAACCCTCTAATCAACCCAAACTACCAAATAAAAATTTATTTGAAAACTTCAAACAAGAATGAAAGTTGTCATTAACAACATTGACACCATCAAGAAACTTCTTACATCTTTTCCCCAAATTGCAAAAATACATAAAAAATATTCGTATAGGGTCCCCAATGGCCTAAAAAGGTCTTCTTTACTTTATTTCCATTAAAACAAAACAAAAATCAAAATTTTGAAATCAATTTCTTGAAGGTGCTCCTGCACCCATTTTTTCATGTCATTAATGCCTCCCCCCCCTAGGTGACACTCTTGCTTTGACCTTCATCCCAGTGAATTTTCCTCTACTTGTTCTAGATTCAATCCCCTCATGTGGTGTTAGCTCTCCTCAAACTCCTATTTCTCCTAATATACATCGACCTTTATTGTCTGAGATTCAATATTGTCAACACTTTGGCCTTGTTGATAATGTTGATTCCCTCTTTTTGAGAGTCCCGCCATCTTGTGCTAGGGATCTTACCAATTATATCACTTGAATAGTTGTCTTATAGGAAAGGAAGATTAACTCCACAATCTCTCACCCTTATCCCTTTATTGTGAACCAATTTCCCACCCATACTTGATGTGGGTCACTAGTTGTGTTGCTAGTTTATTGTCAATGGCTTTCCCTTGACCCTGTTGTAATTATACATTTTTTACACCTTGAAATAGTGGTTTTGTAAGGGATAACATCCTTGTTTTATTATTTTAGTAATAAAAAAAATAGGAATATAAAATCTATTGTTGAAATCAAAAGGTTAATTATGAAATATAAATGCTTACATTGAATACAAAAGACCATGTATGGAATGATACGTGGAAAACAAAATATAGCTAGATAATATTTTTTAAATAATTTTTTAACTACGAGTTGTTTCATTGATATCTTCTTAAAAGGAAACCATAAAAAAAAATGTTATTTGGGCATGACCTCGCAGTGTGACTATAATCGTCATGGTAAGGAAGCAAAGGTGCGTGGAATCACTTCCTACACTAATCTTTGAGAGGGTGATCATGCAAATTCAACTAACTATTGTAGAGATCTCAAAGAAATGCATAATAACATAATCAAAATAACAATGAATGCATAAAAAAATGATTACCATGGGGAAACCCTTTTAGGAGAAAAAACCCACCCTCCAAAATCCGCACAATGTATTCTCAAATCAAGAAGATTACAATACACTTGCAATGCAAATTCTTACAGGAGCACATCACCATAACTCGAACTTGGACTCAGACTCAGAGAGACTCCTAGCACTAGTCTTACAAATCTAACTCAATGATTCAAGCACCTCCCCAAGCCCTCCTTTTATAGTGATTTTCCACTTGGAAACCATTTGTGGTTTTAGAAAACCATGGGCCAAAACCATGGGCAAGAAAACCATGCCACATGTTACCCACTTTTAATTTGTAACTCCAAGAATACCATTTTCGTCAATAATTTTGTCCTCTAGTTTAGACCCCCATAAAAGTCATATAATGAGTTGTTTACACTTTAAAAAAAGCCCTTCTACATTGTTCTAGAGACTAGACAAAATTTTAACAACTCATACACCTTTTTCCAACTCATAAAAATGTGCAAAACTACCACAAACAAATTCTATAATTTTCTGAAAAATTTCTAGAGTTTTTTGGAAAAGGCTTGCAAGTTGAGACACAATTCTCAACAATCACGAGCCTCATAAGTGTGAGGTCCTCGATTCAAGCCTTGCAATCCCCTTCATTTCAATGGGTAGTTGATTGTTGCTATTGTTTGATGCTGACGTGGATAATGGAGAGATTGCTACTGTCGCCCATGCTTGCGTGGAGTCAGATGGACCCAATCTACTTGGGGACTGTTTGGTGCTTCAGATTTCAAGGGGGTCGCTGTCCACTATTACCTGCTCATGTGCCCTAGTTCAATTGTGCCCCCAATTGATCTAGTAGTCACTGTGCCTGTCCAACGCTTCAACTCATGTTTCAAAGAGATAAGGTGTAGAGAGATATGGTTTGGTGAGACAATAAGATGTGGAGTGATAAGGAGAATGAACAGATAAAGATGTGGCTATGGAGAAATAAGTAGAATAGAGTGATAAGGTGTGGAGTGATGAACATATCGATAAGGAAAAGTGAAGTGATAAGGAGAAACAAAGAGATAATGAGAATTGAGTGAGATGGAGCTAGAGAGATGAGGAGAATGAAGTGAGATGTCTAGTGACACATATCTAGGGTTGGCTATAGAAAGGATTGTAAAGAATAACCAAGGGGATGGGTTCCCCCAAATGTGACCCCACTGGTTCAAAGCTCCAATAAAAAATGATATTACTGACCAAAAAAAAAAAAATGAAAAAAAAAAAAAAAAATTGGTATTTTATTTCTTATTTTCCTAGATTTTCTTTATGAGATCAAAAAACCTATAGACTTCATATGCACCTAAAAAATAATTGTGAGGTTCCTATGAGAAAAACAATATGAAAAAACTCTACCTATTTACATGCAATCACGTAATAAATATTTAATATTTATTTATAGTGTTATTAGTTCTTCCTCTCAATTAGGTTGTAAGACCTTTAAAGATCACAACCCTTTTTAAATTATTACATTTGACTAATATTTTATAGGAATTAAAAAAAAACCACTATATCTATAATCTCATATATACATCTATGCCAAGAATAATAATTTGAAGAAAAGCCTTATCAATTGTATTTCTTAAACACCTAAAGAAGACAAGAGTGCTTAACTCTATTTTTGTATAATAATAATGAAAATCAAGAAACATAAACTAGCTTAACAAATTGCCAATAAATATGTATGTGTGCTTGTGGGTGTATGCACGTGTACATGTGTATGCATGCATGCATGTATGTATGTATGCATGAATGCATATATGTATGTATGATGCAATTATGCATCAAAGATGCATTTATCATTTAAGTTTAAGAGGAGTCTTAACTGAATATGAGTACATAAATTTGTTACAAAATAAATGCAACATTTACTATCAAATGTAAACCATGGAGAATATTTTCAATTATAGCTCCCAATAGTAGCCTACCAACCAAAAAAGATTTCCTTAAAATATAAAGTAAAGACTTGTCAATTGTTTCTAGTTTTTCTACCACACACGAAGTATTTGGTGCAAGTGGTAAGTATGAGGAACCTATGTAATGTTTCTGTTTTGAAGTTAGTTCATTTAGGCTTCCCTAGTCTATTTCCATCTTTTCTAGCCTCCAAGAATTGTCAAAGTGTCACATATGCTTCACAATAGAATGTTTGTAGTTGTATCTTTCTAGTCAATAATTATTAAACTAAAGTTATACAAATTATTTGACTTTAAATTAATATTTTATTAATAAAATATAATCCAACATGTATGCAACATTGAAAAAAAGGGTTCATTATCTATCCAATTGTAGAGGTGAAAGTTAGCCTCATCAAGGTTTCATGGATATAAATGAATGCATAATCTAAAGGAATAAGGAAATGAAATAAATAAGAGAGTTCTTAAAGTGATGGATTCAAGTTCCACAAAATGGTGGTATGGAAACATAATATTTTAGCTATGGAGGGCTTGTAAGAGGCAATGAGATTGAAACACATATGTAGAAGAATAAATAAAAAACTTAGAATTTGTATGAAGTAACATGGAAGATGAATACAAACAATGAAGACAATGAATTAGACCTTCAGAAGGAGAGTGATAGTGAGTTTTTAGGAATATCTTGGCTAACTTATCTATTAGAAAACACACAAGACAAAAATTAGGGATAACATTTTAGTAATTGATGACACTCTTTAAATTTAGATACCATCATTTGGGGGATTGACACCTATTAATCACCATGAGTCCAAATCCCCATGAAAATATACAGCGGTAAATTAAAGTTTGAACTCGTGTGCATGGTATACTAATTATTGTCTTAAAAAATTTAGTTAAATAATATCTTAAACTTAACTCTAAGAGTGGAAATAAAAATCGATACAAATTTAGGGACAAAATTGTGATCCATATAAGTTTTGACCTTACTTATCACCCCAAATGTATAAAATGACTTTTAAGAATAAAGTCAAAGCTAAGTCATTGTTCTAGGTCGTAAAAAAACTATCATATTGAAGTGGGGTTACAAAAAAAAGGAACTTCACAAAGATAGGAGAAAATAAATCCATGATCAATATTCATTGATGAAAGATACATAGATATGGATAAGATCTGCACCCTATGTAAATAAGATAAGAGCTAAAAGATGTAAGAAACAAAAAATATAGAAACTTAAATGTGGAGTTGAAATTTTGGAAGATGAGTCAATATACAACTTGGTATGAACCTAAAGGGATCTCTTGGGCATTGTGCTGATTCACTTGGCCTAGCTTGCAAATTGGACAATGTTCCTTTGTTTTCATGCTTGTTTCTTGATTTTTTTGTTATTTTTGTGGTCTAACCACTTTTTCCTTTTGTGCCTTTGCATGTATGTGTCCTTCTAGCAACCCTTAGAGTTTTGCTTTTCAAGTTTGGTTATGTATTCATTAATATTGAATCTTTAATGAAAGTTATTGATGGTGTACAAACAACTGAGGATGATAAGAAGGATGTGAATGGCATCAATGATGACTGTACACAATCAATTTATCTTCCTATGTAGTATAAAGGAAAGGAGAAAGATTCTAAAAAAAGATCTTATACATTGTTGTTCACATAAGATTTTATTTTTTCCTACCTACCCTCTATTGAGTTTGATGGAAACTCCATGTTTGCAGTAGTGGAACAAGGAGGACTTTTGAGGTTCGACTCTAATGGAAGTGGAAATGTTGGTAGAATAAAACCTTTGGATACCAACAGAGGAGATGATAAGTTTACTTCTATGATTTTTAAGACTCTTTCCCTTTCTCCAAATAAAGACACGAGGGTGGCCATTAAAAATGAGAGAGAAAGACTTAAGAATATTGCTATTTTCTTTATTGCCATGGATTCTGATTTACTTCAATCAAGATTTATTATTATTATTGGCTGTATGGGATAAGAAGCTAAGAATTCATGTGAATTTATGTAGGATTTTGTGTTAGCCCCACCTAATAATGTTGTTAATGTATGTGAAAGAGTCATATCAATTATTATGTTGTCATTGATGTCAAACTTTCATTGGTGAGATATTATGCTTGTAAGAATTTGCCTAAGGGCAAAATTCACCCAAGAACTAAGAACTCAAATACAAGCACAACTGTAAACCAAAAAAGGAGAGAGTATGATCAAAATAACAATGTATTCAATAACTTGATACAAGAGTACACTAGGAGTGCCTGAATATAAAGGCCTCAGGAGAGCTTCTAGAATGCACAGAAGTTAGCACCATGAAGTGTCACACAACCAAGCACATGTCCACCAGATATGGACTATCCTCCATTAAGCATGGAAGTAAGTGCAGTGATGAGAGGATAAGCCTACAAGGGTGGGACACACAAAACAATGTTGTAGACACCATGTGCTCAAATAGAGGTGCATACTCCTATGTTGTCAACATGACAACTCACAAGGTTGCACAAACTCCTAAGTGTCTCATAAAAAAAAATAAAAAAATAATGCAAAATAATTAAATAATGCATTAACCTAATTAAAATTAAGTGTGTGTAAATAGTAAAGTACGTATTTACACCAACACCCCCCCTTAAGCTTACAAACTAGGATGAAGATGCATAATGGGTCCCAGCTACTAGGCCATGTAAGGTACCCATGTACATAATGAAATGCAATCTCCCATAAAACAGAGAAAGAGGGAAAACCTCATGGGAAAAACCCTCCCCCAAAAAGAGAGATAAGAAAGGATGCATTGATGAATGGAGTAAGCAAGACCCCCCCATTACGACATACATCCAATATATACAAAAGTGAATAAGAGAGACAGAATAGGCTCCCCCCCCAAAAGAAGAATGCCAACAAGTGAAAGCTGCTCCAATGAAGAAGCTGGTCCATGAATGCAGAATAGTGTTCCTCCCCTTAGGAAGAAATAATGCCCAAGGTATAGTCCTGAAGATGTGTGCTGGTACGGAAACCTGCTCAAGTATCCCTGTACTCGTGCCACGTCACCCCAGGGCACTGATTCTTGTTGACATCATCATTTTACTGATTAAATTTGACGCCTGTCTGGACGTCATTCCAGGCCATTTTATAACTGCATTGATGACCATTTGACTGTCAAATTTAGACTCCCAATTTCTCCTCCAGACCCCTCTCCAGATTGCTTTTCAGTTTGGCAGCCTGACTTTGTGAGCCCATATCTCGGACATCTAGACTTCGATTCAGGTGCAATTTTTTTGGAAATCAGGTAAAATTTCTTGAATTTTCTAGTGGTGGTGTTGTTTTTTGGTTTTGGTGCACAATTTTTGCAGAATTTTCATTTTTTGGCAACTGTGCCTGCATAATCCTACATTTTGCAACTTCAGAAGCTCTGTACGGGCACATCTAGTCACTTTTTCAAGTTTTGTTTTTTTTGAAAGTGCGTATTTTTTTATCTACTTTCTAAATCTGAAGTTAGATTCTAGGGTTGTGTGGACAAATTTATCACTTTCAGAATTAGGCCTTCTTTGGCATTGTAAAGCTTTGTTCTTTTTTAGAATTGTAATAAAACTAAACTACAGTGCTTAAGTGACAGATTTCAGCCTTATAAGGCAGTTGTAAAAGCAAATTTAGCATGCCCACTTTGTTCATTTTAACAAGTGGCCCATTGTAAACGCACTACTTATAAAGTGTCAAAGCATCTTTTTTGGGGGGGTCTTTTGATTGAGTAAAAAGGGGGGGTGTGTATTGTGTTCTTGTGTCTCTATTTTGTGCTTTTTCATTTCTGCATCATTGGTTTTAAATGTCCTCCTCTAACTTCACACAACTATTCTACATGGAAAGATATTGCATGGAGTAGATTAATGGAAAAAGGATATAGTTTATATGTTGATGGTACAATCACTAAACCTACTGATGCTAAAGAACTCATTGATTGGACAATTCATGACCGACAAGCTTTAGGTGTTATCAGGAGTTGTGTACATGGCGATCTTCTCTTTCACATTAAAAATTGTTCAGACTCTGAGGAAGCTTGGGATAAACTTGAACAGTTGTATGGTAAAGTGGATGAAGAAAAGGGATTTCAGATTGAGGATGATCTACTTCTCTTGGATCCTAAAAATTATGACACAATTCAGGATTATATCATCAAAGTCAATGAGTATAGGGCACTACTAGACGATTGTGGAAATCCCATGAAGGATGATAGGTTGATACATCACATCCTAAAGAAGCTACCTTCTGAGCATGCCAACTTTGTTTCGAGCTTCAATACTCACAGGTTAACCATGGGATTTGCTTACCAGAAGCCTTCCTTTGATGGATTTGTAGACATGTTGATTGTTGAACAATCTCACTTGGTGGATTTTGGTCTTCTCATGTCATCTAAGACCAAAGCCTTAGTGGCTAGTGATGGTCAGAAATCTAGTCAAGGGGGAAAAAGCAACAAGAAGAAGAAGCAGTGGAAGCAGAAAACACAATATGAGACACAACATGACTCCTCTCAACAAGGTGGTTCTTCTTCAAACAAGAAAGGAACTAATGAAAAGAAGGACAAACTCTTTTGTGCATACTGTAAAAAGCCAAATCATGACAAGCATCATTGCAAAACAAAAAGAATCGATGAGTTAGAAAATCTACTCAAGAAGAATAAGATTCAAGTGCCAGGTACTTCCAAGGATTCTACTCCAACCTCTTCAAAAGGTAAAGGTCAAGCACTTATGGAAAACACAAATTCTTCTTTGGAATGGATACTTGACTCAGGTGCCTCTTACCACATGGGTTCTTCAAAGCAAGACTTTTCTTCATTGATGCAGTCAAAGGTACCACACATCTTTGTGGGAGATGATGCCAAAATGGAAGTTGAAGGGAAAGGACATGTAGAAATGGAATATGGGGAATTCAAAGATGTTCTCTATGTTCCAAATCTAAGTTCAAATCTCCTATCAATTTACCAAATCACTCACCTTGGAGATGGTCATAAGGTTGAGTTCCTTCCTGATTCAGTGGTGGTGCGAAGTCTCAAAGATGATTCATTGGTAGCAGTTGGGAAAGTCAATAATGACAAGAGGTTATACTCCTTCTCCCACTTTGTGCCTAAGATTTCTTCTCAAGCCTTGTTAAATCACTCTAATTCAAACAACTTATGGTATGAGCGGTTTGGTCACCCTGACTACCGCTATCTTCAACAAATTTGCACATACCAAATGGTCAAAGGTCTACCTCAAATCAACTTTTCTAAGGGTAAATGTTCATCAGATTCAGTGGATATGCATCCAAAGGGGAAGTTACAAAGAGGGAAGTCTTCTAGAGCAACAAGTGTTCTTCAAATGGTTCACATGGTATTAGTAGGTCCTTTTGCATTCAGCTAGGGTCGCTACATACTCACTTTTGTGGATGACTTTTCAAGGTTCACTTGGGTCTACTTTCTGCATAGTAAAAATGAAGTTTTGGATGCAGTTCTAGACTTCAAGGCTCATGTAGAGTGAAAATCTAGAAAGGCCATCAAAGTACTCTAAATGGACAATGGAAATATGGATGTGAACAGAAGACTTAAGGACTTTTGCAAATATGAGGGAATTGATCTTCAAACTCCTTCAACATTCAGTCCACACAAGACAAATGTTGCAGCATTGAGGATTATAACTCTTAAGTCTATGGCAAGTTGCATGATTCATGCCAAGTCTCTCGATCCATCATTAGAAGTTGAAGCCATTAGCAGTGCTACTCACGTTCTTAACAGGTCTCCTCATCCAGCCTTAAATGGCAAGACTCCTTTTGAGGCATGGTGCGGCAGAAAACCTATTGTGGCACACTTCAGAGTCTTCGATTGTCCTAGATGGGCAAATAGATCTTTCAAGGGATGCAAGGCACAGACATCTCGACCTTGTACCTTCATTAGTTATGAAGACAATGTGAAGGCATATAGACTTCTAGATCTTGAGACACATCAAATTTTTGTGGAGAAGGATGTTCAATTTGAGGAAAGTTCTCCCAGCTTATCCTCTACTCCTCTCCGCACTTCATACACAATGGAAACTGATAGTGACACCAGCGATAGAGCTTCAACAGCTTCAGATACGTGGGGTTCTATCGACAGTTGCAGTGAGAGGTCACATCAGTCCAGTCCACATGCTTATATTGCCATAGTGAAAGGTCCATTACAACATGGTACATCTCGTCTTCCAGCTCCAGCTTCATATGACTTGGGAGACAGACTTGAGGACTTGCATCTTCTCATTGATGATGATTCTTCTACAGTTGTTGCGAGGGCTCACTCTGACCCTCATGTCCATTCTCTACATGATCAATCTTCACAAGTTGGCATGATTATGGATCCTTATGAATAGAAATTAGTGGATGTCTCTTTGTTAGTAGAGGAGACATATGGTTCAGTGGAACAAGTTCAACAGACATCCTTGCCAGATCTGTATTCATTCTTTTCAACACAGTTGGAAGGGGTGAACTTCAGCATCAGTACAGGGATACCATGTAAGAATTTTCCTGAGGAAAAAATTTACCCAAGAACTAAGAACTCAAACACAAGCACAACTGTAGACCAAAAAAGGAGAGAGTATGATCAGAATAACAATGTATTCAATAACTTGATACAAGAGTACACTAGGAGTGCCTGAATATAAAGGCCTCAGGAGAGCTTCTAGAATGCATAGAAGTTAGCACCATGAAGTGTCACACAACCAAGCACATGTCCACCAGATATGGACTATCCTCCATTAAGCACGAAAGTAAGTGCAGTGATGAGAGGATAAGCCTACAAGGGTGGGACACACAAAACTGTGTTGTAGACACCATGTGCTCAAATAGAGGTGCATACTTCTGTGTTGTCAACATGACAACTCACAAGGTTGCACAAACTCCTAAGTGTCTCATAAATAAAAATAATTAAATAATGCATTAACCTAAGTAAACTTAAGTAAGTGTAAATAGTAAAGTACATATTTACACCAACAATGCTAATTCAATAGAGTACCATATTATTTGATTAATGAAGAGGATTTGATTGATGAAGATGATTTGAATAAACTATAATGATGATGTAAGTTTTGATAGGTGTATTGTATTCAATAGGCACTTGAATGCGTTAGACTCTAACAATATAAGGTTGGTTTGATTATTTTACATGATTTGATTAAGTGTTGAGATCATGTATAAGAAACATAGTTTGGTTAGTGAATAAAGAATCGTAGTATTAACCAAATTACTATAGTTCTCACTAAGAACCTAATGATGAAGTGAAGGATGTGCAATATTAACTAAGCAAGAACAATGTTAATCAAGCCTTGCAGTGACTGAGTGAAGAACAAAAGAATAATTTGGAAAAATGTTTAATTTGAAGTCAATATTTGGCGAAAATAAAGATTGTTAGAGAAGTTTAAAAGATAAGGATGAAGTTAGTTATGAGATCAACATATGGAGAAATTCAAATAAGATCTGATGAATGAGATTTGATGATTTGAATTGAAGCACAAAGTTCATGGTGAAGGTGTGATACCCGAGTGTCTAGACTCAATGCATTTGAGCTAGATGAAGATCAAACAAGTGTGATTAAGTGACAAAGCATGGAAGAATATGGTAAAGTGGATTTTTTTTTCTATTTAAATGATGATTGCATTATTCATTGTTGCTGATCAAGTTAAAGAAGAAGATTGATAGCTAGAGGATAAACAAGCTAAATTACATTGTGAAGATCAAGCAAGAGAAGTGCTAAGTAGATGTTTGAGTGAGTGGAACAACCATAAGGGAGTAGAAGGCAGGAATAGGATGAACAAAGGAAAGAGATAGAATGAAACAAATATATGAAAAAGAAAAGGTAGTGCTAAACTAAACATATCATTTCATTTTTACTCTCTAACCATTGTAGTAGAAAATCTCTTAACTGAGTGGACCTAATGGTCTTATTTGTAAATCCATTATATGGTGATATTTCATTGAATGTTCTGTAAGTCCTTTAGAGTAGGCCAAACTATAGATTTTTAGGAGTGATAAGGTCTAGATGGTCTTTGGTGAAAATCTTCTAACATGGTCACATTAACAATGTGTTTGTAACCTTTAACAAGGCTAGCTCCTAACATAGCTCACTTTAGAAGAGTGAATTTGTTTGGGTTGCCAATCCTTGGTGGTTTTTCCCTTAACATGGTTTCCATGTTAAATACTTGTGTCAAATTGTGTGGATTCTTACTACATTTTATGTTTATTGTTTATTTCTATAGTTTGGTATACACATAAAGCTTACTCTAATACTTGGTATATGAAACTAGAAGATTAAGTTAAATGTTTGATATGTTTACCGAGCTAGTGATATAAAATTTTAATTTTTTTAAGTTTGTGGAAAAGTGTTTAGAGGCCTATAGGACACCTATTTATAACTAATTCACCCCTAGTCTAACAATTGATATCAGAGTTGAGTGCTTGAAAGATAAATTTTGAAGGGACTTAAGCTAAAGATTTGAAGATGTGTAAGAGAGAGGTATCGAAGCTAAACAAGGAAAGATTTTTTTGAGGAAAAGCAAGATGAGATTGCACCTATCAAGTTTTGGAGACTATGCATTGCATTATCTGGATAACCAATACACACCTCCAAACCCTCCTATAACAATTGATCAAATGACTAGGAACAAACAAGACCACAATATCCCAATGATTGAGATTTCTCCTTCTCTTACTAACGCTAATTTTGATGATATCAAAGACTGTGACACTACAAAAGAAATGTGGGATCAACTTATACTTGTGCATTGAGAAGATAAGGATGTGTTGAGATCTAAAGCTGAAAGTCTAAGAGGAAAGTATGCTGACACAAGGATGAAAGAAGGAGAAAACATAATTGAGTCAAAGAAGTTGTTAGTGCCATAAAAGCTATTGGAGGATTCATAAGTGATGAAAAAGTTTCAAGTAAAGTAATGAGAAACTTATTGCCTATTTATGCTATTAGAGTGTCTTCTATTTAGGAATTCAGAGCTATGCCTGGTAATGTTCTTACTCTTGATATCTTAGTTGATAGATTGTCTGCATTTGAGTTGTGTAACTTTGATAATAGTGTACCTAAAGTTGAGAATGCTTTCAAGATATCACTAACTATTGGAAGTTGAAAGAAAGATAAGTGTAGAAAGGATGATAGTGATTCATATTCAGATGATAATGAGATGGATGAGCTTGAAGCATTGCTGGCTAGGAGGCTACCTAGAGGTAAAGGAATATTCAAAGATAAACTACTCTTAATATGTTTTAAATGTAATGTTGGTCATATTGCTACTAGATGTCCTAAAACAACTAAGAATGACAAGAATGAAAACAAGGAGATCAAATACCAAAGTAATAACAAAGAGAAAGGAAATTAGTCATGTTACGTTGCTAAGGAAGGGCATGCCGAATCAGGATCAGATGATGAGAATGAAGGTGAGGAAGTTGTATATGTTGTTGTGAAAGAAGATTTAGATGAGGAAATGTATTAGAATGAAAAATCCCTTATTTATCACGTTAGAAAAATGATACATGGACTATTGATAGTATCTATTCACATCACATGATTATTGGTATTGATATGTATGATAAGTTAGAAGAATATGATGGTGGAGCTGTTAAGCTTGGTAATGATGTTCCATGTCCTGTGAAAATAGAGGATCACTAATGTTGAATGATAAAATTAGATGTGATGATGTGTATTGGGTTCAAGGTTTGAAATATAATTTGTTGAGTGTTGCACAACTAAATAACCTAGGTCATCGATTGGATTTTTTGAACACAAAGGTGAAATTATTTGATGCTGATGAAAAAATTGATTAGAACTAGAGAAAAAATAAGAGGTAACTATTTTACTCAGTTCCTATTAGAGGTACATGACTATTTACTAAAGTTGAAGATGTATGGTTGTGGCATAAGAGACTTTTTCGTTTGAAATTTGATAATATGATTAAAGTGAGTAGGAAGAAGAAAGTGATAGGCTTACCAAATTTTCATAACCCTAATAATGCTATGTGTAAACATTGTCAACTCAATAAGATGACCAAGTCTAGTTTCTCAAGCAAGTCACATTCATCTAATGATATTTTGGACTTAGCTCATATTGATTTTTGTGGTCCTATGAAAGTTAAGAGCTATTATGGTGATAGATACTTATTCTATTTATTGATGATTATCAAGGATGATGATTGTTATGTTTCCAAAAGTTAAAATTGATGCATTTAAAATGTTTAAGTGGTATAAGGTTAGAGTGGAGAAGGAAATTGGAAAATTGTTGAAATGTTTAAGATTTGATAGAGATGGTGAGTTCATGTATAGTAAATTTAAAAACTATTGTTTTGATCTTGGAATTAAAAGACAATTGTTAGCACCAAAAATACCACAATATAATGAAATTACAAAGAGGATAAACATATTAATTTTTGGTTATGATAGAACACTACTGATTGAAAAATGAGTTGCACATATTCTAGAGAGAAGCTATAAGCATTGCAGTTTACACTCTCAATTGAGTTTAGTTGATCAAGAAAGGAACAGACAAGACACCATATGAACTTTGGTATGGTCATAAACCAAATGTAAGTTATTTCAAAATCTTTGGAAGTAGGTGTTATATTCATAAAGATGCAAGAAAAGGAAATTTTGGTTCAAAATATGATGAAGGTATATTCATAGGTTACTCTACTAGGACCAAAGCATATAAATATTTGAATAAAGTGACTGACGCAAGGATTGAAAGTGAAAATATAAGAATGATGAGGAGAGAAAGGAGTCTAAAGATTACAAAAGAATTGTTTATGTACAAGATGATGCACTTGATATTGTACATGTGCACCTGACCAAGTCATTGCAATGGTACACCGAGCAACAACAAAGAGCTACCAAGAAACTGCCCACATTACTTGAACCACAAATAGAACACCCTAAGGAGAATGTTGATCCCTAATTGAGTGATGTTAATATTGGAGAACACATAACCGAGCTTGTTTTAGCAAAGTATAATTGAAGCCACCATTCACAAGATTAAATTATTGGAGATGAGAGTGTTGGAGTCATGAAAAAAAGTAAGTTAAGAGACAATACATGTATGATTTTTGAATTTGAGCCTAGAGCTATGAGATATGCACTTGAGAATAATGATTAGATTAATGCAATGAATGAGGAGATATATTAGAATGAAAAGAACAATACATGGACACTAGTACCAATACCTATAAACAAAAATGTGATTGGAACTAAATGGATATTCAAGAACAAGTTGAGTGAGAATGGTAAAGTTGTGAGAAAAAGGCCAAAATTATTTATAAAGGTTATTCACAATTGACTATGGTGTGAACTTTGCACTCCTTGCTAGATTGGAAGGCATTAGAATACTATTGGGATTTAAAAATTACAAGAGATTCAAATTCTATCAAATGGATGTTAGGTCTATCTTTTTTAATGGAATTTTGGAGGAAGAGGTCTATATTGAACAACATGAAGAATTGGTGGAGCCAAATCAAAAGCACCTAGTATGTAAATTGAACAAAGATGTATATGGTTTGAAAAAAGCACCAAGAGAATGGTATGAAAGATTGTATTCATATTTGATTAAAATTAGATTTGTTAGAACAAGTGATAACAATAACCTGTATTTGAAGATAAAGTTGTGATTGCAAAAATATTTGTTGATGATATAATATTTAGTGGTAATGATTTGTTGTGCAAGTCATTTATTGATCATATGAGAAAAGAATTTGATATGTTTATGTTTGGTGAGATGAAGTCCTTCATCAGTTTACAAGTTAATCAAACAAAAGAAGGAATATATGCTACTCAGTCTAACTACATCAAGGAGATATTAAAAACATTTGGTGTGCATGGGTCAAGACTAGTTGGCACCATTATGGTCACTTGATAAAAATTATCTAAAGAGGACAACACTACTGAATTGAATGAGATACAATACATATCAATGATTGGAAAGTTGCAACATGTAGTACACAATAGACCTAATATTGCACATGCAGTTGGTATAGTCACAAAATTCTTATCCAATCCCAAGGAGACACATATGAATGTAGCTTAGAGAATATTCAAATATTTGAAAGGGACTTGAGATTATGGACTATAGTATAAGAAATAAGGTGATTTTGAGCTAAGAGTTTATACTATTGCTAATTTGGTAGGAAATATTGATGATAGAAAGAGTATAAATGGTGGAGCTTTCTTTTTAGGAGAAAGGTTGGTTACATGGACAAGTGAGAAAAAAAGTTGTATTTTCTAGTCTACTGTTGAATCTGAGTACGTTTCTATTATTTTTAACTTTTCAAATATTGTATGGATCAAGCAATTCTTGGAAGACATGCAAGAGGAAGTCACCAAATTTGTTACTATCTATTGTGACGATACACATGCTATTAATATATCAAAGAACCTTGTGATGCATGCATTAAAAAAACATATCTATCAAGTATCACTACTTAAGAGATCAACTTCAAGAAAAATAAGTAATATTGGAGTATGTGAAGTCCAAGGAGCAGATTGCAGATATTTTCACAAAGCTATTTCCTAAGGATTCTTTTGAGTATCTGAGAGGTAAGTTAGGGATCTTTCCCCTATCTAGTTTCATTAAGAGAGGATGCATGTTGCATCAATTCATGGATGATCATAATATCTATATGGATTTAATGTAGGAGTTCACTCTCTAGGAATTGGCCCTAGAGCTATAAATGTGTTTGTAATGAAGGTTATGTAATCAATACATGAAAGGCACAAGGTATAAATACACATTTTTATAAGTTTCTCATTAAAGCTTATACTTACCTTTTGAATTGTTGTCAAAGGGGGAGATATATGAATTAGGGGGAGTGATGCAGAAGAAAGAGTTACTGATATGCTTATTATACAAAAAGAAGAATATGTATGAAGATGTGAAAATAAAGGGGGAGAGATGCAAAAGAAGGAGAAAATGTATGTATATGAAACACAAGATAATCTGTGTATAAATATGAGTCAAATGGGAGAATGAGCTAGATATTTTGTTGAACAAGTGAAGCATATGCTAAGGGTCAACACAAGCATATTTTAGACTGAGTTGAGAATTTGATACAGGCATCCTAAAGTTGCAAAAAACCTGATGATACCAACACAATGTATTCATGTATAATCTGATTGTTTTTTTCATAATGTAATGTATTATGTAAAAATTTGTTTTCATTAATGCCAAAGGGGGAGATTTTTATCCCCAACTAATAATGCCATTAATATATGTAAAAGAGTCATATCAGTTGTTATATTGTCATTGATGTCAAGCCTTGATTGGTGAGACATTATGCTAATTCAGTAGAGTGCCATATCATTTGATTGATGAAGAGGATTTGAAGTAAGTATAAATTATGATGTAAATGTTGATAAGTGTATGGTTTTCAATGGGCACTTAAATGAGTTATACTCTGACAATATAATGTTGTGATATTGCTATCAAGATTTGACTATCTAGTTTTTGATTCAAAATCATTAACTCATATTTCATGAGTATAATATTGGTTTAATTATTTTACATGATTTGATTAAGTATTGAGATCATGTATAAGAAAGACAGTTTGGTTAGTGAATGAAGAATCCTAGTATTAACCAAACTACTATAGTTGTCACCAAGCATCTGACAATGAAGTGAAGGATGTGCAATATTAGCCAAGCAAGAATAGTGTTAATCGAGCCTAGTAGTGACTAAGCAAGGAGAGGAAGAACAATTTGGAAAAGATTTAATTTGAGGCTAACATTTGTTAAAAATTAAGATTGTTCAAAAAGTTTCAAAGATAAGGATGAAGTTAGTTGTGATATCAACAACTAGAGAAATTTAAACTATAGGAACACTAGAGTTGGCATTGTGAAGATCAAGCAAGAGAAGTGCTAAGTAGATGTTTTAGTGAGTGGATCAGCTAGAAGGGAGTAGAAGGGAAAAAGAGGATGAATAGAGGAAAGAGAGAGAAAAATAGAGGCCCAAACAAGAAAAAGTAGTGCTAAACTAAAAAAATCATTTCATTATTACTCTCTAACCATTATAGTAGAAAATATCTTAGCCAAATGGACCTAAAATTCTTATTTGTAAATCCATTATATGGTGACATTTTGTTGAATGTTTTGCATGCCCTTTAGAGCAAACCACTCTATAAATATTCACAAGTGATAAGGTCTAGATGATCTTTGGTAAAAATCCTCTAACAAGGTCACATTAATAATGTGTTTATAGCCTTTATAAAGGTTTTCTCCTAACAAAGCTCATTTTGTAAGAGTGAAATTTTTGGGTTGTCGATCCTAGGTGGGTTTTCCCTTAAAAGGGTTTCTATGTTAAATACTTGTGTGAAATTGTGCGATGCTTATTGTGATGCATGTTATGTTCATGTTTACTATCTATTGTTGTAACTCAGTATTCATAGAAAGCTTTCTCCGATACTTATTATATGAAGTTAATAGTTTGCTGGAAGATTAAGTTGAATGATTGATATGTTTACTTGATATGTTTACCAAGATAGTGATCCAAAAGTGTAAAGTGTTTAAGTTTGTAGAAAAGTTCTTAGATGATTGTAGCACAAATGGTTATGACTAATTCACACCACCCTCTATGTTATCTAACATGTTGCAAACAGGTTTCATTGTCATCTTTCTTAAGAATCACAATATGCAAGTAATGGTGTTAAAAAAATTATTATGGAATGTGGGTAAATATATTTTTAGAGCATTCCAGTGGTCTTTTGAGGGCAATATTGAGCAATTCATAACCCGTTACTCATGTAATTGGGTTAAACTTAAAGGTCTTCAACTGAGGTTTTGGTCATTTATCTCACATATTCTTAAACCCATAGGATCTATTTTGTAAATTGAAGAGTTCATAGTTACCTTGCCTAATCTAAATGCTCGGGCCCTTGTTGCACTAGCTTCATAAGTTTACATTCCATATAATATTTCTCTAGGTTTAGAAGGTAGCCTCTATGAATGGGAATTTACCCTACTAGGTAACCTTAATTCTTTGTTTCATTGCAATAAGAATGACCATAATAGAAAGGACCTCCCTTCTCTCAGTACTAATCAAAAGGGTCTTTTTTTTGGTGATAATATTTTGTATTAATAAGTAAAGAGGTTAAATATAGAGGAAAGCCATCTTGTGGCCAAAATAATCACCACAAAAAAACCACCTAATAAACCACTACTTATCTTGGAATCCTTGCTTCTACATGATAACATATGATATACAAAAAAGTAAACAAAAAACCTTGACAGAATGAGATCCAACTGTATTATCTTAAAATGGAAGCACTTCCTTGTTAAGAGAGTTTAGCCCTCTGAGTAAGTGGTCTAGGGTCATGTCAAGTACCTTGAATGGGTCTTTGCATGGATCTAGTAGTTTTCCCACTATTTTGCTTTTCTCTCTTTATTTCCAACCTATTTCTGGCAGGCTGCTCTGTGAAACTAAGGACTTTGGCATCAGGGCCAAGGATGACCTTCTAGGTCAAGGTCAACCTCAACCCTAACCTAGGTTAAGAATGACCTCTACCCTGACCTAGGGCAAGGTCAACCTTGTCCTTGACCCCAGGTTCCATTTTTAATTTTTGGGAGTTTCGAGATCTTGGGCTTTAGAAAGTTTCTTTTCTTGCTTCCGGGTCAACTATTTTGGGTTTCAAAATGGTACTCTTAAATTACATTTAATCTAGGTCTATTCCTAGGTATTACAGTCAAATGGAATTTAATGCTCCTATGTCGGCCTTCTCTAGGAGTTAGTGCCTTGGATCACTATATAAGGAAGCCTTCTTCCCTCATTTTGACATCTACTTTCTATCCACACATATCCACGAGCTATCCAATTGTTATGAGCATATTCACCTACATGAAGTGAAGATATACTATCATTCTAACATTCAAGTATTCAAGCATCCAATTCATCAAGGAGATCCATTGTTAGCCATTGAAGGACTCAATCTCTATGGAGCTGTCTTCTTGAAGATTTATCCATCCATATTCATTCAAGCCTTCTTCTATGCAAAGATACATTTAAGATTGGTGTTGAAGATCTAATGGTATTGATTTGAGACATCCTACATCCATTTCTACATTCATTTGGAGGATCCGTACTTGTGGATTCAAGGATTTGAATCCTCCACAAGGATTTCCACATAAGCAAGGTGAATAGTTCCATTTACCTTGTTTATGCATATTATAATTTCAATTATATTTCAAGGTTAATTCAAAATTGGGGTTTGACTGAGGAAAACCTCCCATCCAACAAACAAATCAATTTTCTTATAGATACAGGTGTGGAATAATGAATCAGAGAGTAGATTCATATAACCTTTTCGTCAAACTTGCAAGATCTGTGAAAAAAATTGTTGGAGCAATGTAGGTTGAGGTTGACTTTTAGGGATACAATTGTGCCTTAGGGTAAGATTGTGCTATGCCAATAGGGTCAAGGTCGACCTCCCTCCAAAAAGATAAAACATTTCTAGGTTTTCTCCATCTCAACATTTCCACTCTAGAACAAGTTACAAATTTTCTAGAAACTATATAGAGACATCATAAAACAACATTTTCTAGATTCAAGGTTAGTATTTGTCTTTTATGTATTTTAGGATTTAAGCACATACTCCCCCACAATAGAAAGATCATATAACCCTGCTTTCTCCCTATTTTCCATCACATGATCCATTTCTGCATTGAAGACTCTTATGTTTAATCAATTTAGATAATTCCTTTTGGAAATTAGGGTTGTGAAGAGGGTTTCCATTTTATTTCTATTCATTTTGGTGAACCCAAGATAGACAACTCTTTCTTTTTGGTGTTAGATTTAAATCTTGTATTAGATTTCTTTTCATATTCTCTTTTGTGGAATTAGACACCCTATCAAGTTTTTGATTTCCTTTCATTTTATTAGCTCTTTTCTTGCATTGAGATTAGATTTAGTTTATGCTCTTGCATTTTAAATTCAAAAATACAATTTTTTTTTTGCAAAATCTCTTTCAAAATACAAAAATATTGTTGTTTTATGCTTTAGTTTATTTTCCTTGTATTGGTTTTATGAACTTTATTACTTCTAGTCCTACTTCTAACCTTAGGGTTAGACATAGTCTAGACTTATCGATACCTTTGAGCCTTAGTCTTCTCCTCCTTTCCTTAGGATTTTGGATGAAACTTTGATTCTTCCTGATTCTAATCCTCTTATGGAGCAAAAGTCTTCTCACTCATCTCATGACGAGGATGATGCTTTAAGAGTTCCTCCTGAACAATTCCAAAAAATTTCAAATGAACTTGATAAAATGGGTAATTGGCTTCTTCAAGAAAACCATAATCAAGATTCTATTCAAGCTATAGAGGCTCTTAATAAATTTCTTCATGATAGTGACCAAGGTGTTAATCTCTTGCATGGTATTACTCACCTTGTGCATTCCAACGCTAAACCTTTAGCTCAAGAAGATCAATATTTAGGGTCGACTCCTCCTATCACTAGTGTAGAACCTCATTCTATTCCTTTCCCTAGTGTTCCTACTTATAATCCTTCTTTGGTGACTGCAATGATTCCCTCTGTTCCTATGAGAATAAATTCTACTCCTATGCCAACTGTAGTTCCTAGTGTTCCTCTAGTTATGTCTTCTATTCCTATAGCTTCTTACACTTTACCTAGTGTATCTAATGTTTCTATTCCTCCTATTTCTTCTCATGATTCTACAATTATTAGTTTGGATCAAACTGTTTCATCTTTACAACAACAAATTTCATCCTTGACTCAAAACAAGTTGAGTATCCCTACTTGTGACAAAGGGAAGTCCTTTGTCTCAGGATATTGTTCATACTCCAATTCCTTAGCAAGCTGGTATGCCTCATCTTAAGAAATACAATGGTAAGGGAGACCCTATTCATCATGTTAAAACATTTAAAATCCTTTGTAGTGATTATGCTCATGATCATAGGGTTTTAGTGAAGTTGTTTGCTCAAACTTTTCATGACAAGGCCTTACAATGGTTTTGTTTTCTGACTCCTTATTCTATTCATTCATTTCCTCAACTTGCTAATGATTTTATTCAACAATTTCAAAACAACATTGGCCCACAAGTGTCTTTGATTGATTTGGTGCATTCTAAACGAAACTCTAAAGGAAAATTGACTGAATTTATTGGTAGATTTAAGTATTTGCATGCTTAGATTTCCTATCTTGTTCTTGATATTGATATTGAACGTATATTTATTTCAAATTTGCAAAAGGATATTAGGGATAAGATTTTGCTTACTGAGTTTTATATTATACTATAAACTTGATTGCTATAAATCTCAATTTTATTAATCTTGGAATGAAAATGTTAAGATATTGATATTAAATTCTAGATTTTATTAATGATAATTTCTTGAAAAAATATATCTTGATTATGTATTATGATCTACAGGTGTGAAAGTATGATTGCCATTGTTATTGATCTCTCTCACACTGCAGATCATAATATATATATGCATGAGAAATGGTGCAGTGAATGGACGTGATGAAAAGTCATGTATCAACCTGTATATATCCCAACATTCCTGGGATAGGTCACGATGGTTGATAAAATGCTATTAGTTAATGTTTGGTGGAACCCACGATTTATACTTGCGGCTAGTTAAGGGTTAGTAAAAGTCATCGACAGTATTTCTATACTGGTCTAGTCTACTTGAGTAATAATAATATTATCGCCAAATCACAATATCAGGTGCTATCGGCAATATGAACTGATTATATTATAAACTGATCACAAATATATATGTGTATATATATAATAGTAATAATGATATATATATATATATATATGTATAATATTATATATAAATATATATATATATATATATATATATATATATATATATATATATATATATATAATAGTAATAATAGTAATAATGATATATATATATATATATATATCTATATATATATATATATATATATAAAATTACGTAATCAGTTAAAGTTTATTTGAGAATAATCATAAAATTATAAATTCAATTTCACATATGCTAACATTCTTAACAAGTATTTGTCTTTTATCTATTTCATGATTTAAGAACATAATCCCTCACAATAGAAAGATCATATTTAACCCCTCTTTCTCCCTATTTTCCATCACATGATCCATTTCTGCATTAAACACTCTCTTTTGTTTAATCAATTTGGATCATTCCTTTTGGAAATTAGTGTTGTGAAGATGGTTTCCATTTTATTTCTATTCACCAAAAAACACCATCCATTTCACTTGAACCACCCAACTACTTGTTTACAAGAGAAATTAGGGAATTCCTTAGCACTACCCCTGCCCAAAGACACTCCACCTCTGTACATAACAACACCTAAAACTTCACCTTGATCCTGCAACAATGAGATGTCAACTCTAGTAAGCACCTAAACTCCCTCCAACCACAAGGAACCATCCCTCCCTTCATTCAGATTTTGCTTGCCAGGGATCTATTGTTGAAATAGGGGATGACTATTTTCATCTAGCATAACATTTGACCTTACAGGGGTGACTTTCCTCTTGCAACTAGGAGCCACCAAACACTCAACTTGGGGCTGAGCATGAGCGTCCAAGAAAAAGAGAAGCCTGCACCACCCCATCCAAGAAACTGACAAATGGACTTCTGTTGAATCATCCGAAGAAAAGACTAGAAGGATGCAATTCACTAGGGCTACTGAATCAGTTGAAGAAAAGACTAGAAGCCTGTACCACCCCATATGAGCAACTAACAAATGGAATTCTGTCGAATCAGCTGAAGACAAGACTAGA
This sequence comes from Cupressus sempervirens, assembly GCA_028749045.1. Taxonomy (NCBI): domain Eukaryota; kingdom Viridiplantae; phylum Streptophyta; class Pinopsida; order Cupressales; family Cupressaceae; genus Cupressus; species Cupressus sempervirens. Next base: position 724,763,441 of record CM053784.1, on the reverse strand, counting down.
AGGCTACAATTCACTAGGGCCACCCCCAATGAGTCACCAAATACCATTGGATCACATGTGCAAACCAACCCCAATCTTGACCCTATTAATTACACCATCAAAGCCTTTGACCCACTTTGGTTTTAGATACTCTTGAACCACCCTCCAAACTTCATCTTGAGATTCAACCACTATCAAACCTAATGCCATAAATATAGATGATAGATCTAGATTCAAACAAGGCCTCCAATTATGCTCTAGATGCTCCTCCCAAAAAATTAAACCCAATACCTCCTAAAAATCATTTGCATCCATCTTAAAAGCATTTCAAAGATGCTTGATAGAGATTGACCCAGCAAAGAAAAGGAATTTGTCCTGTGGTCTACAAAGAGAAATTTGCTTCCATGACATTTTATCGAATTTCTAAAGACTACCAAGATTTTCTCACATTGCCTCTAATAAACCAAATGAATGAAGGAGGAGCTACTAAAAGGAACTCCATGAAGTCTCTAGAAAGATCATTTATGAAGGTGATCATTATTACTCTAAGTACTAGCAACTCTTCACACATGCCACTCACACTAAACTCATCTCCCTATCACTTTAATGGCCACTAGTATTGGCTCACATACTTAAAGAAAGGAAATATCAAACTCTGAAGGTGGAATATCATTGAATTCTTCAATGATTTCAAATTTATCATTCAAATATCCCATTACAACCACATTTGAAAGTTTATCAACTAGGGAATTGGAGTCCCCAGGAACATGGGAAATTCTAAACTCCTCCACCTCATTTGACAAGGTTCAAATTTGTTTAATGTGATTATCAAAATACCATGCATATAGATCACCTTTTACGATGCCATTCAGAAAAATCTGAGAATCCTTTTTGAGATGAAGCTTCCAAGCCCTCAAATTTAGACCCATCAAAATGGCCTCGACAATAGTAAGACATTCAACTTGATTGTTCGTTCCATCAACCACCCTCTTTGCACAAAGTTCCACTATGCTACCATCTTTAGTTCTAGGCACTACACCACACCTAAGGGGCCCAAATTCCCCATGAAGGCCCCATAAAAATTAATTTTTATCCACCCTGGATTAGGTAGACACCACTTGGCATGAGATGGATGACACAACTAAGAATTAATCCTTAGAGGTCCATTAATAGGACCTAATCAAAAGGGTTTTGATATAATTGCTAATCAAAATTAATAAACTTCAAAATATGTTAACCCTAATAAGATTACATAGGTTAATAATAAAGAGATTTCAAGAGAAGAACAATATTTTAAAGTTATTGAAAAACCAGTAGTTGATAGGAGTAATGAGTTAAATTTAGAAACCCTTGGCAAATCTAATATTTAAAGGACACATTTGTTTCTATTACTAATTCTCTCTTTGAGAACTATGAGATTATCAATCACAATGAGACAAGTCTCATCCCATGTCTCTAAACCTAGGTCAATCTAGTTTGCCTCCTGATGATCAGGGAGCCCAAACCAGGAATCAGGAAAAATGCTCAATAACTTCCCTTGGAGACAATTAATGTTAGAGTTGATAAAATGAGAAATTCTAAAACAACATCGTTGAAGCACAAATATCCCACTCCCGATTTGTTAGTTTTAATTTATGAAGGAAATGTTGATAAGTAGCTAGATGTTGGGAACCAAGCTTTGGAAGGTACTATTGAGGATGGATTCACAAAAGTGATTAGTGAAAAAGGGAGGAAGATAACATTTATGAACCCTCTCTCTAAACATGGTAGTGAAAGTAATAAGTCAAAAATCCAAAGATGCCTAATTGTTCAACAAGCTTTACAAACTCTAAAAATCCTCTTAAATTTATTTTCATGATGAATTTTGCAAGGTGAATTGTAAGAGGCCTTGAGATGGATGATAGGAAATAACTATAGAACATTGAATTTTTCTTTTTACAAGAAATTAAAGTAAATAGGTATCATTATTTCACTATCATGAAATTCATCTGGAGCCAGGATGAACACTTTATTTCTCCTAATGAGAAAGGAAAAGGGGAGTTTCTATTCTCATTGCTCCCAAATGGGAAGAGCATATTACTGCCAGTTGTATAACACCTTGCAATAGGGTTATTTGGGTCATTCATAAGTGGTAAAATAAAACCTTTGGCATTTCTAGTGTATATGTTCATAAAGATTATAGAGAGAGAATATCTCTATGATTGGCTTCTCACGGCTCTTCCCAAAGCTCATTGGATTTTTGTTGGAGACTTTAATATGGTGAGGTTTGGTGAAGGCAAATGAGGAGGAATAATTTTTTTGGAAAGGTAATGAACATTTCTTTTGGACTAAATTCGAAAGGAGACTAAATCTTGTGGACTCAATTAGTAAGAAAAGAAGATCTATTATCTAATATTTGGTTCACTTGGTCAAATAATTAAGTGGGTTTACAAAGGGCATACTAAAAATTAGACAAAGTTTATGCCTGATGTTTCAGTTTTCTCTTTTTCTTTCTCAGTGGGTTTATCCTCTATTAGGGTCACTCTTGCTTCTATTTTAGACCATTCTTCTATCTTTTTGCTTCTATTATTGATGATTATTTTGGTGCTTATACCAATAACAGGCCAAAAGGCCTCTTTAAGCTTAATGTCTCTCTATGTAAGGACTAAGACATTGTCGAGGCCATTAAAATGGCTACCCATTTATCCAAAATTTGCAACAAGAAGATGGATAATAGAGAACATTGGACCATCCTTACTAAGTTATGAAAAAATATGTTTCAAATTATGAGACATAAAAAGCCCATGGAAATAAATCTTGAGAAAAATATTTTTTGCAATCTATGCTTATCTTCTTATCAAACATTTTGTAGAGACATGATACTGATTTAAGAGTTATGGGGGAATTGAATTTAACCAAAATAGAGCCTAGGAAAATTCAAAACTACAAATTTCAAGGACAAAAAACTAGAACTAGAACAAATTGGTTGCGTGAGGGTGACAAAGGCTCAAGGTCTTCTTTAATCTAAGTAGATCATAACAAAAAAAACTAAAAATTTCAAAGAAACTCAAGAAGATATGGGTCTCACTAGAGATATAGAGGAGGTTAAGGCTATTTTTTTCAAAAATTACTAAAATATATTCTTTGCTGAATATTTTTCTCAAAAAAAAGGATGCCTTTATTTAGTGTTTGAGATTAATTCAAAAAATGATCCTTGAGATAATGAAGAAATCCTTGGGAACTAATATCTCTGTTGAAGAGATAGAAGGAGCTATAAGATATATGACTAATGACCAATCTCCTAGATTAGATGGATTGTTAGCATAATGTTATTGATTGGATTATCCTTGAATTTTTGGATCTCTATAATCAAGATTTTGAGAAAGGGACCTTGGGTCCATATATCAATAGGGGAGTCATTAAAATTATTCTTGAAAGTGAGGATACAAATTCAAGTAAAGAACTAGAGACCCATAACTTCATTAAATTTGTCCTACAAAGTTATTGTTAAATCCCTTTATCGAAGAATAGCTGGATTACTTAATGAAGTTGTCTTAGTTACTCAAACTCGCTTCATTGAGGGAAGATACATTCTTGAGAACATCGTCACCAGTTGGGAAGCACTTCATTGGGAAAAATAGAATGGGACAAAATCTGTAATTATTCTCTTAGACTTTGAAAAAGTGCATGATTAGATAGAATGACCATTTATAATTAGAATACTTAAGGAATTTGGAATCCCACCTTATTTTTTACAAGGATTGAAATTTTATTCAAAGATTCCTCCATTGTAATTGAAATTAATGGGGAATTGTTAGACCCTATCTCTCTTCAAAGGTCAATCGGGAAAGGATATCATATAGCTCCACACCTTTATATTTTGGTAGAAAATGCTCTTTTCTATATTCTTAGATCTTCCTCTTTGGGACAACCTATCAAAGGAATTACACTTCCTAATTATAACGATCTTTTTAACACCCAGTTTGTAGATGATGCAACTCTTTTTGTGGAGGTAAATGAAATAAGCTTTGATAATGACTTGAATAGACTCCAATTTTTTTGTTTGGCCTTAGGAGAAAATATTTCTCCTCACAAGTCCATGATCCCTGGTCGACAAGAGTCAACACCTAGTTGGATGAAGGATGAAGGATGAATCTGGAAAGGGCCCAATATTATTGTTAGATACCTTGACATCCCATTTAAAATTTCTCCCTCCACTAAAGACATGTAGACATAGGTATATTCTAAAATTGACAAGAAACATCATAAATGGAAGACCCACCATTTTTCTTAATTGTAAGAGCTCAAATTGTTCAAAGTGTAATACATCTCATTACATAAATTTTCATTTTTTTGGGCTTTTTTCTAGTTTTCAAATTGAAAAACTTGACATAATAATGATGGATTTTCTTTGGTTAAATGGGAAAGTAATAAGAAAATCCATTCTATTAAATGGGAACGGTGTTGTATGCTGAAGAAACTAGGAGAATTGGGGATGGGAGATCTTAGATCTCATGGTTTGGCTCTAGCCTAAAATGGATCTTCAAGTCTATCACTAGCGATGAACCTTGGAAGGTACTCATTAGAAACAATATTTTAAGAACTTCTATTTAGAAGGGTAAGTGCTGGAGAAATTTGTCCTTTTTGACATGATAATGAGTGACTTAAATGTTAAAGTTTTTGGCTCAAATGTTTTTGTTTCTCTTTGGAAAGCATGGACACAAATAAGAAGATTTTTATGTTACAAAGATACTGTTAATGGTCTCATGTAATTTTTTTTTGTCATTGATAGATTTCTTTGGTGGGGAGTGAAACTAAATGTTAAACCTCTTACTCTTTTAGAGCTTATCAACAAAGCAATGGAATGCAAAAGGCATCTTTGTCATTAGGGACATCTTGATTGACAATAGATTAGGGACAAATTCGATATTCCATATACCCATAATAAAACATATACTTTGATTACTAAAGCAATGGACACTTTTTCCCCTGGCAAGATTGTCTTAAGTTTGGATACTATTAAGATCATAAAATGGCAAGACGGAAAACCTTTAATAGAAGTTACTACAAAGAATATTTATGGTACTATTATAGAAGATTCTTGAATTCTTAAGTGTCTGAGTCAAAACTGGGGCTTTGAATGGCCAAACTCCAAGTGACATTTTTTTGGCACCAAAAGAATCTTTATTTTAGATGAATCCTTCTCCTAAAGAAGCTTTCGGCTGGTCATGTTTTGCACGCCCTTAGAATCACTCCTTGTTGCTCCCTCTGTCTTGTACCTCAAACCATTGAGCATATTTCCTTTGATTGTAAATTTGTTGTTTTGATTTGGTCTCTTTTTCTTGGCAAACCCGTTCATTGGAACTCTCCTTCTAAATGTTCTTGAATTGGAATTCTCATTGGTTTTGTGGATACTTTTGATGCTAATCTCAAAAGTTCTGGTCTTTTTTTACAATTGATGTCCTTTGGCTCTTTTGGTAAAAGAGAAATGAAGAAGTCTTCCAAGACATTAGAAGGGAACTTGGGTTTTGTAAAATCTCATATTGCGGCAGGAACACTTCTTATCTACAAATTTGATGTGCAATTAGCTCTTTACTTCCATACATACAGCGAGATGCTTGATGAGAAATAAAGAGAGGATCTTAAGCAATTTGTGAAGGAGAAGAACATAAATTTTTAAGAACAAAATAAGGAAATCATGAAGGCACATGGTCTAGATGCTCCTAATTGGAAATATGCTATAGATATGCCTCCACTTGATCCTCCAATTTCCACAGATGGTACTGAATGTAGTAACAATATAATTGGTCTGTGTGACTAATGACTTGATATTAGATATATGATATAGCTTGATGAAACAAATGTTTTTCTTTTTGGCTAAATGTAAACTGCATATTCTGCAAACTTCTAATAGGATAGGGTGATGATCTAGCATTTTAGTTTTGTAATAGTTTGTATTAGATATAACAAATGTTTAAGTGATATTTAATATAAAAAAATATTAGATTTGTAATAGTAACATTAAATTTTTGACCTAAATCTCAAGAGTATCAGCTCAAACAAGTTCACTATTTTAATGTAAAGAAACAAAATTGTTCTACATTAATGTTTGAAGTTAAAAATGTATAATAATAATAATCAAATTAGTCTAAATATATGGTGGGTTGATTGATACTTATCTAAGAATATCTAAAATAGAAAAGCTAATAAAAGTAAATGCACATCTTAGAGTCAGAGAGGAGATTAAAATGATTAATATCAATAGACTAAGATTATAATGCTCTTTGAATTTTGAAAGTACAAAATGAATTGGGATGAAACCTGTACACTTTAATTTTGTACCATGCACTTGTGCTTTTGACCCAATATTTGTTGTCTTAATTTTTTTTTGTCTTTACAACTTTGGTACCTAATGTAAATTTTCACCTATTTCTATAAACTATTAAGATAAGTTATGGTGGTAGTAAATAATATTAAAATGGTGAGGAAGGTGACTAGCTTCTTATATGTTTCACTTAAGTTGTGCTGATGATACAATTATTTTATAGAAAATTCAAAGGCACACCAAGTAGCAATCTAATTGAATATTATCTTGACATAATAAGAAATCATAAATATTAAAATTGAAATAGTAATAAGGCTATAAGATAAATATCAAGAGTGCAATGTCAAGCAAGCTCACTAATTTTTATATCTAAAGATACAAAACTATCCTACATAAATATCTAAAGTAAATAAATGTAATACTAATATTAATACTAATAATCAAATGAGCTTAGATATTCGAGTTGGGTTGAGTAATGTGCACTTAAGAATATCTAGAATAAAAATAGAATAATAGAAGTAAATGCACATCTTAAAATTGGAGAGGAGACTGAAATGACCACAATAGATGATTGTTAACCAATTTCTAAAACAAAAACTAAGAGTTGAGACTCTCACACTATGAAATTTGAAACTACGATGAATAAAGATCAAATCTACACCTGTAAGTTTGAATCATAGATTATACTTTTGATCCAATATTTACATTTTAAGCTTTTAATGCAGATTTAACCTAACACTTCCACATTTTTAGTACTTACAACAAAGTTTTATCTATTTCTACAACCTATAAAGACAAGACATGTGGATATTGAATGATAAAATTGGAATGAAGAGGAAGGTGACCAACTTTCCTTATTTCACCAAAAGTCAAGAAAGTTTAAAGGCATGCCAAATAGAAATGAAATTTAGTATAATCTAGATATGATGATGCTATGTGTTTGTGACTTTAATGCAATGAATTACAATTTGAAATAAGTGTTGAAGTGGCCTTGATGCAAGAGCTAATATAGCTAATGTGACAAATGCAAGTGATTGGTGATTCATCCTTTGCCACACATAAATATATGAAGGTGTTTTATTAACATTTCAAATTTTAAATTTATGTCACACTCTTAGCCATAAGAAAAAGCAGATACTTTTAAGGACCTTCCAGAAATGATTTCACTAGCCCCAACTAATTGAAATAAGATTCAATAAATTTATAATCAACCAAAAGATATTTGTCTAATTATTCTCAATCAAGGCATTTATGTGGGCACCTATTGGCTATGTTTTACTTTAGTCTAATTGTGCTTCTTTGGATAATTGTTTTGGGGGCCAAAGAAAGCCCTAGACATGGCGATTTACATATAAAGTCATAGTTTTTGGAGTATTGATTACATTTTTTGTGTAATAAGTTGTCTTTATAAGAAAATTTTGATTGCATTTAACAATCCAAAATTTCACCCTATGAATGTAATTGAGAAACTAATACCACATAAATAGACATCATCAAAAGGAAAAAGCCTACAACAAAATGATAAATTGTGAGCCTCTTATCTAAGAGGGCTTGGATTCGAGTCTACTCCCTAAACAAATAATAATAATAAATTTCAACAAATCATAAAACTTTTCAACCCTCTTTAATAAATGACCTTGACCCAAATCACTCTTACCATAAACGACACTATATTACCTATACATTGTCAATCATTAACTTCAACACTCTTTTCAACTCTACCATGATTTTTAACATAAATAACATGACCTCACATTCTCACACATTAACTCCTATTATTAAACCACCATTAATAGACCATATACTACCCTACACTCCAAACACCTACCTACAAACCAACCATACCACTTTGACCTAAACCAAAACCAGCATCCCCTAAGCTAAATACCCAAATCCTATTAAAAAAAACTGCCATATTGTTTTTACAATAAATCTCTATACAAATCCTAGAAAACACCTAAAAAAGATTTGTATTATATAGTTAACATCATATTATATTATACAATAAAACTGGTCTATTCAGGTTTATTCTCCCTCTAAACTGAAACAATATACATTGATCTCGACTTTTCTTGAAAGCAATCTTCAAAAAGCAAAATCTATCTCTGTCTGATAGCAGCTCCTTGTTGTGTCAACCTTTGAGATTCTTTTCATTTTGTTTATTTTAAACTCAAATCTTATTTAATGTAGATTTTTTAAGGATTATATGACATGTCAATAGTCTCTGCATGATGTTAGAGATTAGGTTTCTAGAATTTCATTGACTTACCTGACGCTATAAAATCTCATGCCCAAAATTAAATATACTTGATTTGAATAACCAGAGGATTTAGAGTTTTATAAAGTTAGCATTATCTCACAGGATTTTAATGGATTTGAATGGTGACTTGTAACAGAAACATTTCCACCAGTTACTAAAAAATCAAACATGAGTATAGACAATGAAACTTATATTTTAATTTACAGAGCTTTCAAGGCTTTCTTTTCAAGGTTGCAATTGATTTCATTGCATGAGAGGACAAAGTATTTTAAAGGAACAAAAGATCATGACAGCGTAGAATTATTAAAAAAAACCAGATATGATTCTTGGCATTTTGAGCGTATATAAATTGGTTTTGTTTTTGTATCACACATCCTTGGTGTAAGGAATCATAATAATGATGTCTTCAAAATGAGTATTTAGTGAGGGTTTTATACTAGTTTACATTTTGTTTTGTTTTGAATAGTGAACTGTTTTGGTTATGGGGATTTTGAAGATATTTCTGATGTGACACACTCTTTAATATTATGAGATTCTAAGGAGATTAGGTCTTGTGACCTTAGCATAATCAATTAGACTTATGTTATTTCAGCGGATTCATCTAGTTGTATGGATTCATTAACAAAATATCATGAATTTTAACTAATCAGAAACCATTTCTTATGAAGATAGCATTCAATATATATTTTGACATCAAAGAATCTATTAAATAATATAAATGCAAATAAAAAACACAAGAACTCTATTAACTTAATCAATTAAAATTTAACCCTATAAACAAAGAAATGAAGTATATATTTGATACCTTATCATCCTCAATAAATATCCTTAATTTTTGGTAAGAAATAAAATATTGAAATTGCTTAGTGTTAGGTTAAAACATGGCACATTATTTTATATATGTAAAAAACATAATTTTCACTTATATTTAATATTGTTCAATTAAATAAATATAATAAAATAAATTTAGAGGGACCATCTTGTGGTGTAGTGGTGACTTGTTGCAGTGTTAAGGGTGCAATCAAGGTTTAAATCCTTGCCTAGCCCAAACACATGTTAATGTTAGTTTGGGCTTACCTTGGTGATTCCTATGTTCATAATGAAAGAACCAATTAGAAATTTAAATTTAAATTTTTGAGTTTAAGAAAAGAATATGTTCAATGGATGGGTAGGTAGCTTGGCACAAGGAACTTTTGTTGAAAATTATATCATTTTTCAATGCCTATGTATCACTCTTAAGCACTTTTAATTTCAATATGTTTCACCTACATTTGATTGTATTGGAGGATACAAGCAATTGTAGAGGAACATATCTTGTCATTAACACTCATATTTAGTTTTTACAATTAAAAGCTATAGATGTTGGGAAATTGCTAGAAATTGTTCAAATATCTAATTAGGTAAAAAGTAGTGACCTAATCTAATGCACAAACCACCTTGTAAATTTTTGTGATTATATAAATTTGAAAGTTTAGTTTTCCTAATACATAAAACCACATAGATATTCATCTTCTTTGCTATACCAAGACCACAACTTTAACATTCTTAACAAACCTTTCTTAGATGATCATAAAACATTATAGAAATGAACATTACTTTATCATAAGATAAAAAAAATAAGATAACATAAATCAACAAAACACAAACATCTCACAACACAAGATTTACATAAATAAACCCTTTCAAGGAAAGAACTCCACCAAGAAAGAATCCTATGATTGTAATCTTTTCATGACACGAAGATTACATAGAATCCTTGCTTCTCCTCAACCTTCAATGGAAAATCACTTCTATACATAAATGAACTCCCATAATGCCTTTTCTTCACAAGCCCTCAATGTATAGACTTATGAACATAACAACATATCTTGCAAACTTGTGATTATAACTGTAAGCAAAAAGGGTGAAATGAGAGTACGAAAAATTTGAATTTGAAAATTTAAAATTGGAAACAACGAGTTACAACTAGAAACTAGTTGTGGAACATGAAAGAGACAAAAATAAGGTACAAAATATAAGGTTACAGGAAAAATATTAAAGGATTTATAATCATATGGGTGAGTGTAAGCATATATGAATATATGTAATCACTAGTACATTTCCACTAATTTTTCGACCTAAATTTTTGACCAAAGGCCAAATTGACTTATGAAATATTTTATTTTTTATTTTTTTAGAAGTTGGTTCGATGAGCTCTGCGTGCACGGGAGCCATTTGAGGTAAGAAGCAACCATTTTCCATCAATCAATCCCCTTAAATTATTGTTTATTACATTTCGAGTTGCTATTCGGGATTTTTCTATTTATTTTTGCATTTCTTGCATGGTTTGTAGTTTGATCGAGTTGCCATTGTAGACGTTGGATAGGTTTGAGTTGCCATTGCAAACATTTGACAAGTTTTGAGTTGCCATTGTAGACATTTGACAGGTTTCAAGCTGCCATCGCTAAGTTGTAGAAATCTGCAACTTTTCTTATCACATAATGTATTTGGCAAGGGTTTCATCAAAATGATATTATGCCATTTATAATTGGTTGGCTTGTTAATAATTGCACAATAATCTTTCTAGTTTATTGTCCTCCCATTTCTAGAAATATGCCTACAAAATCCAACTAAGTGTAATGTATGAAGCCTCTGTCATATCACTATCCACTTAATTCAAAGATATTCAAGTTACACATTGTTGAATGTATGCATTGTTGGATGTTCTTTCATTGGTAGTAATACAATTAGATAAAATAATTTAGAAGAAAACTGAACCTCAATATGAACCATTAATAGGTTATTTACTCTGTTACATTGACATCCTAATAATAACAAATATAATTAATAATCTTCTCTTCAAGCTAAAATTACCCGAATTCCATGCTATTTTACTAAAGCCACCCATATTTAGGAATATCTAGTTGGCTTCAAATGTAACTATAATTATTATGTTGCTAAGCTTCCTTAATACCTTTTACAAATTCACAATTATATAATATAGAATGATTATTAATATATCATTATTAGCCGATAGGCTCTTCTCCTTGAGAAACATTATCCAATTTGTTTGGATTTCTCGATAGTCTTACACCGATAAAAAGATTTGTGGTGCTAGAAAAAAACTCTCTAATTTTCTAGAGTGGAGATGGGTGTATTCATCATGCACAGTGATAGTTTTGCGCAAAAAATTCCCATCCATTATCCTTACACCCTCTATCATCATGACACTTCTCAATCCTCCTTAATGTATACTGGATTCACTTTATGACCACCTACACCTATTCCCATTCACATTCACTCATCTTTGATCACAAACTCAAAATTTTGATTACATATTCATTATAGGACTCACTATCCATAAGACCCCATCAATGAGTCTTCACCTTCAACCAATCCTTTAGCCATTTGGATTTATAACACACAATCACTTTGGACTTTTCTCGTGCACCCAACTCCCAATACTCACCAACCCTGACTCTATCAATTTGGAAGTATCTCTGATGAATTACCATGTCTACTATGACAGTCCAATACATTATTACAAATAGTTATCAAATTAGATGTTGCCTTGGTCTCCTAGTCTATACTCAAAGTGTAAACACACCTCACATTCCTTCAAATATTCCAATTTTGATCAAAACTAGATCACAATGATTTACAACTCATAGTCCAACAAAAGAAAACTAAATAACCTGGCACACTAACTTGGCAAGAAAAATAAGCTTTCACAGCTCTTGAGAACACTTCTACTAGTTCTACATTCATAGAAAATGCTTGCACCTTAGATGCCCATATTCATTTCAAACTTGACAAAATGAAATAGTACTACTCTATGACCTACCTCAAAAGGTGCGATATTACAATGGAGTCCAACACCCATGCACCGAATCTAACCATCATCCCGCTTGCATTGCTAAGATTCCTTGTCAGAGAATCTTGTAAGGTAACTTGTAATATAGTAGTAGTCTCCATCTTGATCATGTACTTGAGGGTCAAATGTGTGGCAAAATGTGTGAGGCCCTTCCATAGGGATCTAATTCCCTCCATTTTAGTAATCGTTGTGCTACAGTGAGAAACCCATTTGTATTATCCCACCCTATTAAATTGAGCCCTTTTTTGTTGCAATAACAAATCAATGTTTTAAGGAACAAAGTCCTCAACTAGTTTGAAACACAATTGAATTATTTTGTTAACACTCACATTAGCAATAACAACTAGACAAGAGGATCCACAAAGCACAAAAATGCCTCTAAGAAAAATTATTAATAGAGAGGATGCCAAGACTTATGATATATTCTGATAACTAGGTTTCTTGTGTAGCTTCTGAACAAGGGCTAGCTCTAGAACCTTACCCTAGAAATATTTATTTATTTCAAGTGTTCCAAGTCTACCATATGCTCCCTCTGCACCTATTACTACTTTGACAAGAACAAGATTCACTTGTTCTTCCCCATCACCTTTGACAAGATCTTCGCTTGAAAGTGAGTTTTCCTTAGCACCTAAACCTTCTTCTGAGAAAGTACTTTCAACTGCAGAGCTTCCTAAAGAATCTGGGTCAAACAATATTAAATCATGTGCAGTGGAGGATGAATTTATAAATTGCAATACTATACAAGTCTTTTTACACCATTGGATGACTATAGTTGGAACTCATATGTTATGCATATAGACTGATTTTCATTATGATTTTTAGATCACATATGCTAAGCACATGGTTCATTTAATCTATGGCATCATTTTTTCCCAACTATACTATGTATTATGCAAGCATATTCATATTCTTTTATCTTTATCCAAGTATTTATTATTTGGGATGTAGTCCATTTTTAGGATCCTTGTCATTTATGCTCTGTATACAATTGTTTCTAATTTAGGGTCCCTTTCGCATAGTATTTATACTTTAGAACATAAAAATGTAAGTACCCTTTGATTCACATCAACCTACTTCTGGTCATTTATGAACTTAAATCCTCTCTTTCTTGCCCACTCCTTTGTTCATTTATAGAAATTAATTCTCTCTTTCTTACTTTCTTCATAGTGTGTTGATGAAACTAACCTTTGAGCATTTGGAAGCAATAAAAAACAAGGAAGCAGACCTCATCTCCGTTGATTTAAGCCTAGCATAGATTTCTTTTATGAACTACTCTATGAAAGATATAATGGCTGAAGAGTACTAATATCAAGATACTTCATATGATGTTGTTTCTATTGTTGAGAAAAAAATATGTAATAGGAAAGGAGACTTGAGCTTGAAAGACTTGGAGGGAAACAAATCTTGCCATGGAAACTATTTGACAACAGATGGATGGAACTATCATGTGAAGTATTGTTAGAATGAAAAGTTGAGAAGCCTTATGTTCATTAAGTTGTAGTTTTTCAAAAAGTAAGACGGTGCACTTATGGTAATACTCTTAGAGTTTTCAAACTCGAAAAGAATTATTGAAAAATATCTCATCCATTTTGTTTGTAGTAGTAGCCACCAAATTCTATTAAACATTTTTCATAGGAATATGGATAAAATACTTGATCTATCTATTCTAGATAATTTTAAAGAGATTGATAATGATATCTAAGGTTACTATTTAGTGAGGTTACTGCTCAAAGGGGCATTACTAGTAGATATGGTAGTGGGATTGAAAGTTTATAACACTAACTTGATAAATTTTATTGCTAAGAACCTGATTTAGTTTATATCTTTTGCTAGCAGAGTAGAAATTATAGTTCATATTTTCTACTTGCCCAAAACTTGGTAAACTACAAAGTCTCAATAGTCTCACTTGTCTCTACTTGATAGGATTTAACATAACTAAATGTTAGCTCCAAGAATTGTTATGCTCCCTAGATAATTTAAGTCCAATTATTGACTAACTCATCTTCTAGCATGTCATGAACAACCTAATTTAATGTCTATGGCAATTCTGGCTTCAATCCTCTACATGACAACAATAACAATGAGAAGGGAAATCTACTAGCATTCTAAACGAGTATGGGAATAAGAGGAAATGCATTCAAAGATGTGGAGAATGTAATGCAGGAGGAAGACATGTTGAAGGTAGGAGGAAGAAGATGGTTGAGGAAAGTGGTGAGGTGAGTGGCCTTAATCTTCCTCTATAGCATCATCATGAGTTGTATCACATGAAACATGAGGAATTCCTCCTTTGTGACCACTCCCTTCTCTATTAATTTTTTCACATTCTTCAGATGGATGACCACAAGCATGGAGGAATTGGAGTTACCTAGTATAGGCCCATCCTTCACATGGGTCTCCATCTCCATCTTCATCTCCACATCCTAAGCCATTCTTGTGGTTTCAAGTTTTTGGTTCAGGGTTGTCTATTTTTTCAAGCATCTACTATTGTGTGGGTCCATTGTTTTGCTCTTGATTTTAACCTTTTATATTGACATTCATCTGTATTATCTAATGTATCATTGACATTGATATCAGGGAGGGGATGGATGTGGTCATCACCATCTCTTGATCCCACAATGGCATGTGAAATGATTTTTCTGACATCTAGCAATGCTATAGTTTCCAAATTATTTCTCCTTCATAGTTTCATGAATACTAATTTATTTTAGGTCTGCACATCCATGAACCCACAAACTACTATTGTTTGAGTATCTGCAAGTTCAAACATCTAAAATTTGAGTAGTTAATCAATTAAACAACTAAAACTCAATCTCCATTTTCTCCTTGAAGTGAGAAACACCATTAGATCGATACAAATTAAGGTTTCTTCTGGTATCAATTTTGACAAGGAAAATTTAGAAAATGAAGAAATCACAAAAGTTTGAACAAAATCAATTACAAAATGTGGTCTATGACATTGTGCTAAAATGGTAAAAGAATCTTTCCATCATAAGATTTAACCAAAAAGAGAGATATCTAGCAAACAAGTAGGTGTCAAGCATCTTGCTAAACTAATGAGGACTATTATGTGTAATCGTTTAAGGATTCAAGAGATGTTGAAGATAAGACTCACAATCATTATCTGCAACTATTACGTATTAGAAAATGTAATTTTTCGTGGTCATACAATAATGGCTAGAATTGCCACAAAGACATTGGTGTATGTACCCAACTTAAAAAATGGAAAGGAATACCTGAGCCTTTGGAGAATATATCTATCAAAAAATACTCTATAAAATGATTATAGACATACATTTAATGCTGATTTTGTGAACAATTTGTTTTGAAGATTTTAGAAATCTTCACAATTATGCCTAGTATAGCTAGGGACAATACCTTGGGTAAAATATACACCTGTTGTATGATAAGTAGTTTGAGCTCCCAAATCCAATTTGCAAAATATGATAGACATCTACTGAAGCCATGTAAAAAGGATTAATGCATTTTGACTTTGTGTGGGAAGTCATGACTAATTTGATGTCAATATCTCTTATCATTAATCCTCTAGAGGGCACAATCCTGTTGCACATCATATTTATAGCCTTCAACATTGACGATGTTCCTTATATTTTTTTGAAGGTCACATCTTCCATGTGCACTATAGAATTTTTTTGTGACAAGGCTTTCCTTAAGAACTCTATTATTTACTCCTATTGCTTGGATTTCTGAGGAATAGGTTAATGCAAGGTGGAGTTGTTTATTGTCCCAAAATTACCACCACAACATTTATGCATTTCATGATAGACACTATCTGAAACATGGGAAAAAACACCTAATTTGTCCATATTTTATGTAAAACTTGATACCACCACATTTGATCAATAGAATAGTAATATGTTTGGGTTAATATCTAAGTACAGGTGCTTGAACACAAAGCTATACATGTACACAAGGAAAGCCAAACAACTGCTAGAATGAAGTCTTGATTAGTATTATGTATTAATAAATTTTATATTATATTAATGAATGTTATGTGATTGTATTGATTGAATGTTATAGTTCATAAATGGATGAATGAATGAATGAAGTATGTAATTAGATGATAATGGGGAATTTAGATTGATGTTAGGGGGAGGGGGGAGGTGAGGCCAGCTAAGCTTCCACCTTAATGTGGTTGGCCTTGTCAAGTAGAAAATATTAAAGTATTCTTGAAACCAAGTGAAGCTCAAACTAACATACCAAGGATATCTTCCTAACCAACTAATAGTTTCTTTCCTTTGAGGTAGAGTTTCGTGTCCATTCCTTTATCAATCACTACCCATTTAGGCTCCTCAATTTCCCACTCTATTCTTTGCTTTTCTTCAAAACTATTACTAAAGTAGCAATTTATTCTTGATCATCTTTAGCTTAGTTACTAAGCAATACAATTTTGATCTTGATACCTTTGCTTCCTTCAACTACTATTCTATTGTATTCATTAGGTTTTCATCCCTCACCCACATTTGTTCAAACTTGAAAGAACATTTTTTTGGGAGTGAATCCTCAATGATATTAAGCTAAATTGCAAAGTGGTTTGAACTAGAATGAGGGAGGATATGGGCTGAGACAATATATTGAAATTAATTGTTATTGAGATTCTTTGGTGATTCTCCACTATTTTTCTCTAGGATTCATTATAGCATTGAATTCACCACCTATAATAAAAATTTGAATTCATTATAACATTGAATTCATTATAGCATTAAATTTAGAACTCGCAATATTTTTGTTAAAAAATAAAATCATGTCCAACACATGCTTACACCAGCCTTCTGTACTATGATCAACATTGATACTAAAAACTATCGCACAATCTATTCAAGAAAAAAAAAAAATTATCTAGTATAGATTGTGCAAATATGATACACTTTAGTAATTAAATTTGATACATACAGATGTGACATGAACAATGATTAGTGGTGAAGGGGGCGAGATTCAATAGCTTCTAAGATTCATCGTTTCTATATGAAATGTATTCTTTGATTTATAAGTTCTTTCTAATATTTGGTGAAGAGAAGGACTATATATGGATTATAAGGGTCTATTAGATCATTTGATGATAACTTAGTTGGATTGTTGATATAGGTCTATCAGTGGAAGAACCTAATGGAGATAACACTATGATTCTTTCACGGAATAACTATTTGTTGAACCTAAATACATGCAATGATCATGTGTTGCTGCTCCAAAATACAGGTCATTTGAGTATTGCAGTGAGTGGGCTAATGGCACTACCTAATAATAACAACTATTGCAGTGATCTCTATGAGTAGTGTGGCAAGTTTTGTTGGATGTTCAACACATCGCTAAGGAAAGAGGGGAGAAATGTCCTACAAAGGTATTTGTTTATAATGCTCTACAATCACCTCAAAAAGATAGTGCATAGAATTTAAAACCAAATCTTGGTTCTTTTATTCAAATTAGATTAGATAACTTATTAAGAGAGAGTGATATTGTTTGTGGCACAAATCACAGTGTATTTACTTGGTTGAAACAATGTTTCGATCAATAGTGTAGCAACTCTTCTTACATGTTTAGACAAATGTTTGAATGTGTGTTGAAATGCATGGTTGACCTTGTTCAACATGTTTTGCTTTCATGTATGATACTCATATTCATATTTAATGTGGTTGTGTTGGCATCCCTGTTATCCATGACTTAATAATACTCTATTATTATGACATTGATGTCTACAATATTGAACAATTTCGTAAATCTCCAGAAATCACAAGTGGAACTTGATGGAAAACCATGTGCTGTTGTTGGGAAAAGTGGTCTCATGGCTTTGTATGATAGTCTGATTAGTTAGGTTTACAATAGCCTTAATCTTATTTATGATTTCCATATTTCTAACACTCAATATACTTTCTTAGGAGATAAATAGGAAAGAGAATTTATTTCAATACATTACACAAACTAAAGTATGTCTTGCTATCATGCAGTTGGATGTTGCATCATCCAAACTTCTTGTAACTAATAATGAATTCAAGGATTTAGAGTTCAAAAAAAAACTGAGTGAAACTACAAGTTCTTTGCTAGAGCTATGCATAGTTCCAATTTTCAATGAAAATGATGCAGTGAGCACAAGAAAAGCACCATACAAGGTATTTATTCCTACAACGAATTTAAACCACATGCTTTGTTTATAAGTATGCCAAATTTTTATTTTCATTCATGTTGTAAGATTGTATCTATTTATGTATTCTAGATGTACGATGTGAAGATTGACATCTAATGTATAATCTTAGACAATTATGTATCATGATGTATGTATATTATTGAAGTTTGACAATTTGGTCGACTTCTTGTTGTATCAAGCACATGTTAATTATGGTGTACATGCTTATAGTGGTAGGGTGTAGTTAGAATAAGTCCAGTCAATAAAAAGTAGTAATTTTTTTTATATTATAGATTACTTCATTAATTAGATAGTGGTCCGGTGTGGACTTTATTTTTATGGTTATAAGGGAGTAACAACTTCATTCCTTTCACAAAGATTTGCAGTTAATATTTTGATATGTAACAATGAATATACCCTAATACATCATTCTCCATTATTTCACAAAGTTTCTTGGCTAATTGATAGGTCTAGGGCTTCTCACTACACCAAAACCTCAAGTTACACGAGGAGGCCCAAAAGGGGCTCAATCCTAGTAGCCTTATTTTACCCACAATTACTCTAAACTCCCCAAAATTACAAAAAAACCTTCCAAATAAATTGTAGAATATTTTAGTACATGAAAAATCATATCTATAACCCAAATATGGGTTTAGGATCTCAACTCTATAGTCCTTTCCTCTCGAGTCCTAGTTTCTAGGCTTTATGGGTTGAAATTGATGTTTAGCCTTGTAGGCTCCCAACCTCGAAACCCATGATCAATTTTTCTCTTCCATCACCATTGGAATCATACTTTATTGTTTTCCACTAAAGCCCCATTCTCCACAGCTCATAATATGACCTTTGTGCTATGTTCTTGGTCAATCAACACATCAAAAATAGAGATAACAGTCCCTACATGTGGCTATTGTATCTTATTCTGATAAAGAGCATCAAGAACATCACCATGCATGTCACTTACATATCCAAACCTTCCTTTTCACCAAGTACTAGGAAGTTTCATCGTGGGTATTAAGAGAAAATAGTATGTACATACAAACCCTTATCACAGTCTAGGGTAAACAATAGGTAAAGAATAAGCTAAAACTAACTATTACCTTATCATATTTGAACAACATAATCATTTCTTTCATTTAAGAACAAAGATAAAACTTTCTAAGAATGGATTTAGTCACTTACTGTCACCCTACAATCAAATAAGGAAAGATGCTTGTTGACTACGCATAAATTCACTTCAAAAAGTCTATATCAGCCACTCCAAATCGATATATAGCATATCAACCCCCTCTAGGTGGAAGATAAACTATATATATATATATATATATATATATATATATATATATATATATATACATCCCTTACATTGAGCTTACAACTTCACCTACCCATTCTAAATCCAAACAGAGCTCTGACTGTTGAGCTTCAAGAATTTTGCAAGAAAAGTTGCATGACAACTTTTATTGCAATTTTTGCAATTTTTACATTTTTTCCAAAACCTTAACACAAAAACTTCATAATGGCTACCCAACTATACCAAAACATGTAAAAGGTTTATTAAACTTAAAAATGATGATTTTTGGTCAACTCCCAATGTTTGACCACCCTTTGACTTTTTTTGCAACCTTAGCATAACATGAAATCAAATTGCCTAAATGCATAATAAGAATGCCTCAACTAACTTGTGTCATCTTGGACACTTATTGACTTCAATATTCTCCTCCTTGGTGTTTGAACACCTTATTCAAGACCTAAGGCCCCTGCACCATTTTTGCATGTAATTTGTCCAGGCTGATTATTTATGGATCAATGGAACTCAAGGTATTTTTGTTCATTTCTTGTAGTTTTTATGATGGTAACTACACATCATGCATCATTCATAGTCTTATTTATGCTTTTTATGAAAATCATATTTCTCGTTGCAGATTTTTGAATACTTTAGCCACGAGTCTCTAACTTCTTCTACTGATACCTTGCCTTTCTTAGGTGCATGCAGGATATTTCAAGACTTCCACAATCTATTTTGAGCCTACTTGAAGCTCCAATCCTAGTAATACTTTTGTCTATAGCTTGTCTAGTCCTAGTTAATATGAGTGGTGTTTTCAGCAGTTCAAAATATACAACACCTGCCAATTCTGTTATTTGTACCCAACTGAAGTTCCATTCTAGTTGGTGCAAGGGGTGAGTGATCCAATGCTTTTTAGCATGTTTGTATGGCATGTTGAAGATCACTACTTATATAGGTAAGTCTAATATAAAATCTATACTAGTTTTTATTCTTTGAGGATCATCATATTTGACATGATGACAGACACTATTATGAATTTAAAATCACACTATTTTTGGAAATTAATTTTTTTAATTGTTCTCTTTTCATGGCAACATTAATTATCGTCATTGTGATGCATCCAAGACATGGTATGGTGTTCTTGAACATGCAAAAAATGATTTTGAAATTGTAGTTGTTGAACATGTGTATAGCGCAGAAATGGCCATGCAAGAAGAAGATGCAACTTTCAGTTTGTTGATAGGAAAAACAACAATCTTTTTGCGAAAAATATTATGTGACCATGGAGTTCCTATTTATAAGGCTATACAAGAGTTTGGGGAGTTTGTAATTACGTTTCCTCAGGCATACCATGTAGGCTTTAGTCATGGTAAAGACATAGGAAATATTATTTTGTTGAATGCATTTTGTTAATTGTGTCTGGTTGATTTCTTAAAATTTTTGATTGCATTACTCAAGCGAAGTGGGGCCATGTAAGGTGTATGCAGTGTTTGGTTGGGTTTTTCGTCTTCTTGTTGACATATTAAAACATTGTTGTAGGTTTTAATTGTGGTGAGGTAGTAAATTTTGCATTAGTTGATTGGTTTCCATTTGGGGCACTAGCTTGTAAATAATATGAAAATCAGAATATAGTACAAATACTTCCTTATGAGCAGCTATTGTGTAAAGAGGCAATGCTTCATGCAAACAATAGACCATGTTTTGGAGGAGTGCATCACTTGATGAAGATTGCATTTCTTCACCTTATAAGACATCAACATCAGTCCTGTTGGTTACTAAAGAAGCAAGACGCACATATATTTTACTCTCTGGGTTATGACAGAAATGTACTATGTAGTGTCTGCAATCACTGGTGCTATATTCCATTTGGCATATGCAAATCCAACATGCACACTGTGCGTTTAAATCCTGGTATGGCTTTCTTTTCATTGTTAGTTTTGATCGTTCATCATTTATGTTTCATTGGACATCAAAGATGATCCTGAGAAAACTTTTACTCATAATTTTTGGTTTACATCAAAATGGATTTTATTTCATGAAGTGGCAATTTGACTAGTAGTTACAAATGTATTCTCTATTTAGTTATGCTTTGTATACTCAATATGGATTTCAATGACAAATTGTTTACCATGAAAATTGGTACTAACTATATATTGGACTCTTTTAGTGATTTTCTACATGCCTTGGTATTTTTTTAATTTGGAGCAATAAAATGGGGATGTGGTTGCATACCAACCATCTACTTGAGAGATCATATATCCACAATGGAAGCAGTAGCCTAGGAATTTGAACAAGAGGAGGGGGTGTTGGAAGAATCTTTGAAAGAGTTGCTTGTCTTTCTTGATGAACACAATGATTATGTTCCATACTCTAGTGTCATTTCAGAGCAAAATCAAAATTATGTTCTTTCTTCTTCAATGTGCTGCAACCAAAATAATGAAACGTCCTCTGGTTCTAACAAGGAATCTTCCAATGAGGTTGGTTTGGTATTTTTACTATTCAAATTGCTTGCTTACAAGTTTGCTTTTTGCTTTTCATTGTAGATTATGAATGTTAGTGCTAAGAAACCTCTTGATTGCAATTCAACTTTTTGATATTTATTGCTTCTTCTTTATAGAAAGCTTATTATTGAGCCATTGAATGGGCACAATAGAGTTCTTAAGTAGGAACTTGCATTTTATGTTCTATGTGCAGGAAAAGTGTGGTGAAAAGATTCCTTAAGGGCTAGATGATATAAAGGGAGCTCAAGACATCATAATTGTACTAGTCCAGTTTTAATTTGATTCTTTGAAATTCATGTTGATGATCTTTTTGGTAAATAAGCTTGATGATATGTAGGTTGAAGGGGAAATAGATAAACTTTCCATGGAAGAAGCTGGGTATAAAAATTGCATTAGTGTACCCAATGGTGCTCCATCCAAGGTTTCATTAAAAGATTTACCACCTCCAGGACAGGTTTTTCCTGCCATGTAATCCCCTTGAATACCAAATATCGATAACATATATTTATATTCATCTACTAATAGGTCACCATAGGAAGTGTTTTCATAATTAGTTATGGCTAAGTTTGTTAAGATAATGACTTTTTTCTTGAATAAATTTACTTACAACTAGGTGTTATATACAATTTATTTGGCATTAAATTTCAAGTTTTTAACTAATCAATGTTTACAGTTCTTTATATTCATCCCTCAACATGGGCTTTAATGTTGTCCTGCCATATCATAGTCATTATCTTATCATAACATTTGGAAGAAATTTTCAAGGAAACAAATAAGGATGTGAAAATTTGGATATGTAGGACCATGATTGGCTTGCAGCCTATAAAAAATGTGATTGCATTTCTTTTGATTAGGCTTTGAATAGATTTTGACACTATTTTCTTGTTCATTGGACTGAGCTCTTCCTTTTGAGGTTGCCCTTAGACTAATTTCATGTAACGATATCCTTTTGATCTTCTACTACCATTGTTATGCATCACCTCAAAAAGTTGTTAACATCCATAGGATTATCTCTTTATTCTTCACTTATCCACTATGACAGTTGCACACATAGATACTAATTAAGCTTTTCATGCTTTATGACTTTTGTTGTCGGTATGCTCTAGGTGCTTTATGGATTCTTTTGATTAGGTTTAGTAGTAATAGATTAAGATGCAAATGCTCATGATATTAAATGTTTTAGTCAATAGGTCATTTGACTATTTGTGCTCTCTTGCTGCTGCTTAATATGTGCTAAGAAGCTCCATTGATATTAACTAGCTTTTGGCAGTCTTCTTGTTCATTGGAATAGGTAATATTTTTTCGAGTTCCCTTGCTGCTTAAGATGTGCTAAGAAGCTCCATTGATATAGAAAATCAAGATAAAAATTAAAATACCAACCCTATTCGCATAACTGTAATGAGAAATGATCAATTTGTTTCTATCCTAGGACTTCTGGACTTATTGGAATCTAAACCTAGAGCATGTGGCATTTTGTAGAGAATGGGAAGAGACATATACCAACTTCTCTTACAGGCAAACAATGAAGCACTTCCAGAAGGATTAACAATCCCCGAATCATTCCCTGATCTCATTATTGATATGAAGGTGAATCCATATGATGCCAAGATAATAACGATTAACTAAGGATAATAACAAACAATGATGATGCAAAGGACAACAATTAAAGTGCAACAATATATTATAAACTGTGATTCTAATTGGAGCCATGATTGGTATAAAGGCAAAAAAACAACATTTAAATTATACTAAACAACAATTAATGAATAATATTAAGGCACCTGAAGCAGTAATCAGTAAATAAATAAGGAATTTATTTAAAACCCTAGCAAAGAATGAACTTCATGATGCTTTGCACAAGAAGTCACTAAATCACTTTGCCCTTGCTGATAAAACCTCTTCCTCAACTTACAAACTGGATGCACTAACATTTTTGCACAAAATTGGAAATTCTATGGGTTTTTGACTGCATCATTGTTTGCTCCATTAGCCATTTTTGAGGAGGTCATTTGAAGGAAGACTTCTATCCCATTTATATTGTGAAATCCTACATAATCGTTTACCCCATTTATACAATCTAAAGGTGGACAATTATATTAATGCAAGTCCTTAGCAACAATGTCCATTAACATAAAAAATACTAAAAAACAGATAAAAATGCATGGTACGGAATAAGAGCCAGGATAAGCGCTTTCTTCCATAAAAAAAATCACCATTTTTTTAAAGATTCTCTTCGGATAAACTCAAATTGAGTACAATATATATTATACAACAGGTGTTACTAATTCCATTCATTGACCACAAGCTTGTTCAAAATCTCTATTTAAGGAGAGAGATTCCCTTTGAACCTTCACTATTTGGAGTGCCATTCTTGTCCATCAATTCAGCTGATGCTTATAGTTTGAAAAGCAATTGTAGACAATTCATTACCAAACAAGTTTTAGGAGGCCACTAAAATGCCCATCATGTATACTCATGTCATCATTGTTGCACACAATTCAATACCAAATAAGCTTGACTAGACTACCACAACACCCATAACATGAACAAGAAGAAGCCCATTCCCAAACCCACAACCATTTTCATCTCTATCTTTTATCACCACCACAACTGGACATTGTGTAGATTAACACCTCAACCACCAATTTCATTCGGCCTTTCATCAACCACAAATCTTCAACATTCATCACTATCACTCTCTCCTAACATAATTCCCAAACATTCTTCATCCCAATTGGGATTTTGTCACGCCCTTTCACCTCTGTTGTACTTTTTTTTTTAAACAAATGAGTTTGGTCAAAATTTTGACCAATCTTGGTTGACATTTCCACCAAGTTTTGGTGTCAATTTTGACCAATTCTTTGGTCATGAGTATGGCATCGTGGTCGTTGATAGACCAAAATTGTTCGAACTTTTGATCATAGTTTGGTGTCATTTCAACTAATATTGGTCGAAATTTCAACCAATTCTTTGGTCGTGAGTATGGCTTCCTAGGCGTTGATAGACCAGAATTGGTTGAACTTTCGACCATACTTTGGTCAAAATTTCAACCAACTACCACCAATAATGCTCATACCAAATATAAACTATTTCGACCAAGTATTTGGTCGAAATTCCAACCAATTGGAGGGTCCGTCGAATTTTAGACAACAAAAATTGCGACACACCATTTGGTTGCAAATTCGACCAACATGGGTCGAAATTTTGACCAATTTTCATCGAAAAATAGGTCAAAATTTACTAGTGAATGAAGGTTGGTGGCATATGAAGACTTAATTTTACATAGAAGTATATTATTATAAATATATCAAGACATCCTCAAAACTAAATGAAAAATAATATAAATACACAAATTTCACTATCTCAATATTATACTAATATTCTTAATATCTAAATAATCAAGTCTATATTTTTGATATAAGAAATTCATCAAATACAAAATACAAATTAACAAAACCAAATTTAAACATATTTCTTATAAATAAGTAGAATCCTCAAATTACAAATAATTAATGTTAATGAGTAAGTATTAGACTATACAATGTTTACTTAGTACCATTATTTAAAATAATCGAATATTCTAAGAATCAAAATTGCTTTTAGACCATTGATTTCCATTAAGATTAAAAATTCAAATTAATTAATATTTTTTTACAATTTAAAATTTGAATAGACCTGATCTAATATTTAAATAATTATGATAATTTAAATACAACTAAAGTAAAATTATGCAAAAGCGTGGCTATTTAGAACTCTTAAAATTGAACCCATAAAAGCTACTTTTATTCCCAAATTTGATCTATTAAATTATTAATTATTAATTATTAATAAAATCACTGGGTCTATTTCACATACATCGAGACCTCCACTACAATTTCAATCCAGCGCAGAGGTAAACGTAAGAGCTGAGGTTTATGTACAATCTTGTCTTTCTGTGATTTGTCATTTAGCTTCGGCAGAAAACTAATGGACCATAAATTAGCTTCATGACAACAACAATACACAAAACATCTTGGACTAAATTAATTTTCTTTTTGTCAGATTTTTTTGGGCTCCATCATTTGAGCTTAACCAGTTCAGAAATCATAATATTTTCTTTCATCGTTATCTTCTTTTCTTTCTGATGATAGATCATATAATTTGGTCTAAAATGTGAAAGAAAATTCACTAAAGCTATACACAGCAGATCATCATATTGTTTTCTTCTTTAGGATTAAAGTTTTTGTTTCTTTCAGCTCTTCTCACTTCTCATTCTGATAATAGATTACTGAATGTGATTCAAAACATTGAATTATATACACAATCAATTCTACAAGACCACAAAACTCTGAATCATGACAAGAAAAAGAACGAGAGCATCTAAAAGCAATGAGGATCTTCATACACAAGTGGTGACTACAGATGTATCCAGATTCAGCAAGATTGTGCAGCAGCTAACAGGAATGCCAAATCCTGAAAATTCTTTGCAGGTGGTTTTGAAGCCCGTTCCAAAAAAACCCAATGTTGAGGGATTGTCAGAATCACCTCCTGAGAAGGTGATTTTCCCAATCACTACTT
Source organism: Cupressus sempervirens (assembly GCA_028749045.1). Lineage (NCBI taxonomy): Eukaryota > Viridiplantae > Streptophyta > Pinopsida > Cupressales > Cupressaceae > Cupressus > Cupressus sempervirens. The sequence continues at coordinate 724,736,566 of CM053784.1, read as the reverse complement.
GTTTACAAAGGCCAGAGCCATCTTTGCCTGTTAAACCATCTTTCAAGGCTGCCGAGGATGATTTCCACCACGATACAGCTGCTTCTCTTCCTTTTTCACTCCCTAAATGTTTTACAAGGGAGGAGGATGGCATATTCAGTTTAGATCCTGAAGAACTACTACACAGTTTTGCTGTGGGTAAGGATACCGATATATTTAATTTGGATCCTGATGAACTTTGGAAAGTAATGGAGTTAAATACTAGAGAGTGTTTTATGCTATCAAATAGGATGACCAAGGTTTGAGCACATGGTAGCTGAGAGCTCTAAATTGTAGGATGAGTTTGGTTTAAGGGATTTCACTATGAAAGGAGTACCTTGGTTAAGGCATGCCAACAAAATTAGGTTGGATAAGAAATTATATAGATTTCTGTGGTTATATAACTATTTGTATTTAGTCTTATTTCATTGTAAATGTTTTGGTTATATCTTCAATTACTTTTTAATTAAAAATGTGGTGGTGTTCATTCAATCAGTATTGTTTTTTATCAGTACAGTCTTTCTATTCAGGAGAAAAAAAGATAAGTATTTGCTATGCTTAAAATGTTTCCTATTAGTGATGCAGCATTCAAAGTTGTTCCGTGCTTCTATATTGACAGTTTTCTAATCATTTATTAGATTTAGTTTTTAAAAAGGATAGGGGTCAACTATCAGAATTTCATTAAGGAATCTGAGATGAGGAAGTTAATAAATTCATTGCATAAACTTTTAGACACTATTTTAATGCCGATTCTATCATGAAATATAAGAAGCGTTTGATCTTTGTTCGTATCTGTGTGCTTATGAAGGAAAACGAGGAGCTCACTTCTCAGGTTTCCCTTTCTTACAAGTATGGAGTCTGGATACAGCCAATTATTTTTGAGGATTCTTCTGTTGTCTGCAGTTGCTGTTGTAAATGAGTCACTTAACTGTTAATTGCCGCAGGAAAAAGGGAAAAAGGATCAATGTAGTTTTCCCAAAAAAGTATCATTGCAGTAATACAATTGATGTTCAAAAGTTAAAGTAGAAGGGAAACTAAATTGAAATGGGCACTTCTTTGGATTCAACGTTGAACTATGCAGCTTGTTTTCTTTCTTCGTGTCTAAAAAAGAAGCATTGAGCAGGTTTTTTTTTTGAGCAATTTGGCTTTAAATGATTTGAGATTTAATGGGTTTTGCTTATAGCTAGAATTGTTTTAACTGCGTCTCTTTTTGTTCTATGAAGTTCGTTGTTTATCTTTTCTGATGCTCAAGAGTTTGACTTTCACAATCTCTATTTTGTAATCAGAATAAAATATTTATACCAAACAGCTAAAAATTATATAACAATTTTTAAAAAGATTTAAAATTTTAAACAAAGACAAATATAACAAAACTATTCTTTAAAACTTCTGAGATAATGATTTATTATACTCACATTGATCAAGGTTAAAGATTCAATACAGATTTATATTTATGGGAGCATTTTTCTGATAGATATAGGCCTTTGCTGAATAATTTTAGTAATTTACTTTTTTTACAAGTTCAGTTCAAAATGGGCACACAGGAAAGAATCCGGTGAACAAAAAAGTCTTGCATATTGAAAGAAAAGAAAAGAAAAAAACTAGACTTTCAGAATTCCAATAATCATTCAGTTGCTAATTCCATAAAGGTGAAAATGGCATACCCATTTTTACAAAGTACACGCAGAGGAGATTATGTTACAAATTCACATTTTCAACTTCTCTAATCTTGCAATATATACGAAAACATCTCCACATTCTTAAACATCCTTCGTTAGTCTCAAATATGTGAAAACCAACAAAGTGAATATATATTTCCAAGATGCCTTGCTAATTATAACCCATCTAGCGTTTACATTTGTGGATTAGCGTGAAGCTGATTGTATATTCCTTCTAGAGTATGCCTAGCCACTTGCACTACCAATAGCACCGCGAAACACCTTCTCTAGCTTTTGCAAAATTTCAAGAATTTCTCCCCTAAACTGCATTTTCTCTCCTGCAGTAGTACAATGACATATGAGATTTTAGCAAGATGGTGTTACACCATCTTACATTTGTTAGGAGCCGTCAGGCCCTTGATATTTCATGTAGTGATCTTCATTGTTTCCCACAGAAGAGATGTTCTCCCTTGGTACTTTTTCTTAAAAAAGTCAGCCATGCTTCTGAAACCTTTTTCAGTGGCTTCAACCTCCCAAATCTATCTGTTGGATTTCCTTCCTCTGCTATTCTTGACTCAATTCAATTGGTTCAAGGTGGATTGACTAATACACTTGGTGTCTATCACACCTAGCTCATCGGTACTTCAACTCTCCTTGAGTTCTTCTTCATCTATCAATAAATTGTCATTCCCATCATCCAATGCCTAGGTATGATTATCTCTTATGCTCTTCAGCCTTGCATAGCCATAGTCGTCATTTTGAGAATTCATTCTCCTTGATTCCTCACCCCCACAATTATAATGTTGATGACTTGCCCATTCGAGGGACCCACCCATTTAGATCTGCATACAATTTATTTTTCCATATTCATCCGTTCCTTGGGGATTCACATCTTGTTTTCTTTTTGTGGATTTTTGCGCATTTAGTAGAATGATTTCTTCTCCCACAGTTTAAACAGATGAACTTTTATTTTCCGATTTCCATAGTCTGAAGCCAACTCTTTCCATGTGCCCGTAGTCTGATTTTATATAGAATCTTCCTTATGGTAGCGATATTTATTATTGTATATGTATAGAGGCCTCCATTAGCAATCACAATATCAATGTCAATCAAAGATCCCCATGTTTTTCCTGTCTTCTCTACGGTTTCCTCCGTCCAACATTCAAAATGGATGTAAAGGGGCATCGAGTCCATTCTCCAAATACCTCCTTGCAAAATTTTTGATCTTTCCTCTTATGCAAAGATGACTGTGAAAAAACCCTGTGGCATGAATTTTATGACGTGCAACATTCTCCAAGTGTCAATCTAATCCATGTTTTTTTCCCTTTTCAATCTTACGCCTAAAAATCTGTATATAATCTCGCATCTTGCCAAGGCCTCCTCAGTCTTCAACAACTGTTGTGCTCCTCAATCTTCTTTTTTCCCATTAAGGGATACAATTATGTTCTGCATCAGCCTTATATTTGCTATGAGTAAACTTAGAACTCTTTTTAAACAAAGTTGCTATAGATTTAAAATATTGTAAATATTGTGAGACAAATATAACAATTACATACAAATATAATCAATATTAGAAAATAATAAATTGTATATAAGAGAACAAAGGACACAAAGTTTAACATAGTTCACCCAATACCTAATGTAAAAATCCCAGCTGGCTATATCTTGAACAATCATCAATTTTCCTTTGCTAATCAATAGTTTAACATTTCATCAAACATTTGACAATCTTTAGTGTTATTGTTGCAAATTTGATAATCTGATTTTCGAAATTACACTAGAGAATGCAATTGGGCATTTACAATTTTAGATCAATTTAATACTAAGAAGTTTGTATGAATGTCAATGTTAATTCATAATTCTGCTCTACAAACTGTGCACTTATATAATTATAAAAGACAAAGGATTTGCTCCAACTTTAATTCATTACCAACAATGTTTCAAACAAATAATAACAACAATAATATTTAAAATGCCAAGAACCTAGAAATATAGATTGGCTTTGACTTTTAATTTGTAGTCCAATGTGAATCTACAGTAACCCCAATAATATATGCAGACCATATAAATTGAACATAGCTCTTGAAAATTGTAACACGACTCCTTAGAAATGTCACACAAACCCTCCTTAGGTGAACATGACCCCGCAATTGATAAGTTGCTCCCCTATAGTGAAATGACAAACCTGTAACATTCAGATTGAACTCCCAACCAAGACGAAGAGCATAAAATTAATAATTCAGCCTTCAATTCGCTCTCCAGAATCCAGTCTTCAACACTTGTTCAATCAACTTCTCAATAATAGTAGATGCAGTAGAGAAGTAATCACAATTTGCTTTACCTCAGCAACAAATTGCAAGATAAACTCAGAATCTAACCCTTATACTTCAATAAGGGCACAAAACCACTGACTCAGAATTGTCACAAAGATAACAACAAAGAGATAAACAAATAATCAGATGCTTTCTTCATCAAATGTCCTCATATTTATTATCTCCAAATGGTACCAATTACCCAAAAGAACTCCACTTAAGAAGCTTTCTCTACGCAACATTAAAATATAATAAAGTGTCATTAATATAATTTATTAATTGCTTTTGGCTCCAAAAATGACCTTTCCGCCATAACTTAATATTCTAACACGCAAGGCTACTGTTTCTTGTTCCCACGACTTAAAACTTTTTGTCCCAATTCAATGAGCTATGATACTGAGGTGACCAACCAACAACACTAATGAAAATAGCAACCTCAACATATTTAGATGAATAATAATAATAAATCACCCATCTTGATAAAACAACTGAAGAGCATCAGAATCGAATTTTGATAACACCAAAGTGATCCTGATGATGAAAGACGGTGAATGAACTTGATAGGGTGACTTACTATAAATAGACGCTCCCTCTAAGATTCTTGGATCCCAAACTGGAAGCCTGAAATAAAAACTAAGAGCATCACACAACTTCTCTAACTCAATTGAGCTCATCGGAAGTAACAGTTTGACATACTTTAAATAGTAAGTCCCTCAAATGGAGCCAAAACTTACCATAGGTTGCTGGAAGCCTATAACCACATAACTGAGACCCTCAAATCCTACTGCCAACTCACAAGGGTGAACTGACCTAGCCAACTATAAGAACCTGCTAAAAATGGGGACATTACATCTGAGCTATGTCCACCAACAACGAGTCAAATATTCTTATCATCTAGTGATTATTAACCTGATTACAATCTGTAATCCCTTACAAATCACTACCGTCGCAAAAAGCATCAATCTCACCACCCATTATGAAATCCCCAAGCTTAAGCCATTTTATATGAGTTTTTTTGTTGCTTACAAGTTAGGGCTAGAATAAGCCGACCAATAGAAAAATATAGCTTCTTTAAACGTCTTTTACAAAAGTAAATTCATTTTTGGCTTTGGAGGTGCTACTCTTTGACCTTGCCTTGTATAGGGAGTGCTCTTGGGACTGCTTACCCCTTGACCCCGCCTAAGGTGTTGCCCTAGGAACCCGCAAAGGGTGCTGCCCCTTGACCCCTAGAGCATGGAAGCCACCATAGTAAAATCTGAGGAGAAATTGGGCCAAATAAAGTGAGGAAAAAATTAACCTCCGAGTCTGATTAGGCTTCACATCACAACACAATCCTCTCACTGGTACTATTTTTTGAATTGTTCTTGATTCATTTTATTTAGTGTTAATTGTTATTTCTAATCTCAATATTTAACATGGTGAGGCATTCCTTGACTACATGGACATGTGAGAGAGAGCAAGAGAGAGAGAGAACTTTGTAAATTATTGAATAACATAATAATTTATGCTTAATTAAAGTAATAATAGTAATTTTTTAAATAAAATTGATTCTATTAAGTATATTTCTTGATATATAAAAATGAAGAAAACATTTAAACACACATTAATTTTTTTTAAATATAAAAGTTAAAAAAATTTATTACCCTTTGAAATTTGCTCTTATAACACAATGATTTTAGTCAATCACATTGTGAAAAATTATTTTTATTAATTATAATTATTATTTTTATAAAATTAAATTCTTTTTAACATCTCAAAAAATGATGTCACTTTTTGCAACTTTCAAAATTAGGGCTTGGTAATTCAGTTTAAAATTTTAACTCCAAATTTTAAGAAAGCTAGTAGTTTCACGAGAACAATAACTTTTGTCCTCTCTAAATTTTGTGCATAAAAAACAAGGTAACAAATCAAATTATTTCTAAAATATTTTTTTTAAACAAATAATAAATTAAAAATATTTTGAAAAGTGGCACAAAACATTCTTATGCTGGTGGAGGATTTTTTAGCCCTACCATGTTTTCATCTGCTTCATATGTAAGAACCATGTCCTACTAAGCAAAATGCCACATCAACATATTGCTAGAAATGCGGAAAAACCCATAAGGAAACCCTAGTTAAATAGTCAATAATCAATTCATTAACCATAATCAAGGATTAAACAAAAGTTAGCCATTAAAGAATGTAACATATAACATTATCTAAGGATGCTGACCTACACTTCATCCATTCATCAAAATGCTTGATTTAATAAATACATTCAAGGAGCATAACCGATACATTACCCATTGAGTGCAATTACATCCAAATGAACATCATAAGACGATTATATATATCACATTAATTGTAGAGTTAACAAGATGCCTTGAACATGTATCCATTTGCAAGTTCCGGTCTCCACAGCCATCGGACATCTCCAACTTCTATTTGAGATGGGAGTGCGGTCCAAGCGCTTTTACCATGCCAACCACAGAGTGTTTAGCTCCCCCAAGGTCCTCAAGTATCTCTTTCATAAGTCTCACTCGCACTTGACAAGGAATCTTACTGACAGTCACTATTAGCAATCTAATTTACCATCTAATGTCAAAGGTTTATTTCTTGTTACAGAATTATGATATATATAGTTTTTGTGTTGACTGAAAGCCAAGTGTGAATTCATTCATATTTAATATATATCCTTCAATCATTATATCGTTGTTAACAATGAATGTTTCCTCTCAAGCAGATTTGTAGTCATATCTACTCCTGTGGTTAAGAAACAAATGCACATCGATCGGAGTAGATTAAGTGTTGTGATACAGTTACAACTTGAATACATTCAAGACATAATGTGTCATTTTTCTATTCCCTATGTTTCAAATCCAACTGAAATGTTATCACCCCCAAATTCTTTATCACAATCCATTTTTGGTTTGCTTATTCTAATATGAAAAATTGACATCACTTTTTCCTTCAATGCAATATTTTCGATGGTTAAGTATACATAGCATTCAGGAAGAATTACACATCTTAGTTCACCCAAATTTTTTCAGGGGATATGGCTGGTTAAAGATTTCTACCAAAAGAGGAAAACACTCTATAGTTTTGAACATGTAGGAAGATGCAACTCTCATTGTCAGAATTACTACCACCCACCTTCGAATTTTATTGCTAAGACTTACTTCAGATCCGTCTCCACTTACAACATAAAATTCACAGAGATAGTGTTATCACTGTACCATAATAAGATTGTAAAGCACAAGGATTCGATGGAATTTAACAATCAGTTGCATCAAGGAAGTACTAGGCATTTACTAAGCATTGCACAATAATTGCCACAGAAAAACAATAACCCAAGAGCGAAATCTAGTAAGGATAGGCATGATAATTGCTGAGAATCTCATTATGACTACTCATCCAAATGCCTTCATCTTATTTCAATGGTCTTAGGGGATTAGAAGTGCGGTTATCACTTGAGAAGAAGAAGCATTTCTACTAAATTCAAGTTAGTTTTACATCAATAAGGCTAAGCATCAATTAACAAGCTATTCACACTTTTAAGGAGGTTACTCGCTAGTTACACAGAGATCAAGCTACCAAGAATGTGTAGATTATATATATAATTTCTACCATTGTTCAATCCACCACTTAACAGATCAAGAAACCGATCCAATGCTTAAACTTGGAAGTGAAACATAGAAATCTGTACAGACAAGAGGGGAACCTAGTTATCCGTCAGTTGTCTGTACTCTTCCCAATCACTCTTCCTCTGCTCCAGCTCCTGGACGTCTCCAATCTCTGCGTTCCCCTTCTTTATAACGGTTTAGTTATTAAAAATCTAAAAATGTAACTGACCCAATATGGGTGTTCTTGAGTTCATTTTTAAAACATCATTTCCAAAGAAAAGAGATGGCTGGCATAGAGCACGCGCGCACACACACATATTAGTGAAAACACTCAATTTATTTACTCAATATTTCATAGTGTTTCTATAGCATTCATTAAATGCATACATGTACACCTGTATTGTATAGTGTTGGCACATATAATATGATTTAAGTTTTCTAACTATTTGCATTTCTCATTTTATATTTAGAAATTAAAAAGAAGGCATTCATATCTAATCTTAGATCATTTCCTTAAATTCTAAGTATCTACACAATTAGCAAGTAACAATTAATATTTCTTCATTCTATAACTATGTTCTAATTGCCTAACACTTTGTGATGGCCTGACTAATATCCGGTCTAGGCTACTTTTAGGTGTAATGGCTGCTCGATGTTCTATTTTTAAGGATTCTTGTTTCACTGTAATAGTAAAAAAATAACAGGGGAAATAGACATAAACCTTGCCAATTTATTTGAAGCAATTATATTCAAGGCAAATTACATTACAATATTCACAGTTAACACCCTATGATGGCTAGAATGTCTAAGAAGTGGAAGGAAGCACAACCAATGTGCATACTTGTTATGGGATGATATATATGTGCTCTCCTTGTCCCTCTAGTTGCAGGCATGTGTTGTGTAATTCTAGCCTGCACGCTCTCCACGGTCTATTCACTGGAATGGCTAGATACACCTAAGCTTGTGACTACCCTCAACACGATTAGTTCCCAGCTTCAGCTAGCGAGATATATTCTATGTGTAGTGACGTCTTCACCCACTATGACTTGCTATGACATAGACGCATCCACGATATCATCTATCACAATCATGCCTCGACACTATAGTGTTCCCTGTACAAGCCAAGAATGCTAGCCACAACTACTGAAGTTGTTTGCAATGAAAATAACCCCAAGACCATTCATCTCTCAATGGTGTCAAGGTTGTTGAACTTGTGGGGGTATCATCCCACAGTCCCTACTGCACATAAATAGGCTGAATTCATGCCAACCGCTTCTAACTCCACAAAATTTCCACTATCATCCTCCCCCTCCCTCTGTGATTGCTTCTCCTTTTCACTTCCTCCCCTCCAACATAACTGACGCTTCGGTAAAACACCAAGCATCTCTTTCATGTAACTTACATATTTCGTCTGTTAGCAGTTCAACAAATGGCTCAGACAAACCAATGCCAGAGAGTTGTCATCCACCTCAGACAGTCGGTGCTTGACTTGTTCCCACATAAAAACAAAACATCCCCTTGGACTTATTCAACTACTACTACTTTAACTGATTTTATTTTTACCAACTGCCCATTGTTGCATGACCTCTTCGAATGTCACATAGGAGGCCACATCCCCCCTCTTGTCTCAATTTTGCTCTGATGGGTACATGACACATTTAGAATGATTTATCAAAACATATTCTATCTTTATCATTCAATTACATCATTTGAGGGTTAGGATAGAAACAAAATACTATTAAGTCAATCATCTAGAGTTCTAAGTGGTGTGGGTTGCTCAAGATATCCGACCATCCCCTTTCGAGGAGTTGACCTCCTCTACCTCGACCACACTCTTGTCTCAACGTCCCTGCATCCGCTCAAACACTCGCAACAAGTCAGTATCTGCAATAATATGACATAAGCATATAGTATAAAGTAATAAATCGCTTAATTATCATGTTCACATAATAAGATAACATACATATTTGCATTAACATCATGATTTCATTTACATCATCATAACATACACATCTATGCATTTAATTAACCATCTTATCTATATTAATTAATGCATCACATAGTTTCATTAAACACAACTAAGATAATTAAAATTAATTATCTCCATTTTCAATGTTCATAATAAAGTTGACCAAGTCAAAAGTCGACAAGGTCGCCACATAAGTAGGGAAACGAAGTCTATCGAAATATGAGACGTGATATCCTTCCTTACTAGGAAGAGACATCGTCTCGATGTCGATCACAACCAAAAGAGCACACAACATATCCAAAACTAATAATGTAACTAAAACCAAAACATAACATATCTATACAAAAATATGAGGAAAATATTTATGTAAGTCCTCTGCATCCTCCTAGATGGCACTGTCCACAAAAAATTGGTCCCATTGGACTTTATACTAGAGGACATCCCTATCTCGTACCCGGATAGTATGCTAGTCAACGAGATGGGTGGGATGAACAACCACCACCCTCGAATCCTGCACCTACAACGCATGTCAATCAAGCACATGAGACATGTTAGGGTGATACGATTTAAGAAATGAAACATGAAAAACATTATCTATGCAAGCCAGCGTGGGCAAGAGCAAGCTGATATTTGACTAGGTTGACGACCTCTAGCACCTCAAAGGGACCAATTTATCTCGGGGCAAGCTTTGAGCTCTTGCCAAACGAGATGAAGCTCTTTTAGGGCCTGACACGCAAGAACACCTTATCACTAGTCCGAAACTGCCTCAAAGTGTGTTTCTTTTCAGCATAGCTTTTCTGTCAGTCAGTTGCTTCCTTCAACTGACTACTAATCAGAATCATTTGCTCTTCCATTTCCTTCAACATTTTAGGACCAATAATAATTATGTCCTCAACCCTATCCCAAGTGATAGGCGTACGAAATTTATGTCCACACAGAGCTTGGAAAGGAGCCATACCCAATGAAGAATGGTAAGAGTTATTGTATGCAAACACCACTAAGGTAAGGTAATCCTCCCATTTGTACTGTTGATTCATACAGTACATGCGTAGTAAGTCCTCGAGCACCTGGTTAACTCTCTCAATCTGCCCATCAATCTCAGGATGATAGGTGGTGTTGAAATTCAAGCATGTACCCAATGCTGCATTCAAGGTTGTCCAGAACCTTGAAGTCTTCTAGGTATCCATGTCAGATATGATGGTTTTCAAAATACCATGGAGTTGAAATATCTTTTGTACAAACTTTCTAGCCAAAAAAGGTGATCCATCCTTTAGGCTATCAGGAATGAAGTGAGCTACCTTAGTTAATTTATCTACTACGACCAAAATAACATCTTGCTTGTGTTGAGTCATGGGTAGTCCCTGTACAAAATCCATACCGATAACCTATCATTTTTATTTTGGAATCTCATGCAGGTAAAGAAGTCGTGCCAGATGGACATGCTCAGCCTTGACACACTGACATTCCAAACATTGGGCAACATACTCTGTCACATCTTGCTTGAGTCTTGGCCAGAAGTACATCAACCTCACATCAGCCATCATTTTGTTTACCCCTGGGTGCCTTGAAAATGAAGTGCAATTCATCTCCTCAACAACCACTTTCCACAACCCTTCACAGTTGGGAACATATATCTTGTTCTAGTATTTCAGTAAACCATCATCATCAAACGAGTATCCATCAAAGCGTCGATCAAATGAGTTAGTATGCAATACTAACTTCACCCATTTATAATGAGTGTCACCAAGAAGATATTATAGAATGTACTCCCTCATGTGGGTCCTAGAAGTAGGGATAGCAACGATGTGTCTTCTGCGACTGAGAGCATCTGCTACCCTATTCTCTTTTCCCATAATGTATTCAATGCCAAAATCATACTCACTGAGGAACTTTAACCATCTCCTCTACTTGGCATTAAGATTGGGCTGAGTGAAGATATATCTCAAACCCATATGGTTAGGTTAAAGTTCAAATGGCTTTCCTAACAAGTGATGCCACCACATCTGCAAAGCATGTACTATCTCATCCAGCTCCAAATCATGCGGAGCACAATTTACCTCGTCCTATTTGAGCTCCTTGGACTCATAGGCTACCACTTTTCCATACTGCATCAATACGCCACCTAGTCCATCCCCTGAAGCATATGTTGTCACAACAAAATGTTCATTTGGATCCAGTATAATCAAGATAGGAGCAGAAGTAAGCCTTTGCTGCAACAACTGAAGAGCCTTTTTCAAATGCTTATTGTAATGACCCTCCTTAAATCTGCCCTCAAAAATGTTGATGAAAGCTCAAGGAATTTCATCAAACAATTCACATGCAAGGGACGTATGACTAATATAGTATTTCAGCTAGCTTCAAATGACCTTTTTACAATTTGCATCAATGAAAAATCTTGTGCTAGAAGACTACAATGGACTACATAAATGACCTAACATGAGTGTGCTACTAAATTTGACAATATTCAGTGCATATATATGATCTAAGCATGAGAAATGAACACCTACAGCCAATTGGCATTTTTACAAACAGTTGGTATGCAAACTAACTAGCTGATAAATAATCATATTAAATTGCTTAAATGACACCAGCAACTATTATCTTCTTAATTGCAATGAAAATTAAAATGCTCATGAAATATGGCCAAGACTTTGGCATTTACATGGATTACAAAATGATAATGCTGGTATAATGCACACTTACAGCTGAAAGCTTATAACACCCTAAAAACAATACTAACAAAAGAACCTAGTTGTAGATGGCTGAAATAATTTCCTTCTATGTTGCCCCTTCTGTTTTGCTTTTTTCGAGCTGCTTTTTCGGCTTGCTTTTTCGTACCCGCTTTTCCAGCATGCTTTTTCGATTCTGCTTTTTGAACTGCTTTTACGGATTTCTTTTTTCGCCTGTTTTTTCGGTTCCACTTTTTTCGGGCTGATTTTTTGTATCTACTTTTTTCAGACTGCTACCATGTTGGATCTCAAGACCATATCTTTCAATGGCATCAAGATTTTCAGCTTGAAGGGATTTCGTCCTTCAAACTATTGAGATATAATCTCCAGAAAATTCTCCAATTTCTTTGATATTTCCAAGCCTGAATAAATGAGAGCTATCCTCTTCCTTTTAATCCCTTCCTCACTTGCTCCACACTTCCGTCTTGCCAATGTGGGATAATACATGACTTTTAATATTACTTCTTTTTTTCTTTTTACAAAGTCCATGTATGTACTCAAAGGGGGACTCTTGATTTTTATAAAGTGACTTTATGAAACATTATAATATTTAATTTAAATAGTCACTTTACCGTTGTAACTTCAAACATTAAAATAATATACCAAATAAATTCGAAATCCCACATATAATAGCTTATTAGAAAGAGCCCAACAAAATGCATCTCATCCTGTCACTGAAAATTGAAGGCACTGCATCCCCCTATTGGCTTACTAAAAATAGTAAGTCTTCTTGACAACCCAACAAACGAACTCTGTTTGGCCTGTAATTAAATTTGACTAAGCCAAATAACCTCATGATCCCTTTTGAAGTCCTGGTTAGCCCTCGACACCATACAAGAATGGGCTAACGACAACATACCTCCAAACTGGCTAAGTGGGGGACATTAAACTTATGTCCACTCAAATAGGGAAGTAATAGGTGCTGCAATTCTGAAAAATCCTTCGATGAATTTCATATAGAAATCGGCAAGCCCCATAAAACTCTAGATTTCACTCACGTTTTAAGGAGTTGGCCATTCACTTTGCGAGGTCCACTACTATACCATCCGTTGATAGAGTATGAACTAGGTAATGTATCTCCTTTTGATAGAACGAACACCTGGAGAGTTTTCCATACAATTTCCTCTCTGAGGCACTATAGAACTATGCACTAGTGTTCTTCATGCTCCTCTTAATTCTTGGAGTATATCAAGATGTCATCAATAAATATCTCCACAAACTTGTCAAGACACTCTCTAAAGATGTTGTTCATCAAGTTCATGAAAGCGACATGAGCACGAGTTAGCCCAAAAGGTAAGACACCATATTCATAATGCCCATACCTTGTTTTGAATGTTGTTTTAGGTATGTCCTCATCCCTGATCCGAAGTTGGTGATATTCAATTTTGGAGAATAAGGTCACTCCCTTCATTTGATCAAACAATTCATCAATTCATGAGAGGTAATACTGATTCTTAATGGTCACCTTGTTTAGCATATGATAATCAATGCACAATCTTAAGGTACCATCGTTCTTCTTGACAAAGATTACAGGAGCTCCCCATGGGGATACACTAGGGCAGATGAAACCTTTATCCAGGAGTTCCTGTAGCTACGTATTCAATTCATACATTTATGTGGAGGTCGTGCAGTAAGGAACCTTTGATTGAGGTTTAGCTCCTAGTACAAGATCGATAGAAAAATCGAACTCCCTCTTAGGAGGTAGTTCAGGTAAGTCATCTGGAAACACATCCTTGAATTCTTGAAAGATGGGATAATCCTCTAAATGAAGTGGAGTCTCTTCCATGTCCATGACATGAGCCACATATAATTGACACCCTTTTCTCTTGGCTTTCTTCAACTACATAGTAGAGATTTGTCTGAGTTCAAGTGGGCGCTTGACCCCATTTAGTATCATTGAGTGACCTAAATCATCAAGGCATTCAATTAGCTTGTCTTGACAAATAGAGGCTCCTATTTTTGAGGAGAAGATTCCAAATAATCCCGTACAAAAATAAAATTGTGTTCACGAGACCACTCTCTTCCTCAAAAATAGAACTTAAGCCTCCCTCATGAAACCCGGACCTTAAGTGGTATACTCAAACCCTGACGTACTGATATATTTGATATTGATTACTTAAATTATATTTACAAAAAAATGAATGTATAACAACCATACAATAAATCAACAGAATGTGTTCTTGAGATCTAAAGGTAAGAATACTCTATAGGAAAAGAGTACTCCATCCTCCATTTACTATCCCCTCTTAATCAATTGGTTAATGAGTAAATACCCATTCTTAAATTGTCATTAAGGAAACTATAAAGGAAGAGCCCGTAACAAAGTAGAATTTAAACCCAAGGTCACTGTTCCACAAATACAAAGATGCTCTCCAAGAAGCCATTAGCTATATTTTGGCATTTTCAGACTTGAGTATACTGTACATATATTCATGGATCGATTGGATTTAAAAATTTATAAATTGTGCATGACATATGGTTACATGGCGGAAATTTTGTGGTTTTCCATTGCTATGAATGTTTTTGAGTTTTGAAGCAAATCTTGTTTCATTTTAAATTGCTTGTATACACAAACGAACTTGTACGTATCTTGTCATCATAATTCTAGCATCCATTTTGTTTTCAAGATGCTTGCCATCAACAGAGTATATGCCGATGTTTTAGCTCCGCCTCAATTCACAGTAGTTGAATGACTTCATTCCATTTTTGTTCGCTGGTTTCATGGTTCAATTGGGAACAAAGTCTGTTCTTGCTCAATTATTGCTTGTCACAGATGGATGTTATAGTGGAGATACAGTATTAACTGTTTAATTCTGCTATGTGGGATGGGTTTGAGAATTAAGGCAGTCATCTGTGCTAATATTTTGATGGACAGACAATTATCTGTTGAGCTAGAGCTACTCTACTTAAGTTCTATCTTATTGACATGACACTTAAATTTACATGGCAAGACAACATAGGACAACATAGGAACAGAAGGGAAGAGTAATTAAAGACTAAAATTACCAAGCATGTTCTTATCTGTTATCACAAATCACCTGAACACCATATGTAATCAAAATTATATGAATGTGCATCAATGAAGAAATAATAAAAACCTAGAACATATAAATACAAAAAGTAGGTAAGGGATACAAAGGATGCCTTGATGAATGGAAGTCTAAAAGAATAAGATATACCAGTAAGAGCTAGTTCTCATATTGAGAAATCTGTTAAAATTATCTGTATGCGCTTAATGAATAATGATTTTTGGAGACTGCTCTCACGCACACTGAGAGTGATGCAGATATACAAAAAATTACATGTCACGCAGGATGCTTTAATTGTTCCTCAACCAGCTCAAGGCAATGATAAAGAGCTGGCACTAGTAGGTTCAATGCACATGATGTAGAGATTGCAAAATCATTGTAGTCATGGGAATTTTCAGATTGAATTCCTGAGATCAGTACTCGCAATGGAAGAAGCCACTCTGAATGTGCCTTTTTCAGACAAGGTTTGGAAAGAGCTCCAGTATAGTTGGTTTTTCCTGCAGAAAAATAACACGATGCAAGAATATCAACATCTCACCCTTAGTTCTCTGGATACAAGTTAAAGAACCTCAAAGTAGCTACTATTTTAAGGTGGGTTATAAAGATTCAAGAAAGGTTTGAAACCTACATTTATTTTTATTTATTTTTTACAGTATTGGAAATGTACGTACTAAATCTGCTTTATATGAGCTTTTCTTTAAGTCATCACTACAAAGCAAAAATCATTTAATATTAATATGCATTTATTTCAACATAATGTACAAAAGACAGATCTCACATCTTGTTCTTTCCTTCCTTTCTATTACCCGAAACAGAATCTCCTCAAGAATACACCTATTTGTTATCACTCTTACCGAAAGTAACAAATATTCAGATAGAAAGGGAAAAAATAGCAATCCTTCCTTTCATAGAACTGGTCATTCACAATTGAAAGAAAAATGTTAGGAGGTGGACAGGAAACAAAACAAATCTGACAACTTCAGAGAAAAGGCAAACTAACTCTAATAAACTGTAAATGCAAATTAGCAAGGAAAATGCTATGCAGGTTTTGGTCCAAAAGATTCACAGAAACCAAACTTCCATTAATTCCTTGTGCTCAGTCGTGAATGTTGATTGCATGCTCATCGTAATAGAAGCATCACCAGAAAATATCTAGCCTTGTAAGTTCAAACCCCACTAATTTTGTTGAGGCAAAACTTAGTGTAAAAATAGAGTTTATAAAGTTTCAACATACCAATAATAACCAAAAACGACCTGTGGAAAGCAATTGGTTCGCAAATACTTGAAAAACATATTTGGCAACATTTTCTTTTTGGATCGGTAAGAGGTCGAAGCCAAGATTAATTATTAGTATTATTTGTTAAACTTGAGTAGAGTCAAACCCAAGACCTCCTACATAAGAGGCTCACAACTTACCATTGTATTTAGGCTCTTGCCTATATATTTGGCAACATACTTATTGAAATAGAAGCATTACCACAAATATCTAGCCTTGGAAGGTCAAACCTCACTCATAAATAATGGCCTTCAAAATCCATTTGTTTTGGTTACATACTTATTATTGAAAATTTGAAATAGAAGCATCACCAAAAAAATATCTAGCCTTGTAAGGTTAAACCCCACTGATAAATGATGGCCTTCAAAATCCATTTGTTGATACAAAAATTCAATGAACAAGCACACAAAGTCTACAAAATTGCAATGGATGTACAATCACAAATGGCTTGTGGAAAACAATTTGGATTCCTAGTGTTTCAAAAAAAAGTATTAGGCATATCTGTTCCAAAAGCTTCTATATGCATTAACTTTGGCTTGGGTTAGCAGATTCGTTTCATGGATCCAACACATTTTTTTTGGTGTTAGGCTCTGTTGGGTGGATATTTTGCAACTGACAATTTTGGGTAAATCCAGTCAGAAAATAGGTAGACCAACCACAGCGTGTGAGACAAAGTGACTCCTACATTAAAGGGAAGGCTCCTCCTCACCACTCCTTGGATCAAGTCAAGGTTTGTAAGGGGTGTTACCAATATTCTTTCCTTTTATCTTTTAGAAAAGAATCCACTTACCCGTGTGGCAAGTAATGGGCAAGATGAAATCTCTAACTACACTTCTATCTACTAGCTGGAAATGGTGATACCGATAAACCAACATCAACTCAAAGGCTGATTGAAAGTGTACTGGTTTGGCTCTAAGTCCAGTTTGTTTAATTTATTAAAAAAACCACTACCATTGGGGCACAAAGACTTCTAGAAGTAGATGATTTCTATTCTATTCTATAAGAGAAACCTCTACAATTGGGGCGCAAAGGCTTTTAGAAGTAGAAAAATTCTAACTATTTTTCATAAATTTGAGACGACAATACAAGCTACAGTCAAAGCTTCTAGTCTATGTATCACTACAATCGCTCCTAGTCAAACCTTTGGCTTCGATTGCTTCTTAACTCACTATGCTCTATTATTGAACACACAATAATAACATAAATCAAAGACAATAGGCACAAATTATAGTCCAAGCTTCTAATTTGTTCTATCACAATTACTTCCAGTCAAAGCTTCGAATCCAATTGCTTCTTTTATTCTCTTTTCTCTCAAATTGGTACTACACAATCAAAGTTATGCTTGCACAAGTTTGGCAAAGCTTTCTTGCATACAACAAATGATGACTTTTACAATGAGGGGGCATTCCTTTATACAAGCAAAGGAGTTGAAAAAAAGGAGAAAAAAGTGGGAGCAACTCAACCAACTTTGACTTGGTCTAACTAACAAGAGAAATTATTGGATTACATGTCATTACACATGTAAATCGTATTACATGTAATTACACATTTTGATGTAATACATTCTCTCCAATTATGAACATGAAAACTAAAGAAGGAAGAAGAAAGAAGAGAATTGAAACAATTTGTCATGTCCCCATATTTATTAGATTTTAAAATAAACTAATTAACAATACAACAAATAAATTTTATAAAGAAATTATAGTGTGATGTATTATTATATTTCATAGAATTTGATTAATATAGTTAATTAGTAAAGAAATGAATTAAATGATATCAGATAATCATATGATATAGAACAAGTATTTAAATAAATAGTTAATACATATACTTATGATATTAATATATTAATAGTAATAATAATATTTTATTATAATACCATATTCATAAGATAATCTTACGAATGTATATAATATATATTTTTTCAAGGGGATAGTTAAATATTCAGACCATCGAAGAACATATAAGGCTATCCATAACCAAATGTAGCGACCAAGGAAATGACATATCAATATGTTTATAGAGCAAGTAGAATTGATTGATTGGTACGCATCCATTCAGTTTTAGAAATATAAGATCACTTATGCTGGATGAAAGGTGGAAGGAAAAGGGAGTCAAAAATCAAAGGGCGGTAGGAAGCCAATACGGTTTGGGCAGAAAGCAATAATAACATTGGACAAACCAAAACTGAACCAGACAAGCCGATTAAATTTGAAATCATCGAGGAGTAATTGTTTTCCCATCTCAGCCCAAAACAAGCCGTGAGTGTCAACTTCACTCAGCAAACAACAAACTATGAATCTCAACCTCCTTCAACCAACAAATAGTGTTTGCTACAAGACGACATATCTTCTCCAAATCTAAAGGATCGAGACATCGGCAATCCATTCAAGATATACAGATAACTACAAGTAGTGTAGAAAGAATAAAGATAGACATGAATCGGCGATCAAAAACACCATAGTTCAATCTGACTCTTCATCTCCACTCCACGTTGGCATACAAATCCGCAACTATACACCCGACACAACACTGTTAATTCCGCAGAGACAACAAACTATGGATGAGGGGAGTGTTAGAGACATTATTAGTAGAAAGACACCAAGGAAAAAATCTCAGTTATCTTTCAATGATCAGACATAACTGTGGAAGGTTTCTAATAACAATCATCTTAAACAGAAGAAAAGGAGATTCCACATGCTACAAATCTGATTCTTTGCATTATGAACATGTTGGAATATTAGTTATATCTATGAAGTTTGTACTTGAGTTTGGTATTGATGTTGTCAGCCTGATAGAGTTTTGAAATCTGATTACTCACACCAGCCTGTATACAAATGAATATATATAAAGGATCATATTATATATTTCTTGGGGTGGATTTCTATTAAGTCTATCATAAAGACTAATTGCGAGTCAAAATAGTAATCTCCTTGTTTGGTGCAGACATTAAGAGTTTGATTTAAGGTCTCTAAGAAATTAATGCTTCAAAACGATAACAGCTTACAAGTGTTTGACAAAATGCCCATGTTACACATATAAATATGGTGTTGTAATCAATGTTAGAATTACTTAAGATTAATACGGTTGAAAAGAAAGGATTCAATTCTAAAGAATCAAGGTGATCTTTTTAATGAATTATGGAGAATATTCATCCCAAGCTAAAAAGGAAAGAGTAATAAAATGTCATTAGTAAAATTTTGAAGAATAACAACAAAGAAAAAGGTGATCAGGAATGGGGACATTACAGTGGTATCAGAGCATGATCTTGTCGTCTTGTAGGGTGAATCTTAAATAAGGATCAGCATATAAGAACAAGATTTGTCATCAAAGACATGTGGAAGAAGGATGAAAGAAGATACGCACAGTCAACAAACAAGAAGAAGAATATACAACAGTGTTGAATAGATAGACCAAACAATAAGCGATAATAAGGGGAACTAGTTATTTTAGACAACAAATATATGAAGCAAAAAGCTTAAAGCAATGGAAAGTGTTAGCGACATGGCTGGGGATTATCATCATTTAGATTGACAACAAGTTCATATATTCGGAAAATGAGAAGAG
This sequence comes from Cupressus sempervirens, assembly GCA_028749045.1. NCBI lineage: Eukaryota > Viridiplantae > Streptophyta > Pinopsida > Cupressales > Cupressaceae > Cupressus > Cupressus sempervirens. Next base: position 724,716,406 of record CM053784.1, on the reverse strand, counting down.
ACCTCATCCATTGAGAACACATAATGATTGAAGACTCTATTCAAACTAAAATAGCTGGAAGTACAATCCATATCAGAGCTGCCCGAATAACACCTTGGGAACAATGACATGTCTACACAGATATACCATCTATTAAGGATCAAGCAAGGAATTACGGCAGAGAGCTAACCTCTTTGAAAGACTTCACAAGATATTCTACAATTTTCTTTAGGAAGTAAGGCAGGGAAACAAGTATTCTCTAAAGGGCACTATATACTGTTAAGGAAAATCATATGCATATGTAAGGATGGATACACCCAGAGTGGGTATCCATAAGGCCTAGGATGAAGAACAACTCCCTCATAGGAAGGATGGATATATCAAGATGGTGTTTAGTGGAGAGATATTCTATTAATTAGAGCCCCAAGAAGCACTCCCCTAGGAGTTAAGCATCTGATCACGACCTCTCCTTAAGAAAGGGATTAAATTGGGAACTAGGACCTTATATTTTAATGACTTACAAGATTGAATAATATTTACATCATGGTTTTCGGGTACTAACCTATGATGCAAGTCTCTCTATCAAGGAGGTAGCCACCACCAACTTCGACAACACGAAAATTGTATTTAGAGGAAGGAATATACCAAACCTTATAACATGTGTCCGCATCGTGTCTGCATCTTGTCTTCATATCTCCATACACTAGTGTATATATATATATATAGTGCATGCTTGTGTTTTCATATATCTTAGTATATGTTTCTAAATGCATACCATGAATCAAGGACATTCTCAATGAATGTCACAAATAAGGACATCCTTAAGGAGTACAGAGCATCATGTAAATTCTTAGTGAATATCAAGATTGGAGACATTATGTCAAGATTAGAGCCCATTCTAAAGTTATAATTCTTAGAAAGAAAGAAAGACTTAGCAAAACATAAATTACAAGTGCATCAAGGATTGTTCAGCTGAATATTGAGCTAGATATCAATACACCGTTACGCGAAGGTTTTGCATTGCTCGAGGACGAGCAATTTGAGGGAAGGCGGACTGTCATATCCCCATATTTATTAGATTTTATAATAAACAAATTAACAATAGAACAAATAATTTTTATAAAGAAATTATAGTGTGATGTATTATTATATTTCATAGAATTTGATTAATATAATTAATTAGTAAAGAAATGAATTAAATGATATCATATAATCATATGATATAGAACAAGTATTTAAATAAATAGTTAATACATATACTTATGATATTAATATATTAATAGTAATAATATTATTTTATTATAATATCATATTCATAAGATAATCTTAGGAATGTATATAATATATATTTTAATATGGGGATAGTTAAATATTCAGACCATCGAAGAACATATAAGGCTATCCATAACCAAATGTAGCAACCAAGGAAATGACATATCAATATGTTTATAGAACAAGTAGAATTTGTTAATAGTCGGTGTGAATCGATTGATTGGTACGCATCCATTCAGTTTTAGAACTATATGTATAAGATCACTTCTGCTGGATGAAGGAGAGTGGAAGGAAAAGGGAGTAAAGACTCGAAAGAAGATAGGAAGCCAATACAGTTAGGGTAGAAGGCAATAATAACATTAGACAGATTAGAACCAAACTAGACAAGCTGATTAAATCTGAAATCATCGAGGAGGAGTAATTGTTTTCCCGGCTCAGCCTACAACGAGCCGTAAGTGTCAACTTCACTTAGCAAACAACAAACCGTGAATCTCAACCTCCTTCAACCAACAAGTAGTGTTTGCTACAAGATGGCATATCTTCTCAAATCTGAATGATCGAGACATTGGCAATCCAGTCAAGATATACACATAACTACAACTAGTGTAGAAAGAATAAGGATAGACAAGAATCAGCGATCAAAAACACCATAGTTCAATTTGACTCTTCATCTCCACTCCACGTTGGCATACAAATCTGCAACTATACACTTGACACAACACTGTTAATCCTGCAGAGACAACAAACTATGGATGAGGGGAGTATTAGAGACATTATTAGTAGAAAGACACCAAGGAAAAAATCTCAGTTATCTTTCAGTGATCAGACAGAACTGCAGAAGGTTTCTAATAACAATCATCTTACCCAGAAGAAGAGGAGATTCCACATACTATAGATCTGATTCTCTGCATTATGAACATGCTGGAATATTATATTTGGTGGGAGTAGTTATATCTATGAAGTTGGTACTTGAGTTTGGTATCATCTTCTCTATGATGTTGTCAGCTTGATAGAGTTTTGAAATCTGATTACTCACACCAGCCTATATACAGATGAATATATAGAGGATCATATTATATTATATAAAGACTTCTCATTTCTAGTTAGAATAGTAATCTCCTTGTTTACTGAAGACATTGAGAGTTTGATTTAAGGTCTCTACGAAATTAATGCTTCAGAATGATAACAACTTAGAAGTGTTTGACAAAATGCCCATGTTACACATATACATATGGTGTTGTAATTAGTGTTTGAATTAATTAAGATTCATACGGTTGAAAAGCAAGGATTCAATTCTAAAGAATCAAAGTGATCTTTTCAATGAAGTATGGAGAATATTCATCCCAAGCTAAAAAGGAAAGAACAATAAAATGTCATTAGTCAAATTTTGAAGAATAACAACAAAGAAAAGGCGATCAAGAATGTGGACATTACACAATCCTAGGGATTGTTTTGAAGGTACTTGTATTCAATGATGCAATCTCGGATGATAATAGGATCGAGAGTTCTTGTATTTTGTGTCACTACATTCACCTTGATAATCATGGTGTTGTGTCTTTTGATAGCCTCTGACTCTCTTTAATGGATTTTTTGTTGTCATTTGAAAACTTGATGTGATCAAGCTTTTTCTTGTTTAAGTTGTCATTTGAATTCTCCTTTGTAGATTGTCTATTGTCATTTGAAAACTTGATGTGATCAAGCTTTTTCTTGTTTGAGTTGTCATTTGAATTCTCCTTTGTAGATTGTCTGTTGTCATTTGAAAACTTGATGTAATCAAGCGTTTTCTCGTTCGAGTTGTCATTTGAATTCTCCTTTGTAGATTGGCACATTATGGAGTCTGACACTTTGAAGACCTTCTCGACGATGTCCAAATATAAACTCGAAAAAAACTTTCCATCAACACCTTTCACTTTTTTTTCTTTTCTTTTTGAAGCAAAGTGCTTGGCACATTCCCACACAAACTTAGGTTTTCAGACAATCATTGGGAAAATGGAGACCAAATGAATTACCGCTTCTTTGATTCAAAGCACGCCTTATGCACTAGATGTCTTCATTCTTTATAGAAACTCTGGCACATCTTGACTTGCTGCAACATAAAAGTTTCAATGGGATTGAATCCATCATTGGAAGATATGGATTTTGACTCCATGAGAATATTGCAAAATGGATCTCTAAGGAATAGTATATTTGGAGTATTGATTAGATACTCATGGAACATATGCAATGAATTGGATGTGATATGAAAAGTACATGTGGAGGGCTAAAATGGGACTTAGGAAGATAGATGGCATGTAAATGTGTGCAAATGATAACTTTCGACTTTTAAAAGTGTGACCTTTAGTCAAGAATGGGTTCTCTGGATGTCAATACACATAAAGTGAATTACAAGTAAAACAAACATGCATTTAGATTCGGAAGATGGAAATGCATGTAAATGGGAACGAAGGCTCTTTTGGAATGGATGCAACGTGCCTTGGCATGTAATGATGGATATGGAATAAAATGATGCACTTGCATGAAGAGGTGGAAGGTGGAGTGAAGTGAAACGTGCTCAAGTTCTTGGGAAAGAACTTGAAACTTCTTCCAAAAGAAGAAAAACGAGAAAGCAAGAAAACAAACAGCAAAAACAAGCACAAAACAAACACATACCTTTAGTCTTAGACTCAAACATGTCAACAAGCAAATTGCTATCAAATGCAAATTCAAATTTGGAGTTTGGGGAAAATCTAAGTGTGAAAATGAGAGTTTTCATCATATTTAAAGGCGAAATGCACTTTTCATGGCATATATATGGACAAGTGTGCAACTTCAAGCTAAAATATGCATGGAAATAGCAAGATAAGTATGAATTGATGAGCAAGTTTGAAAATGTCAACTTACTTGGAGATCAAAGAGCAAAATAGCAAGAATCATAAACTTTGAAGATCAATTCTCGTCAAAATCCAAATTCTCAAACGATAATTTGACTTCTTCCATACTTGCATTCAACAAATATTAAAGAGCAATGAGGGGTCGAATTTGACACGAGAATGCCAAAAACGTGGTCTCTAAAGGCAATAGCATTCATTAAAACTCAAAAACGACCCCTATTGATCCAAATGTATGGGCTGGAAATGTCATTTTTTGAATTTTTTTACAAAAACGTGCCCTTTTCATGCAAAAATTTGGGTTGTTTTACAAAAACATGGCTCACAAATGCATATATATATATATATATGTCTGTTGTTTTTGACTTGTGAATGCAAAAACAACTTCCCTAAATGCTAATACATGGATCCAAATGCAAAAAAGTGGCTCCAAAATGCAAACAAGTGAATAAAAACCCCAATTTTCTGGGCATTTTTAACAAAAACGTGATTCATAGGAGGCATGAAATGAAGCATCTTTGACATTTAAAGGCAAAAATGTGTTCTTCAATAGCAAATATATAGATCAAAACCTCAAAACGACTTCTATTTGAGCCAATACGTGAGTTCTATCACCCCAAATCTGGGCGTTTTTCAACAAAACGTGGCTAAAAAATGCAAAAATCTGAGTCATTTTTGTCTTTGATATGCAAAATCATGACCCCCAAATGCATGTAAATGCTTTAGAACTCAAAAATGTCCCCCTCGTGATGGATTTCAAGCCACTATATGGGCAGATCTAAGCATCTTAGATGAAAAATGTGTTCTTGGAGGAAGAAAACATCAAGTTTTATGCTATTGAATCTTCTATGAGGGCATATGCATGTATTAAAAGCAAATCACACCTTTGGGAAGAGATTGCATGTTTTAAAAACATGCAATAGAGTCTGCTTATTCAAATCACACTTTTTGACTGCAAATGCATGTTTTAAAAACATATTTTTGAGTCCAAATGCAAAATCACACTTTTTGGGGGCATATGCATGTTTAATAGAGGACCAAGTGCAAAATCGCACCTTTTGTGTTGCATTACATATTTCATAATATGCTCACAAATGACCCTTAGTGCAAAATCACACTTTTTGAGGGTCATTGCATGTTTTAAAAACACTTAAATATGCATGTCTCACTCTTGGGGAATCATTGCATATTTTAAACATGTATTTACATGTTTTATGTGTTATCAAATTGCTTTTTTGTACAAAATCGTGGTCTCTAGGGGCAATTACATATTTTGATGTAAATGAGCTTGTAGACATGCTATGCACAACTTAAGTGATTAATTAAGCACGTGCCAATATAATTTTTGAAGAAATATTACTTAAATGGGTCATATATAATATTTATACTATAGAGATAAATATATAATGTGCAAATATCATTCAAAAAATGATATTTACTAAGACGTTTGAATTAAAATTCAAAAATTAAATCAAACTATATAGTTAATGTAGTCACTTAAGTGAAAAATAATAAAAAAACAACTCAACTTAAAAATATAACATAAAGTGCTCTACAGTTGCTTTAAGTGAAAAATTAAAATGATAAAGTAAATAACATAACGTAAAGTGGATTTATGTTATATTTTTCAAAAAGTGAATGTCAACTTTAAAATATAACATGATATTTTAATTCATGCAATTACACCTAGAAAGTCCACTTTTTGGGCACTAAAATGGTTAGATCTTTTGATTGCCAACTTTGATTAGGCCTTACAATAGACCGAAATGAAGCAAAAACCAAAAGCAATGAGTTGAGCAAAACCAAAGGACCAAAAGCCAACAAACGCACTCAAAAATGAGAAAAAGGATGTTGAAGGCTTCAAAAATCAAGCATAGGCTCAACAAACAAAAAAACTAAAAAGACTTGACAAAAGTCTTAAGTAACAAGATTCATTATATCAATTGGAATCGATTGGTTTATCAATACTAACCAATTAAATAATGAACTAAGCTCAGAGAAATGCGAAACTAAGTTGAAAAGTTTCGTACTGTTACCTACATTGGACAACAGGTTCATAAATACCAAAAAAAATGTAAAACTTATCACAATGCTTGCTAGATCATATGCATGAAACTCAAAATTTGGCAATCTTTTTATGAACCCAAAAAATTCATTTAAGTTTGCCCTAAAATTCATATGGAAAAATGGGCTTATATTCTTTTATTGAAGTATATTTTAAAAATATTTTTTCAATGATATTTATTGGATTAAAAAACCTATTAGATGTCAAAACTTCCCTACATGGTGTAGATTTTTCTTCCCTACTAACAACTTTTGCCAACTACTTTCTAGCAGCATGAATGCTTATTCTCAACCATATATTCGAGGTACATCCAAGTAGAGTATCCAAATATTGTAATGGACACCCTGGACATGCCCAAAAACTAAATAACTGCTGATAGGAATTTTGTCAAATAGTTTGCATCCAACTCCTTATTCCTTTGCTTACTAATTTAACCCCTTATGACTTCGGAAATAAGACATTTATATTGTTTGCTTGCATGAAATTGAAAATCACTCAACATGAACCAAAAAAAAGTACAATAATATGCAGATTGGAAATTGTATTACTGCTGATATGATGTTATTTTTCAGAATTTAATAGAATCAAATATGGGCAGATTATCAACTCACTAATTGCTCCAATATTATTGACATAATGCTCTAGCAAATGTTATTTAAACTTGCTGCACAGTGACATGAATAGTGCCGCATGAACAGTACCCACGTGAACAATGTTGCTATAGTATTTTACTATTTTGTCTTTTAAACAGTCGAATGTCTTCATAAAATCATTCCCTCAAAGTAGCATAAGCATCAGATGAGTAATGAAGACGATATAGACAATATGAGCAAAACATCAAATCGGCCTGTAGCTAGAAATGCACCCAATCTGCTTGGTAATGAAGTTGATAACAATGGATTCCAAAGGCCAAACCCCAAGAGAATGACGTCTCGAATGTCACAAGAGAGAATAGAGATCCTCTAATGCCAAGAACATATCTGCAACTTACACATCAATTTTCTTCTCATATTCAACGTTGCCGAATGAAGCCACTAATGCTCCCTTTTATTCTTTCTCAAAGGGTCGATTCAACTCACATGAGCAATGCGAGATGAAAGATGTGCAATATAAAACATATTAAAATAATCACTTATGTCTCCCTTAGGCACCCCTTTTGATTTGCACACATTCTCATAAAATTTAATATTAAAGTAACACTTCAATATTTTACAACTAAATTAAATGTTACTTTAATAATACTTTAGGCATAAAAATATATTAGCTATCAGACTCTGAACAACAAGAGTGATGGCTAGTTGGAAAGCTCTCACCGAGGAGTATCAAATCCAATCACCAAAACTAGCCTCCCTTGTGTCTAGCTGATTTACTAAAAATAGTAAGTATGCTTGAGACAGAGTAAATTTTGGCATAAACTGGAGATGACTAGGCCAAAACACTCTAAGATTCCTTTAAACCCTTCGTTAGCCCTCAGGACCATGTAGAACTAGTCTAACGCACACACACTTGGTCGACTGCTAAAGTGAGGATATTACAATCCACCCCCCTTGAAATTGCTTGTCCTCAAGCAATCTCAGTCCAACCTGTTGAATAATTTGCTCACTCTCCCATGTAGCATCCTCCTCCGGCAGGTCTTTCCATCTGACCAAATACTCCTTCACTACCCTGGTTCTGAGTTTCCTCTCTTAGCTGTCCAAAATAGCCTCAAGTACTAACACAAGCTTCCCCTCATCCAAAGGGGGTAAATCTGTAGAAGGAACTACACTTTGACCAATGGCTTTCTTAAGCCTCGACACATGAAATACATTGTGCACCCGACTGCCCGCTGGAAGCTCAAGCTCATAGCCAACTTTGCCCACTCTGCGAATCACCCTGTGGGGACCATAAAATCTAGGCTTCAACTTCTCTGCTGCGCTCCTCTTTAGCGATGACTGCCTATATGGTTGTAGCCTCAAATACACCATATCCCCTACCTCGAAATTGCGATCTACCCTATGTTGATCAGCATAGAACTTCTGTTGATTTTGAGCTAGTTGTATGTTCTCCTTAAGCACTCTCAGGATATCTTGACTATCTTGCAACAGGTCTTTGGCTTTGGGCACTCGGCTATTCCCCAAAACTCAATCCATGAAGCTGGGTGCTCCGTACCAATACAATGCCATAAATGGTGTCATCCTAATAGTTATGTGATAGTGGTATTGTAACAATACTCCCCCATGTATAACCACTTGACCCATGCTCTTTGTTGTTGTTGCATAGTCACATAGTTCTGCAAATAGCCTTCCACCCATTTATTTACTATCTTCGTCTGCCCATCTGTCTGAAGGTGGTAACTCATACTAGGTTTAAGATCTGAACCGCACAGCCTAAACAACTCCTGCCAAAAGGCGCTCATGAACTTGCTAACCCTGTCACTAACAATAAATATTGGTATCCCATGCAACCTGGAAACCTCTCTGAAGAATAAATCTACCACTTGAGTTACTGTATAAGGAATAGCAAAGAAGTGAGAAAACTTTGTCAATCTGTCTACCACCACATAAATACAATCTCTTCCCTGCACTCATGGCAAACCAATGATGAAGTCCATAGAAATACTTTTCCCATTTCCTATCCAGAATGGACAAGGGTTGTGTGGGAAACGTGTGCTCTCCCTTATTCTATTGACAAACTGCACACTCCTTGGCATAACTTTGAAAATCATCCTTGAGCCCTCTCCATGAGAACCGCTCTCGCATCTGCCTATAGGTCTTTAAGACCCTTGGATGCCCAGTTGTAGGTGCATCATGAAATGCCCTTAGAATCTCCTCTCTAAACTATGATGTAGGGATCAAATAAACCTTGTCTTGAAATTTGATCAACCCATCCAACACTGCATACCTGTCATCCTAAATGGTGCTCGCAACTATCCCAGAAGCCCAATCATCTCCTGCATACTCCACTGAAATTCGATCTTTCCAATCTCCTAAAACCTTTGCTAGAGCACATAAGTGAAGTCTCTGAGATAAAGCATCAACCACCACATTTTTCTTACATTTGGCAAACTCTATATCAAAGTCATAAGCCTACAATTTAGTAACCCATTTCTGCTGCTGGTTATTAAGATCACGCTAGCTCATGAAGTATTCAATATTATTGTGATCAGTTTTGATCACAAAATGCCCACCTACCAAATATGATCGGAACTTGGCCAATGCATGCATTATGGCCAACATTTCCTTATCGTAGATAGAATAACTCATCTCAACTCCTCGAAGCTTCCTACTTTCAAATGCAATGGGGTGTCTCTCCTACATCAATATTGCTCCTATCCCATCTCCTGAAGCATCACATTAAAGTTCAAATGACTTCGTGAAATTAGATAGAGCTAAAACCGAACAAGATGAGATCACTTGTTTGAAGTGGTCAAAACATCTTTGCGTTGCCTTTGTCCATGTGAAGGCTCCTTTCTTGGTGAGATTTATAAAAGGTGGGACAATCTGTGACAATCCCCTAACAAACCTCCTATAAAAACCACATAAACCAAAGAATCCCTTAAGTTGTGTGAGGTTTGTGGGAGTAGGCCAATCCACAATAGCTCTAATGTTTTCGGCATCAACCCGAACATCATCGACACTAATGATATGCCCAAGGTAAAGGAGCTCAATCATGCCAAACACACATTTTGATTTCTTGGCATACAATGACTCTCTCTCCAGAATAGATAACACCTCCAAATGCTGCAAGTGCTCCTCCCAGGTCTTATTGAAGACTAGGATGTCATTAAAGAAGATCAAGACGAATCTCCTCAATTGCCCCCTGAACACCTAGTTCATATAACTTTGAAATATGGCAGGTGCATTGGTTAGCCCAAATGGCATAACCATAAACTCGACGTGGCCATAGTGACATCAAAAGGTTTTCTTCTCGATGTCCTCTGCTCATCTTGATCCGGTGGTATCAGGATCGTAAATCGATTTTGGTGAAGAAGCGTGCAGCCGTGCACCATGCAACTCATCAATCCTAAGAATGGGATACCTGTTTTTAATAGTTTTCTTATTCAGTGCCCTGTAACTAATGCACGTGTGCATCGTCCCATACTTCTTCACTAGAACTACTGCTGAAGCAAAAGGGCTTTTGCTAGACCTAATGTGCCCCATCTCCAATAGCTCCTTAATTTCCTTCTCTATCTCATCCTTGTGTTTCTTAGGATGACGATAGGGGGTAATCATGACCAGTTTGGCTCCCTCCTCGAGCTCAATAACATGCTCTATTCCCCTATCAAGAGGAACCCTATGTGGAATATCGCCAAATACTCTGGCGTGCCTGTCAAGTATTTCTTGGATATCTGGTGGATGACTTTAACTGTGGCTCCTATGGAACTGGCATAATGAAACATTTTGCTGCCCACTCTATGTTGTTATGCTGAAAAAGTCTTTGTATTCTCCTTAGGGAGACTACTTTGCAACTCCCATTCAAAAGTCCTCTGAGTACAACAATTCTTCTCTCATGCTGGAATCTCATCTCTAGTTTTGCTAGGTTGAGTGTGAACTCAACTAGCGAGGCCATCTATGTCATGTTGGGGATGACATCATAGTCTCCCATGTCTACTATGTAGAACTCTTCCTCTAACTCATAGCCATCTCCAATACTGATGTGAAGATTAGATATCTTCCGAGTGCATAATAATTTGTCACCATTAGCTACCATGACTCCAAACCCAGCATGCTCCTTGGTCTGTAAACCTTTGGTGGCTACTAACCGTGCATCTATGAAATTATATGTAGCCCCAATGTCAATGAGAGATATCACTTTCTGCCCCTAGATAGTACCCTTGACCCTAATTGTGATCACCTTTTGAGCCCCTGTCAATCGTGCCAACGACCTATCATCCTTAGGAATCATGTTCTCCTATGGAGTGCTACTCTCATCCGAATCAGAGTACTGATCCTCCCCCTCTGACTGTGACTCCTCCGCTGAAAAATACTCCATTTGATTTTCCTTAGCCTTGAGAGCGCACTTATGAGATAAGTCCCAAGGCTCTCTACAATGAAACCCTAGCTTCTTCGTCCTCAACTCATTCAGGGTGTCATTATCCAACTTCCTATTATCCCCTTTTGACTGTGCATCTTGGTAAAAAGGTTTTTTGTCCTTATTCTTATCCTTCTTCATATGTGAATCCGTAGGCTGAAATTTGCTCTTAAAAGAAGGTGCTAAGTCACGAGCCTTCTTAGTGGTCTCTGTAATGTAGCCGGGTCATGTCCCTTGACCCAACCCCTCAAGGGATCTGAGAGTCCGTCCATAAATAACACTGCTAATCTCCTCTTTGAAATATTTGTAACACAATTGACCTTTGAAATTCACTTATATACGTTTCAATTGATCCCCACTGCTTGAGCTGTGCCAACTCTTTAAATTGTAACTTGGGATCTTTGGTATCAAATCTCTCTATGAGTCTCTTAGTGAACTTGTAAGATGTGATCTGATTATGCCCCAAGGTTACCATGCCATGATGCCACCACTCATGCAGTGGACCATCCAAATGAATAGCCGCATACTTGATAGCCTCCTCCTCAGGCATAGGATTCAATTGGAAGTATGTATCTACCTTCTGAACCCAAGCTCGTATAGTCATCTTCCTTGAAGCATCATAATAAGGTAAATAAAGTTTTCCAACCTTCTTTCTCAACTCAAAGTTTTGATTTCTCCCTCCTGCTCTAGGCGTGTCTCATCCTCAAGTCCATATAATCTCTGAGGGAAATATCTGCCTGAAACTCCAGTTCACTAGCCTCCCAACCCCTCCTAAACTGATCTTGTAACTCGGGAATCTACGGTTTGTTTGCTGGTAGAACTGGATTTCTGGGTGGGAAGGTGGGTTGAAGAGGTCTTGAGCTCGTTGTCTAAGTTGGGCATGCAATGTGTCTAAAGTTATCAGCCTCATTCCCATTGTTGCCATGTCCATTATCATTACCATTAATGTTATTCTCAGGACCATTGTATTATCATTGCCCCCATTTCCATTGTTTGCATCACCTGGATTAATATTGATGCCCATCTGTCTAGCCATAAGTTCCAACATCATATCCATTCGCCTATTCTGCTCCTATTGCATACTCTGCCCCTGCTCTAACATACCCAGTAACTGTCTAAACATTACCTCCTCCTGATTTGGACTGACATTCCTGCCTCCGCCTAGTCCTATTCCTATCATCTTGGTCACCCATACTGCTGTCTTGTTCAAAGAATATCTCTTTTGTGTCTGTATGACTGGATTCTATGTCCACCTGCACGGACGAACTAGACTGCTTGCTCTGTGAGTCCAAACCTTTGTTGTCTTGCTCTGGTATGGCAGAAGTTGATGGTCTCTGTCGCATGCTCAAACATACATTCTTAACCTGTTTTATTTTTTACTTTATTGTTTTGACATTTCGTTAAATACTTTTCACTCTATCTGGCTGTTCCAAATTCCCTGTAAGGCCTCCACTGGATGGTAGGACTTAAAAGCTCTGATACCACTGTAATGGACACCTTGGAAATGCCCATAAACTAAACAACTGCTGATAGGAATTTTGTCAAATAGTTTGCATCCAACTCCTTATTCCTCCGTTTACTAATTTAACCCCTTATGACTTTGGAAATGAGACATTTATATTGTTTGCTTGCATGGAATTGAAAATCACTCAACATGAACAACAAGAAAGTACAATGATATGCAGATTGGAAATTGTATTACTGATGATATGATGTTATTTTCAGAATTTAATAAAATCAACTACGGGCAGATTATCAACTCACTAATTGCTCCAATATTATTGACAAAATGCTCCAGTAAATGTTATTTGAACCTGCTACTACAGTGACATGAATAGTGCCGCATGAACAGTACCCACGTGATCAGTGTTGCTACAGTATTTTGTATTTCAAATAGTCCAATATCTTCTTAAAATCATTCCCTCAAAGTAGCGTAAGCGTCGGATGAGCAATGAAGAAGATATGAGCAAAACATCAAATTTGCCTATAGCTAGAAATGCACCCAATTTGCCTGATAATGAAGCTAATAACAATGGACTCCAAACGTCAAACCACAAGGGAATGACATCTCGAATGTCACAAGAGAGGATAGACGTCCTCTAATGCCAAGAACAAGTTTCCAACTCACATCAATTTTCTTCTCATATTCAACCTTGCCGAATGAAGCCAATAACGCTCCCTTTTATTCTTTCTCCAAGGGTTGATTCAACTCACATGAGCAATGTGAGTTAAAAGATGTGCAATATAAAACATATTAAAATAATCACTTATATCTCCCTTAAGCACCCCTTTTGATTTGCACACATTCCCATAGAAATTAATATTATAGTAACACTTAAATATTTTACAACTAAATTAAATGTTACATTAATAATACTTTAGGCATAAAAATATATTAGCTATCGGACTTCGAACAACATTAGTGATAGCTCATCGTAAAGCTCTCACTGAGGAGTATCAAATCCAATCACCAAAACTAGCCTCCCCTATGTCCTGCTGACTTACTAAAAATAGTAAGTATGCCTGAGACTGAATAAATCAACCCATTTTAGCCCAAATTGGAGATGACTCGGCCAAAACACTCTAAGATCTGTTTAAACCCTTCGTTAGCCCTCGAGACTATCTAAAACTAGGCTAACACACACACACTTGGTCAATTGCTAAAGTGGGGACATTACAAATATACAAATCATGTGTCTAAAGATGGATAATAGTAAAGTCATATTGGAATTTATTGAGGGATATTGCAATTAATAATAATAGATACAAATTGTAGCTGATGTGTTCAACATTATTTTTTAAATTTTTATTTTGTGTTAAAGTAAAATATTTAATTTAGATTATTATTATTTTTTGTTTGACAATCATTTTTTAGTAGAGCTATGACCCTATGAGGTTATAATGGGGGACCTCATCCCTTAGAGCATGTTGAGGCATTAACGCCTCCCCAATTTGTCTCTTTTTCATAGCTAGTATGTATCTCCTGCGATTGTTTTATGTAACTTTCCCTATATTGGCCACATCATCTCTCCATGCTTGAATGTCACCTTATCACTCCAAACCTCCTTATCTCTCCACTGTACTAAGCACATTGTCACCCTTCATCCCTCCATCTCCTTAATTCTCTGTGCCCTCCTTATCTCTCCAATTTTTCTGCTAAGGTGTCATGTCACGTGAGTGGCTTGGAGAGTCAATGTATGGGACTGCAGCCAATGCCTCCGGTCTCCATTTGTTTGAGTTGGCAGAGGCTCCCATGAACACTAGTATCTGACACAACATCCATGTGTGAACACATCCACATTCACCGACAATATAAATCTTGCAAGTTTCAATCCAAGACCTCCATGCAAGAATGATTCACAACATTCATTGCGCTGCTTGGTGATCCCTATTTAATTTAGTGATGAAGAATACTCTCCTTCGTAACATGAACACATAACATCAATAGAGAAAAAACAATGATTCGCAAGAATAGAAAATTGGCTTCTTATTATCTCCAAAAGTATGAAATTACAAATTTCAGAAATAAGGCATGCAAAGACACATGGATGCTTTCCTTAAAATATTTTGTAAGCCAAAGCCACCACCAACATCCCAGAACTGTCTTAGACAACCCTACAAACCTTTATATAGGCAATTTTCCACTACCCAAGAAGGTTCTAGAAATTTAGCCCTAGATCCTAAAGCCGACCAACCATAAATTATTATTATTTTTCATATTTTATTACATTGGAGTAAGCGCCAATAACTTTCAGAGCTCAAAAGAAATTTCAAAGGAATTTTATTTTCTTTGAAGGTAGCACAACTTTTGGAGACCATAACTCATCGCTAGTTGCTCCATTTGACTATTATTACCGCTTTTTGGTTATGGCACAACCTTAACTACAATGTTCAACTCGTGCAAGCTCTAGTCAGTCGAGGTTTGATCCCCTTTAAGACCCTGTAAAGCCTTCAAACTAAGTTCAAAGTTTCTATACCCTTACAAATATACTCGATATTGCCATGAAACTTTACAAACAGACTGATGTATCTAATGACCCTCTAGGGATGAAATCAGAATATTCTATGCTCCAACAACCAAATTACTAATAATAGTAAGCCTCCAAAAATAGTAACTCTACACTAAGATAGTCCTTATTGAAAAACAAATCAAATTATTTTTTGGGTGATGCAAGATTACCTTTACGCCCAGGACACCCGAGGTAATTTGAGAAGTGACCCTGTGATGTCTCAAGTGTTCAGAGGAAAACCAAGACATTTAACCTCCTCCCTTGTCAACCATGATGAATCTTCAACAAGTCTCTATTTCCATTCGACCTAGATATTCTTCATATGTCCTATTTCTTGTGCTTCTACCTACACGACAATCCAAAGTATCTTCAATCTCTTGTGTAAATGAAGTAGTTGTTGGAATACTCAATTGTGCTTTTATGATGTCATCTTCAACACCTCCATGATACTCTATCAAATCTTAGATGCTAGATATTGGTGAAATGTTCAGTTCACTGGATAAATCTACTTCATAGGCATTTCTTGAATCGTGCTTCATTAGTATCTTGCAAGATCTAAACTTCATCTTTAATTTGTTATATGTTCCCACTAGAAATCTCTCCTTTCTTACATGAACCATGACTTCATCTCCAATTTGAAATTCCTTATGCCTCATTTTCTCATTTGCCTTTGCCTTGTACTGTGTATTCATTTGAGTAATGTGCTTCCTCACCTCCTTGTGGATGGTCTTCAAGTGTTCTACAAATCTTTAACTTCGAGACTACTTGGCTCCCCTTGGTACAGCTTCTTTAATTCAGAAGCATTTCGAGAACTACTTATATATACTATCTAGAAAGATGATTTACTAGTGCTCCTATTGACATAATTATTGTATGCGAATCCCGCTTGTGGTAAAATCAATTCCCATCCCTTTGATTTATCTCCAACCAAACATCGTAACAAATTTCCCAAACTCTTATTCACCACTTCTATCTGTCCATTAGTTTGTTGATGGTGTGATGAGTTGAACTTCAAATTTGTCTTTAACTTCTTCCATAATGCATGCCAAATGTACCCAACAAACTTAGCGTCTCAATTTGAAACTACGCTCTTCAGTAGACCATGTCGTCTTACCACTTCTCTGAAAAATAATTTTGCCACATGAACAACATCATTAATCATCTTGCAAGGAATGAATTATGTCATCTTTATAAACCTATCAACCACCATAAAAATTGAATCATAGCCTCATTGAGTCCTTGCTAAACCAAGAACAATGTCCATATTGATGTCCTCCCACGACTTCTCCAGTATAGGTAATGACTGATATAACCCTATATTTTATTTTGCTCCTTTTTCCATCTAACATACTCTGCAACTCTGTACAAACTTCTTGACATCTTGCTGCAACTATGGTCATGTTGGCTTCACAAAATTGGGGCAACCCTATGCAATTTTTTTATGGATTCGTACGCACATCCTCTTTGTTTTAATGTGTTGATAAGGTCTCATGGAAAAATTCGTTATACCTAAATTGTACTCTATGTGCTCCTATCTTTGCATTCTTTTTGAAGGTTTCTATCGAGGTAAATCCCAAATTGTTTGCTAGTAAGAGTTTCTCTTCTTTGATTGCAAAAGCTCTATTTTTGACAAACTTTCGATCCTTTTCCTTGTCTCTCTTTGTGTTGTAAATAGTTTTGACATGTTTTTGCCTTAGGTGAATATCCCTTAGGATTCCGCTCGTTTCAAGCTAACTTAGAGGTTAAAATCAGAGTTGTCTAGCTCAAGTTATAAAGGAAAAAGTGGGTTTTTTTTTAGGACTACATATCTCGATTAAAAAACCTCATAAATGTGGACTTTTTATTAGTAAAAGTATGATACAAAATTATATTTAATATTCAATGTGGATTTTGTTATCCATTTTAAAATTTTAACTCATTCTGAGTTGATTTGACCATAGTTTTTAATGTTTTATGAATTTAGCCTATTTCAAGTCTATTTTTCATGTTACTTTATTGAAAACTATAGTTAGATATTCCATATGCGATGCTTCCAAAACAACCACGTTTCTAAGCTTTTCCCCTAGTTAAAGAGTTGGTTTCATGCATGAAAAGAAGAAAGGAAGACAAGAAACAAGCATGATCACAAGATGGAGCCTAGAAGGAGTTGGAATAATGATTACATGCATAGAATGCTTTCAAGCTAAAAAAGGTCAATGAACACTCAACGAAACAATCAAAGATGCATATTCATATTCTAGTTCGAGATCCATCCACCAAACCTGAGCACAACAATCGTAAAACATCGGCCATCTTGTAGCAACATGAAGTACAATAAAACTTGATGTAATAGAATTTGTATCTTGTAAGACACTTAGAATATTATTTGTAATTGGCATATTACATGTGATGGAAAAAACAAAATGTAATTGCATGTGATGGTATCACGTGCAAAGTTGTAACATGTAATCAAGTTGCAATTGCATTAGGCATGAACCTTTGAATAAGTCAGATTAGTTAGTCAAAAGTTTTGTTAGAGAATAAGTCAAGGTGGTTGAAGATTTCCCTTTTTTCATCCACTTTTCTCTCTCCTATTTTCCTATTTAAAGGAGGGGGCTAATTGTAAATAATCATCTTTGGCAAGGAAAGAAAATTCTACCAATTTGTATGCGCACTCTAAGACTTTGTGCTTGAATGTAAATCTAAATTGCTTTCAATAAAAGAGGAAACTTGTTTTCAAATTTTGTGTTGATTAAAAGTGTTATGTGATGACATTTTCTAGATATTGATTGTGAGTTTTGGAGCTTCTCTTTAGAGGGATTTGAATTTGCTTGTGCAGATTTTGAAATGCCCTATTACATTCAGAGCTAATTTGAACTTTTGAAGACTTTGTGCTGCAAGAGGACAAATCGTAATAGGTAGCAGTGGCTATAATCACTTAGAGTGGAAGACTTTGGGCTTCAATTATAAGTGTTTTTATTGAATTTGAGACTAGTGCAAGAGAATTTGGGTTTTTGTTTTTGTTTCACAAAATATAAATAAGTAAATTGCTGCCCCCAGCATTGTTCTTACGTTTGTTCTAGGGCCATCGGTTCTATCATAGCAATGAGACACTTTTTGTTAAGTTGGAAAGTTGTTATATGCAAATCATTCCTAAAAAAAGACGAATTGATTAAGAGAACCATCCTTTTTGTAATTTCAGTTAAGTTCCTATTGAAGGCACCTAAAGTAAGAAGGAAACCTCCCCTATTGCTGAGAGGAGAGAGGAATCTCATGAAATGTTACCTAAAGTCACAATTTTGTAAGTTGTAGTCACTGATGTACTATTCATGTCCTCAGCATGAATAGGTTTTCCTGTTCAATTTGAGAAGGGTCTGTATGAAGACTTTCAGCTTGCACTACAGAAATTTAAGGCAAAGACAAGATCCAAGATTTTGCCAAATTCTTCATATGTCAAATTTTGTTCCTTATTGGCTTGATAACATCCTGGACTTTATAATTTTGAAGGTATCAATGATAAGTTATTTGAGCCCAACCTTACAAGAGTATTCAAAACATTTACAATACTGATTTTTAATCACATCTTTCCATTTATGCAAAGACGTGAATACTTGCAAGCATTAATATATGAACAAGCCACATGCAAAACCCAGATCCACAAATTATCACCATATAATGCCAACTTTAATGGCTACAAATATATAACCTCTGACATTTATTTCCTGCCACGAGCATTACATCTGAGAACACATGACATATTCAAAGCTTCTTCCATCTGGAAAGTCTAAATATGTGGCGGTTCTGCTATATTCATCAGGTTCAACTATCCTCTTTCACTGTCAATAATTCTCCATATTCTCAGCTGGATTATGATTTGCCTTGAATTTTGATAGTGCTAATACCTATTGTCTATGTTTCTGCAGCTGCCCAGATATTTGTCTTGTCGCCATCTCAAAAAACGAAGGTCATGACCGCTTGGGATGTATTCCTATTCCATCACATCATGAACTAATTTGAGCACCAACCCAACACAAAACCAAACAAATTGCCGAAAGGCTTCTCCAGGCAATGAAACGTCTTCTTGAACATCTAACGCCAAACTATACTCTTCAATTATCGGATGCCTCCGCATGACAATCCTTGAGTATTACACCTAATGAGAGTAAAAGATATTGATTCAATTGCCTTATATTATTTTCCATACAAAAATTATTCAACACGATAGTAATCTTGCTCTTATTATTTGTCCAATCAGAGTTCCGATAATATGTTTGCTCATAGTTTGGCCATTGTTTTCCTGTACGAATCTTACCCACATGAATTTATATTTTACTTTTTGAAACAATGCTTTTCAAACGCTGGTGAAAGCCAATTGTCATCAAGATCCTTCTTTGTTGGTTTGCTTGATAGCCATGGAAAAACAATTTCTTAATATAAAATTTCAAAGGCGGAGATTGCTCTTGTGGCTAAATCATATTTGTTAATGAAGTTTGTACAAATTTTGCACCCAACAATTTTCAAAATATGAACTCTTGACTATTTGACAATGGAACTTTTAATTTTGCAGATATCTAAATCACTACAATTTTGTCTTGAAAAGAACGCTTTGATTAAACTTCTGTAAAAAATTCTTATTTCTACACAACTCCACATGATGGCAAGATACTCTAATACCAATTGTAATGTCCCCTATTGGGACTTCATTGCTTTATTTTTATTCCCTATTTGTACACTAGTTCCATGTACTTTCTCTCTATGTTTCCATATTCCTGAATGCCCATTTCTTAACGTTAATGTTCTCTATATATAGTTTTATTCTCAACAGTCATGACTTTTCATAATTGATAATATCTTGTTAATAATTATTTTATATTAATAAGATATAAATTATACTAATTATTATTATTTTTTTATTAATATTTTTTTAATAATAATATTATTATATATAGGGCATAATATTTTCAGTTATATATTATGAATATTTAACTAAATATTTAATTCTCAATATTTTGATAAATTATTATTATTTAGTTTATTTATCAATACCCTATTTCGACAAGATATCACATAACCTATGGTTCTTCAATCAGATACTTGATGATTGGTTTTCCAAAAATATATGAAGTAATGATATGACTGAATGCAATACAAATATGTATGTGTATGTACATCAAAATAAATAGAGGCCGATATGCACACATACATATATACATATCATGAAATCAATCATCATTTTAATATTTAACCGAAGCTACCATTTACACAACACTCCCTCTTAGCTAGGGAAGATAAATTTAGATCAAGTATAGATCACAACAATAGGCCCATTTTTATTTAGTCTTCGTAGTTTGTGTCGTCGTCCGCTAACTTTGCACACCCTTGGAAAGCTTTTCCCGATGGCTATTTAAGCGCGGCTTGTAGTCAGTTCGTAGCATGCTTTTGGATTTCATTTCACAGTACTGCGGATTCCAGTCGGAGTTCGGCATTGTTCACCATTTCGAAAGTGAAAGACCTTCCCTATTTGGCTTTCACGGTTTCAGTGGGATTCAACCCTCACCCTATTCCGTCAATGTTCAACTGGTCTGTATCCGGCAATTGGAGTGCTCATTTTATTTGCAAATTCGTGTCCGAATCAATCTGGTGAATGTGCTACTCTTGTTCGGGTATGATTTAGTGTTACGCCATTAATGTACTGTGTTCTGTGTTCACTGAACGGATTTCATTCCGAAACAACACCTCTTAATATCCTTGCTGGGTATCCTGTTATTGTACCGTACGACATTTCCTGTTATATCACTGCACGACACCTCCTTTATATTTCTGTACGGCTATCTTTTGCACCGTACTGACTTCTTCCCCTTCCGTATGGCTCATCACGTACGGCTTACTTAGTCTTCATACGGCATCCATTCTCGTGCTACCTTCACTTGGCCACCATACGGCCTCTGCATTCCATTCTTCTCACCGTACGGCTCACAATCTACCACTCCTGTACGGCCATCAATCCCCACACAGCCATACAACTATTTGGCCTTCAAATCCATACGCCTGTTCATTCCTAACGCCTGTGCATCCGAACAATTTCCAGACACAGTTGGACGGAGGAACATTACAGTCAAATCTCCTGTGTGCTGTCGTACGACTATCATAGAGTGTTCTCCTACATTCCGTAGGGACATCCTAGGGCAGTGTATGCATTCAATTTTGAAGCTCGATTCTGGCCATTGATAGCCCGAGAACATTACAGTGGTATCAGAGCACTCTGATCTTGTCAACCTGTGGATGGTGAATGAGAGTTTATAGCCGAAAGAGAAGGACACATTCTGTTGATCAAATGGTTGACGAACGGGAACCAATGGGCGCCGAACTTGTGGCACTTCTGAGGAACTTGCCCGAAATCAGGCTCAGATCACTGATACACAGCGGCTCATGGAAGGAACTCTCAAGAAGTTGGCAGAAAACAAAATATCTGGAGAACAGAATGGGCACAGCGCGAACTCAGTGGCGGGCAAATCACACCCTCACCCAACACGCTCTCGACCTTTCATGTCGACTTTCCCACCACGGACAGAGACACATCATGGAGAAAGACTTCCAACCTTCAAAGAAATAAGGGAGGATTGGAGGAATCCAAACTTGGAAGACATTTCCTACAAGGATTACACAGATCTAAGGATGAGATACGCCGGAGGTGGTAATAGAGGAGGATACTTTAACGATGATTTGAGGAGAAAATTAAGGTGAACCTGTCTCCATTTGATGGTTCGGGCTCCATTTTAGCATAGGCATGGGTGATGAAAGCCGACACCTACTTCTAGCTAAATCCTATGCCTGAAGAAGAAGCGATCAAATTTGCCGCGTTGCACTTGGAGGGCATTGCACACGAATGGTGGCACCACGGCACAATCACACTAGGGCATGATCAAATTAAGACCTATGTGGAGTTTACGGAGAGATTAATAGAACGATTTGATGGAAAAGACCTCGAGCTCAATTTCAAAGATATGGCGCAACTGAGGCAAATTGGATCAGTAGATCAGTTCATTGCAGAATTTCAGAGACTTTCCGTGTTGGTTACGGACATCTCCAAGAGAAGGCGGGTCGTGCTCTTTATGGACAGGTTGGCAGAACCACTGAAGGGTTGGGTGAAGGGATTCAATCCGTCAACCCTGTCGGAAGCAATCAGTAAGGCACAAAGCATGGCATCGTTGTCGACATCATCCTCATCCTCCCGCAGTCGCTCACATCCGAAACCGCCAACGCTTCCGAGAGACAAACCTCCTCCCAAGAAGCCATCATTAGATGATGCATCCCGACAAGAACTCCGAAGGAAGAAATTGTGTTTCAATTGCAAGGGGCCTTGGTAGCCTGGCCACCGATGCCTTGGGAAGGGGAAGATCCATTACATTGAGGTAATGTCAGATGAAGAGGACGAACAAGAACAAGAGGAAATGCTAGTGGAAGATATCCAACCTAGCGGTCACACCAACATGGCCAACTTAAACTGTACGGGGAGGATTGCCGCCTTGGTACAATGCGGAGGATCCATTGCTTTGGCTGGCAATCCGAGGTGCACAATTTTCCGTGTGTGGGGTACCCTTCAGGGACACAGAGTCACAGTGATGTTGGATAGCGGAACTACTTTGAACTTCATAACTCCTCCTTGGTAAAGCAAAGAAATCTCCCGACGTAAGCGCACGCAAGCTTTCAAGTCAAGGTTGCTGGAGGGACTTTCCTGCCCTACACGCACCTTGTTCCTCAGCTAAGCATCACGATGGCAAATCACACGGTGATGGAGGACTTTTTCATAGTGAACCTCGTTGACATGGAAGTCATTCTTGGCATACAATGGATGGAGACGCTCAATGAGTACACGCAGAGTTTCAAGCGAATGGAATTCACTTTCGTGGTTGACAGGAAGGTGCTCCTTCGAGGGATGGCAAATGAAGGTCCAAAGGAAGTTTCCGCGCATCGGATGGAGGCAGTCTTGCGGCACAATGAACTTGAGTGGGCTGCGCATCGTTTTATCTTAGCTGAACCAATGAAGGGGCACCAAACACCTCCACAACATGATGAACTTCAGGATATTTTAAGTAAGCATGAAAAAGTTTTCATGGATATCCCACCTAGCATACCACCGCATCGAGGGTTTGAACACACAATAGAGTTGGACTCTGGGGCAAAACCAGTCATAACCACACCGTACCACCACTCCAAGAAATTCAAGGATGAGATCGAACGAACAATTCAGGAGTTGCTTGAGAAAGGATGGATTCGTCGCAGTTCTAGCCCGTTCGTGTCATCCGTGGTGTTGGTCAAAAAGGACGGAATGATGCACATGTGTGTGGACTATCGCACGCTGAACAAACGGACAATAAAGAACAGGTACCCCATCTCGAGGATAGATGAGCTATTGAATGAACTACATAGCGCGGTCTATTTTTCAAAAATAGATCTCCGTTTCGGACACCATCAAATTCAAATGAGGGAAGAAGATGTGGAGAAAACAGCCTTCCGCTGCCACTACGGACACTATGAGTTCTTGGTCATGTCGTTCGGTCTAACCAACACACCTGCCACATTTCAGTTGTGCATGAACCGCATCTTCAACGGACAGTTGCGTAAGTATCTATTGGTATTCCTTGACGATCTTCTTATTTATAGCAGGACATGGGAGGAGCATCTGAAGCCTCTGAATGAAGTCCTCAGTATCATGGAGGAACATTCCCTGTTCGCCAAACAGTCCAAATGTGAGTTTGGTATGATAAAGATATTGTACTTGGGGCATATCGTCAGTCAATACAGGGTTCAAGTGCATCAAGAGAAGATTCAGGCTATCCTCGACTGGCCTCTCCCAAAATCACTCACGAATCTGCGAGGGTTCTTCGGATTGTGTAGTTACTACAGAAGATTCGTCAACGGGTTTTCTCAGCTTAGTGTGCCTTTAACGGATCTAACAAAGAAAGGGGCTTTCCAGTGGAACAAGGAAGCACGACTCATATTTGATAAGTTAAAAGAGGCCATGAGCACTTGCCTAGTTCTGGCACTGCCTGACTTCACCCGACTGTTCATTGTGGAATGCAACGTGTCCGAGGAAGGCATTGGAGCGATTTTGATGTAGGACAGACACCCCATCGTCTATAAGAGCTGGAAGCTTATACCAACAGAGTGCTTGTATTCTATTTATGATAAATAAATGTTGGCCATCGTACATGCATTGACCAAGTTCCGACAATATCTGGTTGGTGCCAAGTTTGTTGTCCGTACAAATCACAATAGCCTGAGATATTTCCTAGAGCAACGGGACCTGAACGAACGGCAACAAAAGTGGGTAAGCAAAGTTCAGTCTTTTGATTTTGACATTGAATATGTAAAAGGGATGAACAATGTTGTTGTAGATGCCTTGTCCAAAAGACCCACGATCTACTCTCTAGACTGGATCTCAGCTGACTGGAAGGCGCAACTGTTGGTAGAATACTCCAAGAAAACATTTGCTTGTGAGATAATGGATGGCCACATCCATGATGATCAGTACAGAGTGGTGGATGATATCATCTACTATAAAGACCAGATATACCTGGTACCAGAATCCAAACTGAAGCAAAAGATCCTGAAGGAAGTGCACAACTCCCTTTTGGCTAGACATCCAAGCTTCCTTAAAACCTACAGAAGTGTTCGGGAGAGATTTTCATGGAAGGGACTGAAAGGGATGTGTTGCAACATGTCAGAGAATGTACGGTTTGCCAACAAAACAAGTCCGAACACACTCCTACCGGACTGTTACAGCCTTTGTCGATTCCCAAACATAAGTGGGAAAGCATATCAATGGACTTCATAACAGGTCTCCCCAAGGTGAATGGAAAGAACTGCATCTTCGTGGTGGTTAACAGACTGACAAAGTATGCTCACTTCTTCACCATTCCCTTGGACCTCCAGGTTGCACAAGTTGCCGAACTGTTTTTCCGAGAAGTCTTTCGCCTACATGGGTTACCTCGAAACATTGTTAGTGATCAGGCTGGTCGATTTGTTAGTATCTTCTGGACAGAATTGTTTCAGATGGCAGGGACTAAATTATCACCAAGCACAAGCTACCACCCATAGACGGATGGCCAAACTGAAATTGTGAACAAATGGCTCGAAGGCTACTTAAAGAACTACATCTCGGCACAACAACGCGCGTGGGTGAAATGGATCCATCTTGGGGAGTACTGCTACAATACCACGTATCACATGTCGATCGGGATGGCGCCATTCAAAGCTCTGTATGGGCACGAACCACTCTCCTTCATCGATACAGTTCTGGGTGATAGTCGTGCTCCAAGGGTGAAGCATTGGCTTCAGGAAGAACAGGACATTCTACGGAGCTTGGAAGAAAACCTGCAGCAGGCACAAAACCGACAGGTGTACACCAACAGACATCAGATAGAGAGGAGTTTTGAAGTGGGGGATCTGGTCTATCTCTGGCTTCAACCATACCGACAATCTTCATTAAAGGGAACAGGGAAGGAGAAATTGAAGCCACAGTTTTATGGTCCCTACCATGTGATCCGTCACATTGGTGAGGTAGTGTACATACTGGAGCTTCCAGAGGGTAGCCGCATTCACAATGTCTTCCATGTTTCCTATCTGAAGAAGGCTATTAGGCAAAACATCACCGTCACTATCGATCTTCCGCCACTCAATGAGGAAGGAAAACTCATTTTGGAACCTGCTGAAATTCTCAAAGTGCGTGAAAAGGTCTTGCGGAACCGAACTGTCAGGGAGTACTTGTTACGTTGGCGACATCTACCGCTGGACGACGCAACGTGGGAAGGCGAACACATCCTCCAGCACCCAACACTGCACTTGCTTGAGGACAAGCAAATTTTGGGATAGGACTGTAATGACCCCGTCATAAAATAAATGTACTCATTTAATCTTTGTAACAGGCCGATTGATTTATTTTATCTCGGACCCATTTTTATTTAGTCTTTGTAGTTTGTGTCACCATCAGCTAAGTTTGTACACCCTCGGAAAGCTTTTCCCGATGAGTATTTAAGCACGGCTTGTAGTCAGTTCGTAGTCATGCTTTTTTATTTCATTTCATAGTACTACAGATTCCTGTCGGAGTCGGCATTGTTCACCAGTTCGGAAGTGAAAGACCTTCCCTATTTGGCTTTCACGGTTTCAGTGGGATTCAACCCTCACTCTATTCCATCGATGTTCAACTGGTCTGTATCCGGCAATTGGAGTGCTCATTTTATTTGCAAATTCGTGTTCGAATCAATCTGGTGAATGTCCTACTCTTGTTCGGGTATGATTTAGTGTTACGCCATTAATGTACTGTGTTCTATGTTAACTGAATGACTTTCATTCTGAAACAACACCTCTTAATATCCTTGCTTGGTATCCTATTATTGTACCGTACGAAATTTCCTGTTATATCACTGTACGACACCTCCTTTATATTTTCGTACAGCCTTTTTTGGCCACTGTATGACTATCTTTTGCACCGTACGGCCAAGTTTATATCTTGTACAGTAGTTCAGCATCACCCCTCTTCCACTGTACTGACTTCTCCCCCTTCCATACGACTCATCACGTACGGCCTACTTAGTCTTCTTACAACATCCTTCCTCGTGCTACCTTCACTTGGCCACCTTAGGGCCTCTGCATTCCATTCTTCTCACCGTATAGCTCGCAATCTACCACCCCTGTGTGGCCATCAATCCCCACACAGCCGTACAGCTATCTGGCCTTCAAATCCATACGCCTGTTCATTCCTGATGCCTGTGCATCCGAACAATTTCCAAACACAGTTGGACGGAGGAACATTACAGTCAAATCTCCTATGTGCTGCCGTACGGCTATCACAGAGTGTTCTACATTCCGTATAGACATCCTAGGGCAGTGTATGCATTCAATTTTGAAGTTCGATTCTGGCCATTGCTAGCCCAAGAACATTATAGATATCACAACTCACATGTTTTCATGAATTGATAGAAATATCAAGCCGAAACTCTCAGCGAGTGGCTATAAGATACACAGCTATTTTTTAATTTAAAAACATTGAAGGCAAACATAAACATCCTTCATAACCTTAAAAAGTACTACGTTTACTTAGTAGTACCACTAACCAGAAGTGGATATTCACGCCAATCAATAGGAAAAAAACACAAGCTTGCAGGAGTTTTGCAGAAGCCTGGGATAAACAAGATAAACAAGTTTGGAAAAAAAATGTTGAATGTGGAAACTTAGGTTTGGAAACATTCTAGGGTTATCTTAAGCCCAAATGAAAGAAAAGAAAGAAGAATGGAATGAAAGAAAAGAAAGAATGGGTTATATACCAAAATAAGAGAATTTTGAGAGTTTTAACTTTGATTAAATCTACCAAATTAAACTCATTTATAAATAACATATTTTTATCTAAATTCTAGATTTAAAAAAAAAGAAAAATTTATTATTTTATTTATTATTTTTATGCACACTTATTTCAATTTATTTAGAATTTAAATTAAAAAATTATTAAAGTTTGTAAAGTAAATAACTTAATAATTATATTATGATTAAGGTAAATATGAAAAAAAAAATCCATTTAATAAGTCGAACAATTTCACTGAATTAGTCAATCTTATTCTTATGCCTTTTGTATTTATTAACCTTGTGCAACTGTTCTCCCAGTCAGGCTTTTATGTAATATGTCAGAGTAGAAATATCTTTTGAACAAGTTTTTCTGAACAATTTTTAAATGATTATAATTTTTCCTATCCTTACAGATAAAGATGTATCTACAGGTTGTTGATTCTGTTGATTCTCCTGCAGAGTCTGATGATGAAAATGTTTTTATGAGTAAAGATGAGGTCATTGAAACAAATCGAGGAGTGCACAGTAGTAGCGATGCAAGTGGCACTGATTTTGATGAAGAGAGGAAAAGGTAATCTGCTTTCAGAAATTTTTACTTGCCAGTTAAAAGATAATTATACTCAAATAAAGCAACATGAACAAAAACTACATAACAGCACACATCCCAATCAGCTGGTCAAACTCAGAGTTAGAGCCCATTATATTATTGACCAAATGTGAACATACTCACATAGAAAGTTAGTAGTATCCAAGTATATATAAATTGTGGGAAATTGTGGCCATCTGTTCAAGGAAGCATGCTACAAATGAAGAATTTTACTTGATCTTACATTTTGTTATTTTGAAATATAAGTTTTTATTGTTAAATGATAAATTTCCCATTGACCTACTTTTACGAAAATGAACGCTAATACTACATGAAAGGGTGTGCCAAATAAATTCTGATGACACAGCACGACTGAGTGAAAGTGCCAACAAATGAGCATTTGAGCAACATATATTGTCATAATTAACAAAAATATCCAATGTGGCTGTGACAAAATCCATGGCTTCAGGCACAGTTAATGCAGAAAACTCCGGTCTATATTTTATTCAAAATTCTCTAATCTGGATTGCACCAGCTCTGGGAAGCAGCAGCTTGTTTTCGCAATTTAAGACAGAATGTTCAGCCCATGGTATCAGCATAAATTCAACATCGTAAGAAACTGAATTAAGATGCATTGAATTCTGAATTCTGTAAGTATAGATTCCATCTTATGATTTGTTCTAACAGGAGAGAATGGGCTCATCATTCTTGTCCGTGTCTTATGTTTTACCCTTATAGAAAGCAACCTATTTATTGCTATGGTTTCTGTGCTGAATTTATAGCTGGAACCCATACTCCCTATTGTCTTCAATTGTCAGCGTATACTTTCAGCAACGGTGTTTTGACCAGCATCCAAGAACATTGCTGATTTCTACTTCTGAGTTACACCAATGTACTCTCGAATAAGTATACAACCTACGGTAAAATGCATTATCTAAGTATGTTTATTACAAACAATAGGCAGGGACTTTAGCTCTACAAGAGCTCTTGTTTATTAATGGGAGTTTGAAACAAGTTTTAAATCCTTAAAATCTCTGAATTTTTGGGGTTTTCAATTTGCCAAATATGTGCCAAGTCTGGGCACCCAGTCTCAGTCTGAGTTTGACTCCAAAATCAGCTTGCCCAGTCCGAGGTAATTTTGAGTCTTGTAACACTGGATCAAACTCCTTTTCAATCTATTACTATTTACTCTTTGAATAATTCCAATCACTGCAATAAATGTCCTCATAAGCCCGCTCAAAACTACTTCTTGTTTGCTCCCTAGGGTTTCTAGATTTGCTCTTTGTTTGATAGTATGAATTATGTAAACCATGTCTGTTTTGACCAAAAAGTTTAATCAAAAAATTCTGTCTAGTCAAACTTCTTTGAACTGATATGTGAACCAAATTTTGATTAAATTCTAACCCAGAAGACTTAACTTATATAAGCCAATTTGTGCTATGGAATATCTAAGTCAGTCAGTGCCATCGCAAATTCCTTAAAAATGGATGTATTCAAATTATGAATAACACAACTTTCTTAACTGGAAACAAATTATATGGTTTGCAAAACTTTGGCATACAGAAAAATTGAATGAATCCAGAAAAACTTGTTTGGTACTTGCAAAATTCTCAATAGTATCGAACCAAAAGGGAAGGAACTAAATGCCCTTTCAGGATAATGTTTCAGACATGAACAGAAAATATTCAATCACTATTTAAATTCATAAGCACAAACTTTTTAGAACACTACATAAGATAACAAATTGAAACGTTATCCATCGAGCCAGCTCTTTGCAAGAGCATGCTGAAATAGGCTAAATGGAGATTATAAGAGAGAAAATTACTGTTAGACTCGATCATCAACAGAAATCTGTATAAATTGAGTGCTGCTAAAACCTGCAAAAACAATTATAGTTAATCAGATAATTTAAGTCATTGAATCCCATGGTAAACATAATCATGGAAATATTATTATCAAAATTTTAACTCCTATTTCTATTTAGAAGACAAAAAATGAATAATTATGGCATATTAAAAGTGACCTTGCGGTCCCTACTCCTGTGACTAGTATAATTTGCACATGTTACCTGAGTGCAAGTTTCTTTCATTTGCCAAATAATGGTTATCAATGAAATTTGCAGTATAAAATTAAATTTTCAACCCAAGGTTTGAGTAAGCTTAATTACTGTCATAAAGCTGCACCATTTGAAAATATCCAAGGAAAAAGCAGATTGATATCAGAAGGGGAAAGGACGATTGAACTAGATGAAAACCAAAAGACAATGGCATCTCACTCTGTAAGTTCAGGGCTTTAGAGATAAAGATAAATCTCTAAAGTAGAAATTTGATCCAAATAGTGGTTACCAGGAAAAGGAAGCAGAAATGGAATAGAGTGATAGTATCAGAAGAACCAAGTTCTAAATCAGATACCTTGAGGAGATATTAATCACTTCATCTGTAAATCCCTAAAATCTTTTGGCAAATGATGAGGTTGCAGGATATTAGGAATGATAACAAAGCTATGACCAAAAAAATGTTGAATTAAATTTCACAAAGGAAGATATGAAAATAACTCTGAAGAATTAATAGTTTAAAATTTGCTTTGTCTAATGAATTTTTATACTATTATTACACATATTTATTTACTCTAATTGTGGGTCTCCTTATTGGCAAGGCATTATAGATGTCGTAACCATTTGTGGTGCGGGGTTTATATCCCTTACTGATGTTGAGTTAAGTGACCCATTTTTGTTTAAAATGGTTGAAGATATAAAAGTTGAATTAGAGGACCACCGAGTGTTTTGGAGCAAAAAGTGTTGCACCATCACGATAGATGGTTCAACCGATAGAAGGAATTGGACACTCCTAAATTTTCTTAATTTTTGCGGAGGTGATTGATCATTGTACTTCCCTAAATGCATTGAAAATTTTGAATTTGATTCAATGATTAATATTAATATTTTGTAATTTATTTATTGATTGATCAATATTTTGCTTTATTTTCAGAATCCACTATGTTTATTAAGTCTATTGATGCTTCCTCAAGTTTAAAAAATGTCACATACTTATGTGAGGCTGTTGAGGAAGTCATATGTGAGGTGGAGGAGGAAAATGTAGTTCAAGTGGTGATGGACAACACAGCAAGTTCTGTTGTTGTAGGTAGACTTTTTGATGGAAAAAGACCCAAACATTTTTTGGTCTCTATTTGCAGCTCATTGCTTGACCTCATATTGGAGGATATTGGCAAGCTTGAATGGGTCAAAACATGTGTTGATAAGGCGAAAAAATATTTGCAAGTTTATCTATAATCGTGCATTGGTCCTTAGCATTATGAGACAATATACAACGCAAAAGGAGTTGGCTCGTTCTGGTATCACAAGATTCACGTCAAATTTTATCGCATTAAGATCCTTGATGAAGTCAAAGGCATCTTTGAAGTGCATGTTTGTTGCTGAGGAGTGGACTTCCTCAACTTGTGCTATGACCACTGCAAGGATCAATGTGGAGATTGCATTTTTGGTGAGGCAGGTTTTTAGATCACTTATGTTGAGATTGTGCATGTAATTTTTTTACAAATTCCACATTATGTTTTCATATTTACTTTTAACTTATATGCATATTTTTCTTTTGTTTGCAACTTCGCAATTTAGCTTATTTTCATTCCCATTGAAGTGTTACTATTTCACAATATTTGCAGGCCACTAAACCCTTGATAGTTCTCCTATGAGTTGTTGTTGGAAAGAAGTCCACTATGGGCTACATATTTGAGGGCGTGGATAGGGCCAAAGAGGCCATTAGATTTGTATGTAGAGAAGATGAAAGAACCATCCCATTTGGGTGATAGTGAAGAGGATACGATCATACTGAGAGGGAGGGGGGTGAATTAGTATATAAACAACTTTGTCAATTTAAAACTTTTTATCCAAACAATTGCTTTAATAACTTTGTATGTTGTAATCGATAATTATGCACATGAACACAATGACACAAGATTTCCGTGGAAACCCAATGTGGGAGAAAACCACGACAAATAATTGCTTTTATATAAAATTGCTCTTTTACAAAAATTTGTAGGCTCCAACCTACCAAAGGCTCCAAAGGCTTTGACCTCAAACTTCTCTCTCACAAAGAAGAAAGCATTTCAAGGAATTTAACCTCAAACTTCTCTCTTATAGAGAAGAACTCATTAAAGTGCATCTCAAGTAATTATTGATGTTGAGTCTCCCTCTCAATAAGGGCTTCGACCAATAACTCCAAACTTGTCTTCAATAATATATAAACTTCAATTTGACAGAAGGCTTAGAGAAAATATCAGTTGTCAGATGTTCAGTGACTCTAAATGAATAACATACCAAGTATCCATTATGGTTTAGGCATTCGGATAAAGACCTTTCAGTTTGCACATATGGAGCTTCATCTCATGAATCGTAGTCCTCTGACTACTACAGTTTCTTGATCACAAGAGAATCAATCTCAACATGGTCTACTCCATCTAAATCAATATGACCAAGATCCTCAAAAGTTGACTGAAGTATATCCTCTATCTGCTCTGATACCATATTAAGGTGTCAATGTTGCAACTGTAATAACACTTCCTATGATTTTTGGGTGTTCCAAATGTAGCAATCTCTCTCGTATTTATATTGTGGATGAGACAAGGAGAGACATGTCCCATCAAAGGACATGTCTATTCATTAACACATAGTATTTCATTATTTATGATTAGTAATTATTAGACAATTGTTAATTATATATGTGTGTGTGTGTGTATACATTAATTGTCTAATGACTACTAATCATAATGATTAACTAGTAATCATAACAATGCATCTCATGGTTAAATCAACCCGATTGAAGCTACAACATTAACACATAGAACATTTCAATAGTCAAATTCAATGCTCAACTATTTGGAATTATTGTTAATATGCATGTAACATTAAAATAAGAACATTAAAAATTGAGATACACCCAAGAACATAATTCGAAATTCATTGTCAACAACAATAAGAGAAACAACCCACCTTCCAAATTGAAATGCAGTACTATCATTAATCTTAAAACTACACCTCAAACTCATTGTAACTAAACTAATATTAATAGAGCAAGAGCTTGTCCTGCTCACGTACTTGACGTACTACCATTATTGTCAGTCGTTATTGATCTTGTTTGCACAAAAATAGAGAAGTGTATGTTATCAAATAGGACTTTGTTAGAAATGTACATCTTTTGTACGTTGTTTCTATCTTCAATCTTCTGTATGGAGTTAAAAATGAGAAACCCTGACTATGCATATTTCCATGGAAATATTTATTTGTCCACATTTCTAAAGGCAAGTTTACTAATTTCTAGAGGCAAAACCACATTGCAGGCATTAGGAAGCATGATTCAAATCATAGTTCCAAGACTTTGTGACTCAGAGCAGGACTTGCTGAGTCCAAGCTAGATTCCATCAAAACGAGGCAGATTGCCTCTGGCCTCGGACTTGGCAAAGTCACCATGGACTCACGAAGTCCCGAGCTTTGGGCTCTCTCCGACATCAGGACTCATAAAGTGCAAAAAATAATAAAATTAAAGGGTTAAGTGAATTGTTTGTGCTTTGTATAACATCTATTTTACCTAAAAAGGTCATTCCATCCTTTGTTAATGCTTGTGATAGAGAGAAAAGAGTTAGAGAAGAGTATTAGGGTTTTGAGAGAGAAATTAGCAAACCCGTTGGCTCTCCCATATTGATTGCTAATTGTTTGTACAACTTTGTAGCTTGCACTTAAGTATTGAGAGGAGCTAAATAAAGCATTTGGAAGAGGCTTCAACAAACTTACTTGCATTTCCATTGTTTGTGCAAAAAATGAATGATCTTGTCTTTGTTCATAGAACCTTCGCCTTCGCCATAGACAGATCCAAGGCACTGATATATCACCGATTGTATTAGAGACTGTTGTTCCACATGGAGAGTGGAACACAAATATTTTTGATCCTGTCTACAATGATGAAGATGTGGAGTGTGTTGATCAGGTGGATTAGGAGGCAAAGGCAATAGTGATGGCAATGGAGGAGGCTAAAGTGCAAGGAGATCGAGTGTAGGACCCTGAAGCTAGGAGTGATGGATTGGAGTCTAAAGATGAAGAATATGTGGGTGTGAATGAGGATGAAGATGAGGATGCCCCTAAGGTTCAGCCTCAAACACAGGGAGAGAGGATGGCTCTAGAGTCTTCCATGACTTTTCTTAGGCATATTCATACGAGGGCATAGGCTACTATGAGCCTTAGTCTTCTACACTCTAGCTGTTATTTTGATATATGTTTTGAAGTTTTGATTCTGTGGATTTCATAATCCACAAATATTGTAGACATTTGACAGTGACACTATGTTTAACTTTATATTATGTTATTTATCTTTTTTCCTTGAGAAATTCTCTTTTATACTTTGTGCTCTATGCAAAATTGTGTATGTGTGTTAAGTAGCTTCTATTTATCTCAATTATTGTGTATTTGATGTTAATTGACTAAAAGATGCATGACAAAATCTTTCAATCCTTAAAAATCTTTGAATTTCATAGGTTTTTCGATTTTCCGAGTCCTTCGCAAGTATTGGCTGTGTCTGGTCGTCGAGTTCAAGTCCAAGCCCAATTTGACTTTCAGAGTCAAAGATGAATCTGAGTCCCGTAACTATGATTCACATACATGTGACAAAGCAACAAAAGAAATAAGTAGATTTGCTAATGCCCTACTTGCAGTCGGGGAAGACAATAAATTGCATAGGGAGAGGGGAAGATTAATTGTAAGGGCAATTATATTTGAAACTCAAGGTGCTCCTATTCACATTGAATAAGCAACACTTGAGAATATAGTGGGCTCTCTTCGTGGCCCCTGGATCAACAAATAGAGTGCCTACTCTTTCACTGCTTCTGCTTCCTCTATTAGAGTGCCTAGTTCTTCACCACCATCAACATCAGGGACAAACAATAATTTTGTGCCCGAGAACACATTTGGAGCACAATCATCATTAGAGACAATTGGATGAAACAAGGAGGTACATGAGAAAATTGATATTTGCATGAGCTGATTTTTGGTATTTCAAGTATCTCGAATTGAGTGTGGTTGAGAGTCCCTATTGGCTGAATTTGGTGACCGCAATCACAATTTTAAGAAAAGAGTACAAGGCCCCTTCTCGCAAGGATTTGAGTGGAAGGTTAGTAAATAATTAGAATCCACTTGAGTTTATTTTTAAATTTTAATTGTTATTTCTTGTTTATTAACCATAATTGTGTACCAAGACATAAGTTCACTTTGATTTTGTAGGTTGCTCCTAAATTTTAATGTCCGCACTTTTAGGGCTAGTTTAGGACCATAATGACTACAAAGAAATTGGTAAATTCATCATTAATGCAATTGAATATTTCATATCTTTAATAAGATGTCTATATTGGCTAAATAATATTTCATATTATTTATTTTTATATTTCATGTAATTGAATCTTTGTTATATGTATATCTTTATATTAATCATACACCAAAATAGGGTTATGACATAAATGCGGTGGATTATTGTCATGTCCCCATTTTTGAAATATATTTTTA
The DNA here is from genome assembly GCA_028749045.1 of Cupressus sempervirens. Classification (NCBI taxonomy): domain Eukaryota; kingdom Viridiplantae; phylum Streptophyta; class Pinopsida; order Cupressales; family Cupressaceae; genus Cupressus; species Cupressus sempervirens. The sequence continues at coordinate 724,680,735 of CM053784.1, read as the reverse complement.
ATTAAAAAATTAAATAAATAATGATCAGAAATTATATTCAAGTATAGAAATAAGAAATAGAAATTATATATATAATATATTATCAATAAAATAATAATTAGTATAATATTTTAAAACAGTTAAATAATAATAAATTTAATATGAATAAATAAATAAAACTAAATAGAAAAGAATATTGTAGAAAGTATGTTATCTTTCTACATAAGATTTAGTAATTAATGATAATAAATACAAAATAGATAAGTAAGAAATAATGTAATATAAATTAACTAAATCTAATAAGAAGTCAAGAGATGTAACAAAAAGATGCGACTCTTTAAAATTAAGGTATAAAAGGGAGGAGAGTTCATTTTAAAGAGTAAAGAAGAAGAAAAGAAGAGAAGAGTCAAAGAAGGATTATTAGAAGAGGAATGAGAAGAAAACAAGTGACTTTTTCAAATATTTTCAATAATGAAAGGATGTGACTCTTTGAAAGTGTTGTGATTTTGAATGGTTGCGACTTTTCAAAAATATTTTAACTATGAAGAGTTGTGACTTTTCACCAGGATTCTAATTATGAAAGGTTGTGACTTTTTGATAGTATTGTGATTATAAAGTGTTGCGACTTTTTCGTAGTATTGTTTATGAAGTGTTGTGACTTTTCAAAGGATTTTGATTATGAAGTGTTATGAGTTTTCCAAAGGATTGTGATTATGAAGGGTTGTGACTTTTCAAAAGGATTGTGATTATGAAGGTTTGGAACTCTTTGAAAAGGACATGGATTATAAATAAAATATGGGACGATTAAAAAACAATTATACCTAAGAGAGTTGAACTACAAAACCATCAGAGTAGAGAAAGTAAAGAAACTAAACTAATATATATTGAATGTTGGGAATTGAAGTAATATATATAAAATGAAAAACTAAAGGGAACCAGAGGTGTGTTCATTTGATATATTTAATTCATAAATAAATATGAATCATTTGGTAGATAAATTTATCAAGATCAAGGATTGAGATGAGAACTTTATAGTTCTCCTAAAGATCAAATAAGAACTTGATAGAGGGCATTCATTAGAATGTCGAGTTTCTTTTAAGAATACTGAAAGATTAGAGGGCATTCTTGATTGAATGTCTGAATTGCAACCTAGAGAGAGATTTGTAGAGGATCTCTTAGAGACAATATATATTGTAGTGGTTAATCATATGCATATGTTAGAGACAAGAGGCTTGGTTAGAGGTGGAATCTCTACCAAGTATGTATTGTTAATGAGTTCACTCATTAATAGAGATCCCCGAAGCCTTAGAAGGTGCTCTTAACATGATGGTTTCCTAACTTATAGTTATTCTCATTAGAGGGTTAGGTAAATCTGAGTAGAGCCTCCTTCCAATACTCGTTGGATGCTCTCACTCATCTCCTCCCTACCCAATCGAAGTTAAACAAGCACATCAAGATGGATAATCTACGGGAGGTACATTCACACCACCTGGATAGATCCCCTCAAGGAAATCCATCCTAGGATAGCCTTTTATGTTGAGCATTACATTGACATCTAGGATGGGATTATTGTGAACTGACCAAGAAAATTGCAAGAACGTGCTAAAAATGGGGACATTACAGTCCTCCCTCCCTAAGATTGCTCATCTCCAAAGAAAAATGAACATCATAGTCCACTTGGATCCCAAGGGTAGAGCTCCGTTCTATCCCTACTATATACAAGCAACTCCTGTAGCATCAACACCCAAATAACTAATATTAATGACGGGATCATCTAGAAACTGACTATAGGCGCTGATGGCAGTAACAACTCATCGAAACTCAATCTAACTGAAATACCAACTCTGTCAGATCATGAGTCCCCATCAAACTAACACTCACACCCAACTGGACTGTGGAGACGATAACGACCATAAGTACCTGAATCACTATAGCAACTTTAACCTCTGATAAATTGTCCTGGGTGTGTGGATATTGCAAGTGGTCTATCTTACAGCTATGCAGATGGTGCTAACCCATCCCACAATGGACGCTATGAAACTGGAGCCAACCCACACCGACGTGAAACCAAATACTCTACCTATGAGTCAAAAGAGAAGTGATGAACACTCCTCATAGTGCAATGCCCATAAAAACTTGCGATCTCTATAAAGGGCTCATCAGTATCAAACTAGGAATCAGAAGACAAATCTAATCTCTGACTCTGATTCCTAGTTTGATATTAATGAGCCAACTCACACTAAGGTGAAACCAAATACTCCACCTATGGGTCAAGACTCAAAAGAGAAGTGATGAGCACTCCTCACAGTGCAATGCCAATAAAAACTCTCAATCTCTGTCAAGGTCTCATTAGTATCAAATTGGGAATCAAGAGACAACTCCATTCTCTGAAAAATTACTAGTTGGGCAGGATCCTGGGCAACCCTCTTAGCAAATCCAACCAAAAAATCCTTGTTGGGAAGCATTGCAACAAGGGTCTCTACGATCTTCCCCACCAATCATTGTATAGCACATGAGCCTCAAACGAGAGTATTCTCAGATACTTTCTATGAATCCTCCCACAAATCCAAACTCTTAAGCAAATACTCCATGGATGACTCAATACTGTAGAAATTATATGTGGAACCATCAACCTTCTCCCCCACAATCCACAGTTGATCCCTCTGAAAATGTGGCACAACAACAACCATACTACAGTTCTCAATTGATGCTCTCACTTCTTTCGTACCTATTGCACCTATATCTTTGGCGGATGTGACTACCACATCAACATGCCCCTCATCCCCAATCGTGGAAGTAAACTCATCAACAACCACAATATGCAACTGAATAGGGTTTGGGGCTAGTGTTGACTATACCTGCTCCAACTCCACGGTAACCTCATCCAACCATGACCATGACTCTTGAAGAGCCAAATGAGTACACTAAAGAGAGTCTGTAGTCACCTCAAGCTCATGGGTGAGCTCAGCCACCTCCTCCTATTTCCCTAACAATGCCTCATAACAGGTACTACCCCACTCAATTAGGTAATCTCTGTCAGCAACTAACTGTGAGTAATTATGCTTCAAGATCCTGATAGGCTCTTGAAATGCATGAATCTCTGCTAGGGAAAGACTACTATCACCGTGCTCATCTGACATAAGAGCACCCCAACCATATGCACCTAACATTTGGCAAATCACATCACAATGCTCAAGAGCTGAAGAGATGTCACTACCACTCACCTTCAGCTGACTAGTTAGATGATGCGTATGTAACCCCTGCCTCATATGCAAGATCACTGCCTAACTATTAGCACTGTGATAGGAAACTAAATCAGAATTGCTCACCACAAGATCGCTCACCACATGTGTGCTACCATCTTCACGAACATCTATAACCAAGATACAACTACTCGGTACCTCAACCTCAACCTCCTCTGAAGGAGCGAAAGCCCATGCAGTATCGCACTCCTTGCATGACTCTACTTCCCCCACAATAGAAAGTCCCTATAAATCCTGAACTTGTGACCCATCCAAAACCTCCTCGGAGTCATCACCCAATATCTAGCAAGGAATATCATATCCACTGCAGCTCATAGCATCATCCAACAAATCATCAAAGGTCTCCATACTCTTTGTATCCACATGTATCAAATGCTCAACTGCCATCACTTGGCTCTGCACACATGACTCAATGTTAGGCTGTGAATCAATAATGCTAGAGCATGATCCAACCTCGATTGACTTTGTTGTAACGCCCAGATCACCAATATCACAATTGGGTGACTCCACACATGCATTGGTCCCACCCAAGGAAGCAGTTGCCTCCTGTACTGGAGCAACATTACGACAATTGATATATAAATCTTCAATAACAATCCCCTCGTAGAAAGAGTCTGGACAATTAATAGTAACTACTAACCCAAAAGCACCTCCACTATCCACAACAAAAAGCACCTCCACTATCCACAACAAAAAGCACCTACACTATCCGAAACAACTCTGGAGTCCTCAACCCGTTGAATCTCATTGTTGTTGTCCACCAATGGCATTGACACATACACATCTTTGTGAAGAAAGTCCATCTTAAGAACTAGCGATAGGACTAGTGGGTGGCATACTGAGCATAGGTACATTTGCCTCCTGAACACCAACCGGTGATAATTGAAGCCTTCTTCCCTGCATCCTTGGTGTCGGTCTCCTAAAAGCATAAACCGTATACCTCGCTGCCCTATCTACCACTGCCGGATCTGACAATCTCTCCGCCAATCTTTGCTGATGAAGCTTAAGTTTTTCCATACTCTTCGTCAAGGCATTTATTTTCTCACTATTTTCCACACTATTCCGCTGACTCTTGAAACTACTAGGCCTCTTATGTCTATCCATAGTTGGAAAATGATAAGAGTGTTGGTCACTCAAAATACAACAGCAGATCTGAAATAAAAATGAATTTCCTACCCCACAGGATGGCAGGAAATTGCTTTGATACTACTGTAGTAACCCGTAGTCTGGTTATGGCTAATCAACCACAATTTATTCCTCAATTCATTGATTGGGCCTTATGTCAAACACGTGGCTAGCTAACTATATATTGCTAATGAATATAGTTATAACTGAATTTACTAATGCTGCATATAACTCACATTGATCATGCAACAAGTCTCGACTTTACAAACTAAGATTTATTAATTCTCAATAGGAAATAGCATGATGCTGAAAAAAACTTGTTTGACTGTTGCAATACATATAGATCAGTCAAATACTCATGTTTGCAGTTAACTTTTTCAGAACTATAGCTATATTGGAAAAAGAGAAAATTACAATATTATTAGAGAACCCGATTTCCAATGATCATTTCCAAAACAACGGATGGAAGACAATGTTCGCATCAACTTCCTTCAACCTGGAATGCTAAACTGGCATCAGCTATAACAGACCCCTTAAAATGCTAGGAGTGGCATTATTCTTCCAAGGTCCGACCACGAAAAGAAATACCACAACAGTATAGAAAACTCATGCCATTTTTGGCATTCAGATTTGCAAAATCAGATCGCCTATGTCTGGGCGTTCAGCAGCAAAATGTTCAGAAAATTCCAAGCACTTACATCTCATAGACTCCCACACCATTCACCAATTTCTAACCCCTGGATAGAAAAATTATAAATGCCTACAGCAGCAAATATAAAGCCATTGAAATCAGTAACCCAAATCACTGAATTTCCTCAGCACCACAATATCTACCTAGCCACAGTTGAACAGTAATGGAAGATGCAAATAAATTCTCTTCTCAGCCATAGTAGATACAGTATGAGAAATTTCCAATAACTCAACTCCAGACCCTTATGCCTCAGCAAGGGCATAAAGAATGAGAACTTCAGGAAAACGCCACAAAGACAACAAAGCAAAATAAGATAATCAAATGATTTGATGTTTTTCTCACCAAGTGGGCTCATATTTATAATTTCCAAATGGCACAAGTTTCCCAAATGAACCCCACTCGTCTTGCGAAAGCAACTGAAGTGTTAATTCTATGAGTAACTCTGATAATAAAATGATCTTTTCTTCAGATCGAATAGATCGAACAGATCTGGTAATGCATGGAATATCTTTTAATGAATTGGGCTTTAGGATATACTAAATTATAATGCAGATCGCAATCCATTTGGAAACATTCTCTTAGTGTGTTAACTGTGTAAATGTAGTTAGTTTAACTAACGAAGAGTCAAACAAATGGAGACGCCGATCTTGGTAATTTAATGTATCTTATGGTGGGCTGACCTAGAAAGGGTCATGTCCTTTGTAAGGACGTGTGCCTTGGGTTTACTATAAATAAAGGTAAGAATGTGGATAGAGGGTACACACAAATACAAAAAGTTTGCTCCTCTAGCATTGCTGCCTTATGCAATTTATAGCAATGATAAAAACATTTTCAGAATAATACATCATACTCCAAGAACACTTAATATACGGTCTGGTATATTTAAAGACCATCTTCAACAAGACTAAAGGCATTATATCAGTTTTGGTTGTTCAGAATTTGCAGAAAACTTACATGGTATCAAAGCTCTGGTAGTCGAACCTAGGCTCTACAAATTGACAATCAGATTTAAAATATCTAGCAACATCCTCCTACCTTCAATGGCTAGTGCAATCAAACCCGAAGATAGGTTTGATGGAAAAGAACACTTCGTTGCTTGGAAATTAAGAATTATGATTATTCTTGAAGACAATAATGTAATACAGTTTATTGATAAGAAATCCAAGCAACCTAATGCTGATCCTCATAAAACTATCTGAATTAAAGGAAACAGGAAAGCCATGCAAATAATGTTAGATAGAGTTAAAAATGAAATAGTACCTATGCTAATGAAACATCAAACATCATTTAATATAATGAGTGCATTATTAAATGCATATGAAGTTAACAATGCAACTAGAACCCTTGCACTAAAAAGACAACTAAATCATATAAAGATAAGGAAGGGAGAATCTATGAATTCATACTTCCTAAGGGTGGCTAGTCTAAGAGATGAACTTGCAAGTATAGGGACCATAATTGAAGACAAAGAGCTATCACTTATGGCTATAGATGGGTTACCGGATTCATGGGAAACATTTTCACAAGGAGTAACTGCTAGAGACAAACTTTCAAACTTCAATAGACTTAAAGGAGATTGCCTTCAAGAAGAATCTAGGCAACTCAAGAAAGGAGAGAAATTAAAAATTGAAGATGAAGAACTTCATGTCCTCAACACAAATTCCTATAAAGGTAATCAAATAAATGACAAACTTAAGAGAGATTTATTCAAAATAAAATGCTTCAAATGTGAAAAACTTGCACACTATAAATCTAATTGCCCTAAGAATACAAAGCAACGAGTAAACTGTGCAAATGTTACTAGGAAAGAGGAAGACTATGATCCTGAGAAACGTGTATTGTATTTAGCACTTTCAAATGAAGTAACAAGCAAAGCACGGGTAATTGATAGTGGATCATCTCGACACATTATAGGATACAAAGAAGTACTAGACTCAATATCAGAAGAAGTTAATGACGAAGTTACCATAGGTGATAATTCCACTCATTCTGTCAAAGGAATTGGGAACTGCACCTTGAAACTGAAGTCAGATATTTCTCTTCATCTCAAAAGAGTACTCTATGTCCCAGGAATCAAGAGGAATCTAATTTCTGTTAGATCACTTGAAGATGATGGACATAAGGTTGCATTCATGGACGATAAAGTAATGACCTGGTCTAAAAACACTTCATTTAAGAAATCAAAGTTGATTGGTCAAAGAAAGGGATACTTGTATAAATTAAATATAGAACCTATTCAAGCCTTAATTCATGAAGTTGCTGATATAAACGAAATGTGGCATAGAAGGTTAGGACATCTAAACTTCAAAGCCTTATCGACTATGGAAAAGACGGTTACTGGTTTACCTAAGTTGAATAAAGATCATTCGAGCATATGCAAAGGATGCGCTCTAGGTAAGAAGGCCAAAAGTCCATTTCAAGATAGCACTAGAAAAACTAACAATGTTTTAGAATTAGTCCACTCAGATTTATTTGAACCTATGTTTGTTCCTTCTCTTAGAGGATTCTAGTACTATATACTTTTTATAGATGATTTCTCTAGGACAACATGGATTTACTTCTTAAAATGTAGAGAATCAGAAGAAATCCTTGAGAGACTTAAATAATTCAAATCCTTAACTAAAAACTTATCATGACACAAAATTAAAACTTTAAGGACTAATGCTGGAGGAAAATATACTTTAGATTTGTTTAAAGATTTTTGTAAAGAAGCAAGAATTAAGAGGGAGTATACTGTGCCTTATAGCCCACAGCAAAATGGGGTAGCAGAAAGAAAGAGTGGAAGAATTATAAAAGCAGCAAGAGCTATGATATTTGATCAAAATTTAGAATATTATCTTTGGGCAGAAGCCTCGTGTACTACTATCTATATTCAAAACAAAAGTCATCATTCCCACCTTAGAGATAAAACTCCTGAAGAAGTATTTTCTAAGATTAAACCAAATATAAGTCATCTTAGGATATTTGAGTGCCCAATATACATAAATGTTCCGAAAGAAAAGAGAACTAAGTTAGAACCCTCCGGGAGGAAAGGTATTTTTGTCGGGTTTAGTGAAACATCTAAAGCATATAAAGTTTACATACCTAGTCAAAAAAACATTGAATGTAGTAGGGATGTAATATTTGAAGAAGATTTAACATTCAAAAGAGCCCTAAGTTCTGAAGATCCTACACATATACCTAGTTTTGAAGAAAATCATGAATCTAAGTTTTAGAGGGAGAATATTGAAGAAATTGAAGGTGAAATTCAAAATCTTAATCTTGAGGAAACTCAAAATCCTAAGAAAATACCACTTTGGGCTATTAAGACTATAGAGGAAGCACAAGACTTTGTTGAACCATCTGGAACCTTCAAAGAAAGCAAAAGACCCAAAAGATTTTTTTAGCTATGTAGCAAACATGAGTGATTTATCTAAATCAGAACCAACCAATGTTTCAGATGCTATTAAACATACAGCTTGGAAGGATGCTATGACGGAAGAATACCAATCCATTATTAAGAATGATGTTTGGGAAATTGTTCCAAGGCCTGAGGGAAAATCTATTATTTCTTCTAAGTGGATATTTAAAATCAAGTATGTTGTTGACTGTAGCATTGAAAAATATAAAGCCAGATTCATAGCCAGAGGATTCTCTCAGGAGGGAATTGATTCTAAAAAAACCTTTGCTTCAATTGCCAGATAGACCTCTATAAGAGCAGTCCTAGCTATTGCAGCATTGAAGGTACGGAAAGTACATCAAATGGATGTGAAAATAACATTTCTAAATGAAAAGATTAGAGAAAAGGTATATTTGGATCAACTTGAAGGATTTGAAACTAATAATCCTAAAATCTTTGTTTGTAGACTCAAAAAAGCTCTCTATGGGGTTAAACAGGCTCTCAAAGCATGGTATGAAAGAATTGATACATATCTCACCAGTTTAGGATTCTCTAAGAATGAAGTTGATCCAAATCTCTATTATAAAAGCGATAAAGATGATATAATAATTTTGATACTATATGTTGATGATTTACTAATAACAGGTGATGATCATCTTATAGATCAATGCAAGAAAAATCTAATCAAAGAGTTTGATATGAAAGATTTAGGACTCCTTCATTACTTCTTAGGACTGGAAGTGTGGCAAAACCCTAACATCATACTTAATCAAGGAAAGTATACATTAGACATCTTGAAGAGATTTGGAATGTGGAACTACAGACATATATCTTTTCCAATGGAGACTAATTTACACAAACTTAATGAAGTAGCAACAGAATCACCCTCCACAGATTCTACTCTTTACACACAGATAATTGGGTCTCTTATGTACTTGGTAAATACAAGACTTGATATTTGCTATGTTGTTAAGGCCTAAAGTCAGCATATGTGTGAGCCAAAAGAGATTCACCTTGTTGTAGTCAAACACATTATGAGATACTTACAAGGCACTCTTAACCTTGGGCTCAAGTATGAGAAAGTTGACTTGGACTTACATGGGTTCACAAACTCAGATTGGGTTGGAAGTGTTACTGATAGGAAAAACACTTTAGGATGTTGTTTCAGTTTAGGCTCAGCAATGATATCATGGATATACAGAAAGCAGGCATCAGTAGCATAGAGTTCCACAGAAGCTGAATACATTGCAGCAGTTTGGCTCAGAAAGTTACTTGTAAGATTATTTGGTCAACCCATGAATCCCACTATTATTCACTGTGATAATCAGAGTTCCATCAAGCTTTTTGTGAATCCATTTTTTCATGACAAGTCCAAGCATATTGAATTTCCTTACCATTATGTAAGAGATATGATAGACAGGAAAACTCTGAAGTTAGAATACATTTGCATTGCAGATCAAATAACAGATATTCTTACCAAACCTTTCTCTCGAATAAAGATAGATCACTTCAGAAAAGGACTTGGTATGGTTGAATTATAATACATTTGTATTCTTTAATTATTAATGAAATAATTTTGTGTTAAAATTATTATTGTTAGGCTATTGATTGTTATGGACTTCACCATTTGTATTCATTATCTAAGAGGTTACAATCTCTAAGATAATGAACACTTGTATAAAAAACATTATGACAGATGACGATCTTTGAGATAATGTACTAAATGGTAGAGAACTATTATCAGATCTGGATGAGTTCAAGATCACATTGTGATGTAGACATTTCTATGCCTATGAGTCATAACCTGGATAAAGGAAGAATGTAATCATTCTCTAGATTTTATCCTATGTATTGCATCACATATAATACTGTTATCACAAGTATTAGTGATAATTCATATTACAGGTATAGTAATATGACAAAGTATCATGTGTACAATGATACCACATGCTTAGAAGATTCAGATAGATATAGAGTATCAATATATGCTTAGTCATCAATATTGATGGTGCTAGATATGTTATCTCTCATTATGATTATCAAGTTAAGAGAGAGTGTTAATTCTATGAGTAACTCTGATAATATATTGATCTTTTCTTCAGATCAAACAGATCTAGCAATGCATGGAATCTCTTTTAATGAATTGGCCTTTAGGCTATACTAAATTATAATGCAAATCGCAATCCATTTGGAAACATTCTCTTAGTGTGTTAACTGCATAAATGTAGTTAGTTTAACTAACTATTAGTCAAACAAATCGAGATGTCGATCTTGGCAATTTAATGTATCTTATGAAGTGCCGACCTAGAAAGGGTCATTTCCTTTGTAAGGACATGTCCCTAGGGTTTGCTATAAAGAAAGGTAAGAATGTGGATAGAGGGTACACACAAATACAAAAAGTCTGCTCCTCTAGCATTGCTGCCTTATGCAATTTATAGCAGGGATAAAAACATTTTTAGAATAATACATCATACTCCAAGAACACTTAATATACGGTCCGGTATATTTAAAGACCATCTTTAGCAAGACTAAAGGCATTATATCAGTTTTGGTTGTTCAAAATTTGCAGAAAACTTACATGAAAAAGCATCAAAATCAAAATCTGGCATCACCAGAGTGATCCTGATGAAGAAATATGATGAATGAACCTGATGGGGTGACTTACTATAAATAGATGCTCCCTCTAAGATTCTTCGAGCCCAAACCATAAGCCCAAAATAAAAACTAAAAGCATCACTCAACTCCTCTAACTCAACTAAGCTCATCGGAACCAAAAATTTGACTTACTATAAATAGTAAGTCCCTCAAATGAAGCCAAAAGACACCATAGGCTACTGGAAAGCCTATAACCCCACAACTGAGACCCTCAAATCCCACTATCAACTCAGGAGGGTCACGATGGTGAACTAACCAAGCGAAGTGCAAGAACCTGCTAAAAATGGGAACATCACAATGTCGGTGGCCTTAGAATTAGTAATAAGAAAATTTATAAAATTAAGTTCTTGTTGTAGTTTTCTCCTGCAAGGGTTTCCATGTATACTTTATTTGTGGGTTTTATATTGCTCGTTCTTTTCTCTCATGCGTTAATTCAGAATTTACACATATTTGAATTGAATAACTTTTAAATAGAAAAATAGAATTTTGTTACACTAATTTTCCAATCAGTTTCTTTTCTGATGTCATTGATAGGACTAAATAAAACCATTTTGCATTACTGTGGCAGAAATAAGATAAAATAAGTAATCATTTGGCACATCATTGATCGTAGATGGAAAAACCAACTCCACCACCCAATACATGCCTTGGACTACTACTTGAGCCCAAATTCTACTTCTTTGATACATTCAAGGCTGATGATGAGGTCATGGTAGGGTTATTATATGAATCGATAAGATGGTGCCTCATCATGACTTGAGAAACAAAGTTCTTGATGAGTTGGAGGTGAGATTCACTATATCTTATTTATGAATTTTGCAATGTTGACTCTCTAGAAGCATCCATTATAGATACATAATAACCAATTTTATATATTTGATTTATCTATTCAAGGTCTACAAAGGATTGGAGAGGAGACTCTTTTCTTCTGCTCAAGTGATTGATAGCAAAGAAAAACAAGTCGATATAGATTTAGTTGAATACTACAAGAAAAAATCAGAAACTTGATTCTCATATTTTTGAAATAATTCTTACATTTGAAACTATGGTTATCACACACCAAATGCACAAAAGATTGCCATCCATATTTTCTCCCAACCATTTAGTGCTTCTAGGTGTGAACGTAATTGGATTTAATTTGAGAACATTCACATAGAGAAGAGAAATAGGTTGACCAATAGCACCTCAATAATCCTACCTTTGTTCAATACAACCTTCAACTTCAAACTAGAAAGGTGGAGGGCATTTCACATGAGTTTGCTGACTGTTATGGTGATTGGCCTACCAATGAACAAAATGATAACGATGTCCTCTTTATCGAAGATCATCTTTAAGATTAGGAGAGAGGAGCTGAAGAAGCAGAAGCAACAAAATTGGATAGAATGGAGGAGAATAGAGACACTCTTGAAGACATAATAATTTTGATACTATAGCACCTAATTTGAGGCCTATAAATTTGAGTTACATTAGGAGGGGAAAGAGGAAGATGCAGTTTGCAATTTGTTGATTTCCTCATTTTGACAACATTGGATGTAAGCAATTATAAGCTTATGATGCTATTATATTTGAAAGTTTGAAACTATGACTATGAATTATAGAATTTCAAATACTAAGTGTTTGAAGATCATGTGACGTGTAGTGTTTGAATTATGATAAACTGATAGTAAAATTAGGCCCATATGTTCTCTAAATACATTGATTTTTTATAAAATTAAAGTTTCTCTTTTGTCCTACCTGCACTGGGTCCCAAGCCTAAAATTTTGTTAGGGACAACTAATGGTCCCAAAAGTAAGATTGATACAATATACAAAGGCGAGAATCATATATAATGAATTATCAACAAACAATAAAATTAAACCTTCAAATTTTAATCTTCCAAGGTTAGTGAAATGTCACACACATTCTAATTGATGTTGGTCTACTGCAAATATTTCTTTGGCTTCTGCTAACATGAACTCATTGCAACTCATTCTAATTGGTCAATGTAGTCATTGATGGCACAAAGACTTCCACAATGAAGGAGACTCAACTTCTACTACACATCCATATAGGAAAAAACATAAGCCCTTTATTTAAATTTCAATTTTTGGAACCTTGTCATTCTTTCATTTCTTTATGTTTCCCATTTGTGATCTATTATCTTCTCAAGATTTTATAACCCTAAACTCATCTCATATTTGAAGATATTCTACATCAAGTAATCTCCTAAGCTTCCTAACTTGATTTTGAAAATAATAATTCTATGAGAGAACTCAATTCATCTTCCTTGTGTCAGTTTATTTCAAACTCAATAAGTTGGTGCCCAACATCAACTTCAAAAATAGCTCCCTTCACTAATTTTGTCTGGAGTTTTCCTTCACTATTTTCATCATATCCTAATAAATTAAAGGTGTGGGCTCTAAGGTGACTTATTTCTAGCATTCTAGCTATATATCAACCAAGGCACCAAAAATATGATGATTATTGTTAATTTTATAGGATCCCTGATAGAAATAATAACAGATTTATATCGAACTTTTACTTACTTGGGTATCTTGAATGTGACAGGTAGATACCTTCAAATATGTTTTTGATATGCTATGACTGGAATGCCGAATGCTGACATGAATGTATTTTGTAATCTGCAATGTTTCTTTATTAATCTTGGGACTGCAAGTATGTTATGTCTTTCATATTGCCTTGTCCACCGATGAGAACAGTTATATATATAACTGTGAAGAGTTGTGACCCTGTAGGGGCATGACTCTACATGGCTAAAGGCCATGTAGGGTCATCACCTTATGTGGTCATAAAATGTTTTGTTAACCATAAACATACAATGATTTAATCATGCCCAAAGATATGTTTGATAATGATCTAAATACTTATCGAAGGCAATATAAGTAAGACCCAATCCTTGATCGAAGATGATGGATAATTCTGAAAGTAATCCAATGTAGTTGAAATGACAGAACCCGATGTGAATCGGTAACAATAGTTATATGCTTGATCTAAACCATATGTGTCTAAACTATATGTATACATCTCTGTACATATATATCTATGCATATTATCATATGTATGCATACATATATACATACATACATACATATATAAGACAGAGATAACATATTCAGATGCTCAATATTATTCGACTGAAGCTAAACTTTCAACACTTCCTCTTTAGCAAGGGAGAAGTAATAAAGAATCCAAATATTCAAATATCCACATATAATACATTATTTGACACTACCACTTAAAGAAATAGAGACTCGTCAAATAACATAAATCACAATGCTATGAACACTATCATAACATGAATTATGATCTCTAATTGTCCGAAACAATATCTAGAGTAATTATAATGAATTTGTTATTCATGACTTCTGAAATATCCGGACCAACAGTCATAATAACATGTTTATCATTTGTAAGATCGTCACGTTACAAAGATTACCTTCTGAATATGTCCATGAAAGATCGTCACCTTTCATTACATATCTGAAGCAACAATCATAGAAGCATAAACACATATGAATTGAAATCAAATTCAATGTTCAAAATTACAATTTAATCATACCAAGTTTTTCTCTGAAGTATACCAACTTCACTTTAACAAGAGCCTTGGCAAAAATATCAGCTATCTGTTCATTAGTACTGATGTACTCAAGTTTAATGATATCTTGATCTAACATATCTATGATGTAGTGATACGGAATTTCAATATGCTTTGACCGATTGTGAAACACTGGATTAGCTGATAGTTCAATACAACTCTGGTTATCACAATGAATGATGGTAAGCTTCAAGGCTTCTCTAAACAGATTGAATAAGAGCTTTCGTAGCCATACAGCTTCTTTGGCTCCAAAGGAGGTGGCTATGTATTATGCTTCTATAGAGCTTAGTGCAACTGAGGACCATTTCTTGCTGAACTAGGAAATCATTCCAAACCCCAGATTGAAGCAACATCCTGAAGTACTCTTACGCTTAGTAAAACTGTCTGCCCAATTTGAATCTAAAAAACCATGAAGGTTTATCTCAAGTTGATCATATATGATTCCCATGCCAATAGTTCCTCTTAGATATCTTAGAATATGTTTAGCTGCCATCAAGTAAATCTTCTTTGGTGTAACCATGAATTGACTCAAGGTGTTAGTAGCATTGCATATGTTAGGACGAGTATTTACTAAATAAATCAATGAGCCAATGATTTATCTATAGAGAGTAGGATCAGCAAGTTCAGATTTATTCATGTCATCCTTCAGTTTATGTAGATTAAGTTCCATAAAAGTAGAAGTTGGTTTGCAGTCCATCATTCCAAACTTAGTTAGAATATCAATAGTATATTTTCCTTGGTTTAGAAAGATGTAGTTTCCCCTTTTCCAAACTTCCAATCCTAGGAAATAGTGAAGAAGACCTAAGTCTTTCATGACAAATTCAACTGTCAATTCTTGCTTGCATTTGCTTATTAAATGTTCTTCACCTATAATTAATAAGCCATCAACATATAACACCAGAATAATCATATCATTTCCATCTACTTTCAAATATAGATTAGGATTAGCTTCATTTTTAGAATACCCTAGCTTTGTAAGATAACTGTCTATTCTGTCTATTATTTCATACCACGCTCTTTAACTTACATACATGAGTATTTTTGTTGTGAGCAATAAACCCTTCAGGTTGTTCAATATACACATCTTCAATTTCACCATTTAGAAAAGTTGTCTTAATATCCATTTGATGGATTTTCCATCCTTTAGATGTTGCAATGGCCAAAATGGTTCTAACCAGGGTAACGTGACTCGCGGCGAGTCACGCGAGTTAGCGAGCTGCGTTGACCTCGCCGAGTCACGAGGAGTGACTCACGTGACTCGCGAGTCACCGAGTGACTCGCGTGACCCGGCCCCCCTTGACTCGGCCGCAACAGGCTTGAAACCGGGCCATTAAAATATAAATTTTTACAAGTTTTTTTTATTTTATTTTTTACATTTCTCACTCATATAACCCTAAAAAGGCTCCCATAATAGTCTCTAGTGAAAAAAAGAAAGAGAGGTAGAAGAGAAATAGAGTTTTCTTGTTTTGCAACCAGCTGAAAGGAGGAGGAGAAAAGCTTGCATTTGTGACATTGGAGCTTGCATTTAGATCATCAAGGAGTTTATAGGAGCTCTTCTCAACACTTCCCAAAGCATTTGAAAGAGGTAAGACTTGATTGTTTAGATTTTGATGATTTTTTTGTCTATGCTTATGGGTTTTTTGCTTGAATTTTTTTTGTTTATTTATGAGTTTTTTTTTCACTTTAGATCTTCATAAAATGCAATGCTGAAATGGTAATATTTGGTTTAAAATGTCTTATTGCAGCAACCTTTACATTTTTCCTTAATTAAGTCATAATGGCTTCTGGAGGTAAAAAAACCCAAGCTCTCTAAAGACAATAAAAAAGATGAGTGTTGGAAGTTCACCATAGAATTTCCGGGTAGAAAGAGAACTCAAACAAAATGCCTATTTTGCAAAACCATTAATAGTGGGGGGATAAATAGATTAAAATACCATATTGCTGGCTTACGTGGTCATGATATTGAGCCTTGTGGAGCTGCAACTGTTGAGGCTCAACGTTTTTGTTATGTAGCCTTGGAAAAATCTGAACAAGAAAAAGAATTTAAAAAAAACAATTAGAAGAGTTAGCTCAGATTGGTTCTAGTTCCCTTCCACGCTCATCTGCAAATGTTTCTGAGTCAGTAGGCTATGTTGGAGAAGGTTCTTCCCGTCCCCCCTATCGTCCTAGTGCTTCTGTTGCTCGTGTTTCTTCTACATCTATTCCTTGCACTTCTAGTGATGCTACTGCTGCTGCCCCCTTTAGTAGTGCTACTATTCTTCGTCCTAGAGTCAGAAAATCTAGTAAGTTGGACAACTTTTTTGTATCGCGTACCACTCCTGGTGCACAACCCTCACTTGAGAGCATGGGCTGGAATAGGGAGATACATGAAGCTAGAGTAAGAGCAATTTGCAAGTTTTGGTTTTTCTGTGACATTCCATTTATAGCAGCCAGGTACTTCAAGTTTTCAACTTCATTTATATTTGATTGTTTTACGTTTTAAGTTTTAAAATTTATATTCAATTTTATACTTTTAACTTGATGTTGAAAATTTGAAATATGCTGATTAAAATGTTTTTATAAATGTAATAGGACTCCTTATTGGCAAGGGATGATTGATGCAGTTTTCACCTGTGGTGCGGGGTTCAAAGCCCCCACTAAAGATGAGTTGAGTGGCCCCCTCTTGCTAGATATGGTTGAGGAGATGAAACTTGAGTTGGAGGACCACAAAAAGATTTGGAGCCAAAAGGGGTGTACCATCATGACAGATGGATGGACAGATAGGAGGTCCAGAACCCTCCTAAATTTTCTTGTTTTTAGCGGAGGTAATTCATCATGCTCTACTTCTTGAAGTCTAAAATTTAATATATACTATTATTGAATAACGAAAATTTTGTTTTATTGAGTATTGATTCTTGAATGATAATTATTTTGTTTAATTTTCACTTTCAGGATCCACCATGTTTTTGAGGTCTATAGATGCTTCCTCATGTGTGAAAAATGCAAAATTCTTATGTGAGACTATTGAGGAGGTCATAAGGGAGGTGAGGGAAGACAATGTTGTCCAAGTGGTGACAAATAATGTAGCTAATTATGTTGCTGCAGGTAAAAATTTAACTTCTAACTTTCTAATTTCTACTTCTAAAAAAATTGTTTTAGTTTTTCATTAAATTTTGAAAATTAAAAGTTTTTTAATACATCAAAAATTTTCATTGTTTACTAACTAATTTAAAATTGCTGCAAGAAAACTATTGATGGAGAGACACCCAAAAATCTTTTGGACTCCATGTGCGGCCCATTGCATCGACCTCATGTTAGAGGATATTGGCAAGCTTGTATGGGTGAAATCATGTGTCACCAAGGCCAAAAATCTTTGTAAGTTCATCTATAATCATGCCTTTGTCCTCAGCACTATGAGGAAATACACAAAGGGAAAGGAGTTGGCTCATCCTGGTATCGCAAGATTTGTCTCTAACTTTATCACACTAAAATCCTTGCTGAGTTCAAGGTTAGAGTTGAGATGCATGTTTGTTGGTCCAGAATAGAGTTCCTCCTCCTTTGCAAGCAGCCCTACAGGGATAAATGCAACAAAATGCATTTATGATGATGATGATTTTTAGGAGCCATGTTCGAAGATTGTGGAGGTAATTTTAAATTTAAATTTTAAATTTTAAAAGCTTAAGTCTTAAAATTTTATAAATTAATTTGTCTCACACATATTTTTGTTTCATTTTCATTGTGCAACTTTGCAAAGTTTTATCATTCACTAAATTGTTTTTTTGTTTAATTGTTTTGTAGATCACCGAGCCCCTTGTAGCCCTCCTACGAGTTGCTGATGGCGAGAAGCTCTCTATGAGCTACATTTATGAGGGCATGGATAGGGTCAAGGAGACTATTAAGGCCAAATATGTAGGAGTTGAGGAAAACTATGGCCCTATTTGGGACATAATTGATAGGAGATGGCAAAATCAACTTCAAAAGCCCATCCACGCAATAGCCTATTACCTCAATCCGGCATACCGTTTCTGTGATGATTTCAAGGTAGATGAGGAGGTTCTTAGTGGCCTATACACAGTGATATCAAAGATGTCCCTTAATCCCACAAATATATTGCTTGAGATGGATGCCTATAATTATGCATCAGGGCCCATTTTTTCAAGTCAAATTTGCAAAGAAGGTCGTACAAAATTGCAGCCAGGTAAAGATTGCAGCTTAAGCCTTATACAATCTAGTTTTTAAATTTCTAGCTTTAAACTTAAAGTTCAAATTTTGAAATGAGACTAATATTTTTTTGTTTTTCTTTTTTCAAAATTCAGATAGAGGATGGCAAATGTTTGGGCCTTCAACCAAAAACCTTCAGCAAATCGCCATCCGCATTTTGAGCAAGCCAAGTAGTGCTTCTGGATGTGAGCACAATTGGAGCATGTTCGAGCACATCCACTCGAAGAGGCATAAAAGGTTGTCTATGCAGAAAATGAATAGTCTAGTCTTTGTGCACTACAACCTGCGCATTAGGATCAGGGAGATTTTGGATAGTGACACCTCTCCAATTACTCTAGAGAAGGTTGATCCAGAGTCTGATTGGATCACTGAGGCTACTGATCTTGTCTTTGATGATGAGGACCTACAGTGGCTTGACCAGGCAGATAGAGAGGGCCAGGCTAAGGCTGTGGTTATGGCAGTAGAGGACCAGAGAGCTCTAATTGTTCCTAGTGGCACCTCACAGACGTTCGCAGAGCCAAAGGCAGAGGGCAGTTGATCCTAGAGGCACCTCACGAGCTGATGCTATGGCTACTAAGACATCCAGGACCTACCTTAGACGCCTTACTAAGAGGCATTTTATAGATTATACTGAGCCTGAGGCTGAGGTTGAGGCTGAGGTTGGGGATGAGGATGAGGATGACGATGATGATGAGGATGAGCCTGAGGATGAGGATGATGATGAGGACTCCGACTAGGAGCCATAGTTGTAGACTTATAGTCTTGTTTTAACTTTTTGTTTAACAGTTTAACTTAATATATGATCAGCATTTGGAACATTTGAATTTGATGATGACTATTGAATCTTGATGTGTTGGATTTCATAATGCATAAATGATAATACATATACATTTTGATGGTTTGCATGGATTTATCTTAGTTTGACTTTAATTACTAGTAATATAGTATTTACTTTTAGCAATTTACCTTTGTAAGTTTGTAACTTTGTAGTATTGTACTTATGTAATCGATGTTTGACTCTTAAGTATTAAGTTTTTAACTTTAAGTATGTGGCATGTGCATTATGATCAAATTATCTTCTATTTAATGATGTTATTGTGTCTTTACGCTTTATTCAATAATGGGTGCATGGAATGTTCTTTAAATCTTAAAAAATCTCAAAATTTCGAAGTTTTTTCACTTTGCCGAGTCACCGCCGAGCCGACTCACGAGTCAAGTTACCCTTGCTGAGTCCGAGCCGAGTCCGAGTCTCGTTACACTGGTTCTAATTGATGTATACCTAGCAACTAGAGCAAAATTTTCCTCATAATCGATACCTTCCTTCTATGAGAAACCTCGTGCTACAAATTGTAATAACCCCAACCAGTTATAACTTCAACAAATACCAAATTCTTTACTAATTCAATCATTTGACATTTTGTCAAACACTTTGCACACAACGGATATATATGTTGCAGATCTAAATTCTGATTTCTTTCTAAATGCTAAACTCTAATTGATATGCTTGCAAAACTTCAAACATCCAACAACAAATGTTTTTTGTATTTTTTTGAAACATAGAGCGTTGACTATAAATAAGAAAATATGCATCTACATCAATAAGACATTAGTGCAACAATTCTGATGTAAAACTCTAATATAAATCAGATTAAAAATGATTTTTAAATTCTTCACATGCCCTAAAATATTCAAATCTATCCTCCATGCAATACAAATGAAATAGATAGGAACCTAGAAAATTGCTCAAGAAAATATAAATTTTTACTATAGCAAGTTCCTATAGCAGCAATGACACTATAGCGAACTACTATAGCGATGACACTATAGTAGTGTCACTGTAGCAATGTCACTATAGAAAATCTGTATTGTAGCAATATCCAGCTTATTCCTTCAATCTTACTCCACAAATCTGGCCCTAGGCCACAAATTTGGCACAATAAAAAGACTGATTTGTCTTTTCCAACAGTCGCAACCCTTCGGAAGATATTTCACCACCTCAGTTATGCAAATCAATGGGAGTGTTCGTTCCCAACAATCAATGAAGCAACTGCGAAAACCCTTGGCTCCACAAGTTATCCGAAAGAGTAGAAAGCAACACATTCGATGCTCAACAATGAGACCGCCCTCCGTATTTATTCTTTTCCTCCAATAGATGGACCTCCTTCTAGAAGAAATAAAATAATATTTAATTCCTCCTAGAAGATTCTTTTAATTTATTTAATTAACTTTAGTCACTTTCAATTAAATTCATTTGAAAATATAGTCACCTTTTAATTTTAATTTATTTAATGACTTTACAAGAATTTAATTTAATCAATTTCTCCTTATTCCTTCACTTAGCCTTCGGAGAATGTAAAGGCTAAGAACTCCATTGAAAGCCTAAAAGATGGAAAACATTACACAAATTTAGTTTTGTATTTCCCAATGCTACCATCAGGTGTATGCTTGATTTTGTATAGCCATTTGGAAGAAACTACTAATTTGTTTTTAGGTTTAAGTACAATGTCCCATACATCATTTTTTAATATTGAATTGTATTCTTCAATCATGGCTTCCTTCCAAAGTTGACTTGATAAGGCTTCTTTAGTGTTAGAAGGTTCTGATTTGATAAGTTTGTTACTGATGCAACGTAACAAGACTGAGTTCTTGTTTTCTTGCTTTCTTTTAATACTTCATCAAGTTCAACATGATTTTCTACTATGAATTTCTGGCCCAAAGTGGTCTCTTTTTATTGTTGTTATTTTCAACATCATCAAAAGTAGGTATAGGAGATGGTGTCATTCTCCCTCTCATTCTCTATCCAATCTTCATTTGTCTCAGTGGTAGGTTCTGTGAATATCTCATCATTATTTTTAGAAAGGTTGAAGGCAACATCTTCTTCAAATTTAACATCCCTGCTGATTTCAACTATTCTTTGACCTGGGATATAGACCCTGTAGCCTTTCAGGTTTTCACTATACCCGATGAGAATTCCTTTCTTTCCGAATGGTTCTAGCTTTGTTCTCTTTTCTTTATAAATGTGTACATAGATTGGACACCCAACTTAGATTTGGTTTGATGCCTCTAAATAGTTCTTTTGGAGTGGTATTGTCTATGACTGAATGCGGACATCGATTTTGAATGTAAACAGCAGTGTTAGATGCTTCAGCTCAGAATGAAGTATGAAGGTTTTGATCATGCATCATAGCTTTAGCTGATTCAACAATTGATTTATTCTTGCACTCTACAACTCCATTCTATTGAGGATTATAAGGTACAAAAAACTCCCCTTTAATCCCAACAATAATGCAGAAATCCTTAAAAAATTCAGAGATGCACTCTCCTCCATTATCTAATCTTAAAATTTTGATTTTCTTTCCTGACTGATTTTCTACTAGAGCTTTGAATTCTTTGAATTTCAGGGCAGGTATTATGAGAGTGACCAATTTTGTCGCATTTAAAACATCTCACTTTTGACCAATCTTTTTTCTTATAAAGTTTGTTGGATTCTCTCTTATTTCAATTGAATTTTCCTTTTTTGTTGAAACATGCTTGAAGTGCATGAATGTCTCCCTCTTGATTTAGGCTTATCCCCCTTGAGACTAATCTTGATTCCTCTTGAGTGCATTCATTTTTGAGTAATTCAAATTTTGGAAGCTCAGGTCAAGAGTTTAGTCCTTGAATAAAAGTTTCCCAAGATAGAGGAAGTCCCCTTAGGGCAATCATGGTAAGTTCTTTATCATCAACTTGACTTCCAATTGTGGCAAGCTGATCTTTTAGTTCAGAGATTCTTAGAAAATAGGAAGTAATAGTTTCCCCACAGTTCATTTGTATGTATAATAAATCCTATTTTAATGTCAACAACTTGCTAGTATTATTAATTTCTAATGTGTTCTTGATAGTGGAGAACATTTCAAATGTTGTAGAAAGGCTAGAAATAGAAGGGAGAATATGATCTTTAACAGAGCCTATAATTATTTTCATGGCTTTATTGTTGTGCCTTTTCCACGTTGTTTTGTCTAGATCATTTTCTGGAATAGTTTTATTTGTTTCTATATATTCTTCTAATTCCATTTCTCTTAGGATTATCATGACACGAATCTTCCATGAAGAAAAGTTTGAAGCCCCCTCCAATCTATCCTCTAACATTACGTGGTAAACCATTTTTGAAGAATTTTTTAAAAAATGGTAAAGTTTGAATAAAATATAAATTTTATATAAGTTCTGAATAAATTTTTTTATCAGTATGGCTCTGATACCATGTTAATTTTATAGGATCCCTGATAGAAATAATAATAGATTTATATCAGACTTTTACTTACTTGGGTATCTTGAATGTGACAGGTAGATACCTTCAAATATGTTTTTGATATGTTGCGACTCGAATGCTGAATGCTGACAGGAATGTATTTTGTAATTTGCAATCTTTCTTTATTAATCCTGGGACTGCAAGTATGTTATGTCTTTATTGCCTTGTCCACTGATGAGAACAATTATATATATAATTTGTGACCCCGTAGGGGCATGACTCTACGTAGTCATAAACTAATGTTTTGTTAAACTATAAACATACAATGGTTTAATCATGCCCGAAGATATGTTCCATGATGATCTTAATCCTTATCGAAGGCAATACAAGTAAGACCCGATCCTTGATTGGAGATGATGGATAATTCTTAAAGTAATCCAATGTAGTCGAAATGATAGAACCCGATGTGAATCGTTAACAACAATAATATACTTGATCTGAAACATATCTGTCTAAACTATATATATATATTATAATCTAGTTTTCTTCTCAATATAGTACATATGAATGGACAATGTTTTTACAATAAAGTTTTGAAAGCTAAATTACACTTACACAAATAACCAGTGCTTCCCACAAACGCTTTTCCCCACTAAATGCACCCATTTCATAAAAGTGAACGGTTTTGAGGATTGGGGAACAACCGAAAAATGTTTCTAAGTCATCCTTGATGGACCAAATTTTTTAGAAACTGAACTTGAAAATGATCAAAAACCATTGTGGAAACCATTAACTGTCCCATTGATGGTTGGGGACAGCCAAGCCTTCCCAATCCGTCTCAAGGATAGACGGTGGTTTCCAATAAATGTAGCTTTATTTCATGACATTTAAAAATAAATTGAAAATTCTTTAACATGGGCACTATGACTCAAGGCAACGCTGAACATGAGTAAAATTATTATTAGTACGCTCAAATTGAATCATTTCATTCTCTTTTTCAAGAGAGTGAGAAATGAGGGTTTGAAGAAGAGAAAAAAAAGAGGGAACATGTAGTGACCCTGCTCAAATCTGATCCCAAAATGCTCATAAAGGTTCAAGAAAACACTTTGCATACAAGGGTCATATGACTGATATAAAATTTCAGTTTGCTTTTATGGCTCTTTCCTTCACTTAGCATCAATAAGAATGCTCGCAAGAAGACTCTAAATTGACTAAACAATGACCTAACATGAATGTGCAACTTATTTTGACAATATTCAATCCATATATGTGACTAAAACTACTTGCAATATGTAGCTACAAAAACTAGTAATTTTGACAAACACTTGGGATGCAACCTATGATGGCGTTAATGCACTTATAGCCAAGTGGCATTAATACAAACACTTGGTATGCAGAATTATAACATTATTTATGCCAAAAAAGAGAACCTACAGCCAATTGACATTTTGTCAAACAATTGGCATGCAAACTAATAAGCTGATCATGAATGATAAATACATATTCAATTACACTATATCAGACCAGAAAATTATGTCTCCTTTATTGCGCATAAAATGTTAACTACAATGCTAGTATGAAATGGCCAAAACTCTTGGCTTACAACCGTAAGAATAATGCTTAAATCTGTTACAACTTTCACCTACAGCCTTACCTAGAATATGCATCTAAATGATAAGAACAATGCATGTAATATCCAAAGGAACCTGATTGTAGATGGCTGTAATAATTTTCTCCAATGCTGTCTTTCTGCTTTGTTTTTTCTGATTTGCTTTTTCACTTGCTTTTTTCGGATTTGCTTTTTCGCTTTGCTTTTTCAAACTGTTTTTTCGGACTGCTTTTTCGGCTCTACTTTTTCGGACTGCTTTTCCAAATCTGCTTTTTCGGACTACTTTTTTCGGATCTGCTTTTAAAAACTCAAACCCTCAGGTAATCTGAGTATACAAATTAAGCTCAACATGAAATAGCTTAATACCACTTCCAAAGTGCAACCCTTCAGAAGATCTTTCACTTCCTCAGTTATGCGATCTACTGGGAGCTATCATTCCCAAAGACCAATACACTATCTGAAACCCTTGGCTTCACAATAGACCATGTGATTGTATTCACAATCGATGTCAAGAGAAATGATAAAAATTGGATGATGAGAATGAAGCCCAGGATGCCTATTTATTCTTTTTCTCCACTTTCTCCAGAAACTTCTAGCACATTATTTTTATTTTATTTATTAAGTGACTTTATAAGATATTTTTCAAGTCACTTTATTAAATTAATTAAATATAAAGTTACCTTTTTAATATTTATTTATTTGATTACTTTATAAATAATTAACTTAATACCACTTATTTATTTAATTAAAATAATTAATCAGTCATCCTCATAAAATATTCATTATTTTGAACAACTTAATTAATTAAATTAATTAAATCAAATTACCGCCAAAACGGGGACATTACAGAACAACAGACCTTTGAAGAGCATTCAGAGGAAATGGAGAATTGAAGGTAATTCCATGCTTTCATATTTGATTTTGTTTTTCATTTTTTTCATAGTCTCAAGAAAAATAAATTTAATTTTTACTTTTTTCTCTTATATTTCAGTATTTTGAGCTTGCATTACACGCATTAGACATAAGCAGCAACAGTAGTGATGGTAGTGATGAAGAATAGCAAGGCGAAGAAGTTGCAATTGGGGGTGGTAGTGGAAGTGTTGGGGGCTAAGAAAAATAAGAACCTAACAGATTTGGAATCCCTTCAACTGTCTTAAAGTTTGCACAAAGCCCCTTTCACCCCCAAAAACCTCTACTTTGCCTTGTTCACTCAATAGATGTAAAAAAGAAAATTTTGGGTGGAAGTAGGTGTCTATTTGTTATGTATGTAAAGGTGAAATTAGAGGGAGCTACACAAGGATGTGGTTTCATTTCTTGGGTATTAACGCGAAAGGAATACAATATTATAAAAATTCCAAGAGGGTACAAAGTTAGTGTGTTAAAGATTATAGATGGAGGCTCTAAAGGTCTTCCTTTCGCAATGCCTCAGCCCTCACAGCCATCTATTCATCACCCTATGTAATCTAGTGGTGCCAATCATAGTATGGAAGCTTAAGAAAAATGAAAAAGGAAAGAGGAAGGACAGTGATAGTGGGTAGCCAGGATCAGTTACAATTTTTTTCAATGTGCAAGCAAGGGAATTGATAGAGACATCCATTGTTGATTTATTTTGTGCCCATATCATCCCATTTCACGTGGCTCATTCTCCTTACTTAAAATAAATGATAAAAAATTTGGCTAATATTGATCCATCTTTTGAATTGCTTGGATCATAAACTATGCACTACCCTCCAACACAAAGCATAATCAAGGATGTGTTTGGTGATCGAAGATATAAAGTGTACTTGGATGAAAACAGGTTGTTCCATTGTAATGGATGGCTGGACCAATATTAGTCATCAGCCACTCATCAAAATCATTCTCACATTCTTATTTTCTTAACATTGATTATTCATGGAAATTCAAGGATGTAGATTTTCAATTTAGCATTTTGTAATGTTCCCGTCAAAAAATAATTAATTAATCAAACTTTGTTAATGGGTCGATTGATTTAGTATATCTCAAACCCATTTTTATTTTTGTTTCCATAGGTAGGTGTAGCCGTTGGCTATCTTTATACACCCTCGGAAAGGTTTTCCCCAACGGCTATTTAAGCACCGCTTGTAGGTAGTTGTTGGTATACGATTTGGATTATTCTCTATACTCTGAATTCCTGTTGGAGTTCTATATTGTTCACCATTTCAAAAGTGAAAGATCTTCCCTATTTGGCTCTTGAGGTTTTGGTGAGATTCAACCCCCGCCCTATTCCGTCACTGTTTTTCCTAGTTCGGATCTAGCAAGTCAAAGCTTCATTATTGTTTGCAAGCTACATAATTTCTAATATATATATATATATATATATATATATATATATATACACACATATATCCTGTGTTCGAGTTACTTCAAACTAACATTGTTCGTGCTTTGGTTTCGTCTACCTCTGGCTTCAAAAACCATCTCTATACACCTCTCCATAGCCACCGTACGGCCTTCTACATCAATTTGTATGACCCTCCAAGGCCATATTGTACGGCCTACTACACCCATTCGTACGGTCTTCCAAGACCTTACCATATGGCCTCTGTGCTAACTGTATGACCACACAAGGACCTACCATTCTGCCTTCCTGTCATTTCCGTGAGGCATCCCTCTGCATTGTATACTGTATGGACACCATCATACACAAACTGTACAGCCTCTACCAAGCTATTCTACATGGCCAAGCATTCTTCTCCCCATCATACGGACCTCAAGTAGCCATTTCCGCACAATGTCAGTCTCTCCGTACTTTGGAACATTACAGTGGTATCAAAGCTAACCATCCTGCCAGCCTATGGACAATTAATGAGAGTTAATAGCTAGAAGAGGAGAAGATCCCATTCGGTTGATAGAATGGTGGAACAAGAACCCACAGCTTCCGAACTCTTGGCGCTGCTAAGAGAACTTGCAAGGAATCAGGCGCAAATCAATGATACTCAGCGACTCATGGAAGAAACTCTCAAGAAATTGGTAGACAATAAGATATCCAATGAACAAAATGGTCACCGTGCAGACTCAGTGTTGGGTAAGGCAAACCCTCATCCAGCACACTCAACCTTCCATGTCGTCTTCCCCCCACGAACGGAGGAACCACACAGAGGGAAGTAGACAACCTTTGAGGAAGTTCAAGAAAAGTTGAGAGAAGACTGGAAGAATGCGAATTTTGAGGAAGATATATCCTACAAAGATTACGCAGAACTAAGAATGAGATATTCGGGAGGCAGAAACCAAGGATATTTTAATGATGATCTCAGAAGGAAGTTGAGTAAAGTAAATTTGTCACCATTTGATGGATTCAAATCCATATCTACTCAAGCGTAGGTAATGAAGGCTGATACTTCCAACTTAATCCAATGCTAAAAGAAGAAGCAATCAAATTTGCAGCATTACACATGGAGGGAGTGGCACATGAGTGGTGGCATCACGACACCATCACACCGGGGCATGAACAAATAAATACCTATGTGAAATTCATTGAAAGATTGATAGATCGATTTGATGGTAACGATGCGGAACTTAATTTCATAGAATTGGCACAACTAAGGCAAATTGGATCGGTCGACCAGTACACTAGGGAATTTCGGAAACTCTATTTTGGTCACGGGCATTTCCGAAAGAAGACAGATGATGCTCTTCATGGCCATACCGATAGAACCACTGAAGGGTTGGGTAAAAGGGTTCAATCTTGCCACCCTATCGGAGGTCATTAAGAAGGCTCGGAGTATGGCATCATCATCGATGTCATCCTCTCAAGGTTACTCGCATTCCAAACCGCCAGTATTTCCCAAGGACAAAGATAATAAACCTCTGCGAAAGAAGTCATCGTTAGACGAAACTACCAAACAAGAACTCCAAAGAAAGAAACTATGTTTCAACAGCAAGGGACCATGGGAACTTGGGCACAGATGCCTCGGGAAAGGAAAAATTCACTACATTGAAGTCGTATTTGATGATTAGGATGAACAAGATCTACCCTTCGAAGACGACCGTCCCCATGAGGACACCAAAATGGTTAGTCTGAACCATACGGAGAGAATTGCAGCATTGGTATGGTGCAGAGGAACTATCGCCTTAGTCAGGAGCCCAAGGTGTACAGTGTTTCGTATACGGGAAACCCTTCAAGGACAAAGGGTCATGGTGATACTTGATAGCGGAGCCACTCTAAACTTCATAAACTCATATTTGGCAAAACGAAGAGGTCTACCTACTCAGACGCACGTAGGATTCTAGGTCAAGGTCCCTGGAGGGACCCTTCCGTACACACCTTGTTCCGCAACTAACTATCACCATGGCTAACCACACTGTGATAGAAGATTTCTTTATAGTGGACCTAGATGATATGGAGGTTATTCTGGGCATACAGTAGATGGAGATACTTGATGAATACACTTAGAGCTTCAAATAAATGGACTTCACTTTTGTTGTTGACAGGAAGAAAGTTGTTCTCCGTTGAATGGCCAATGAGAGACTGAAGGAAGTTTCAACACATCGGAGGGAGGCAACCTTTCGGCATGATGACATTGCTTGGGCTGCACACTATTTTGTTTTGGTAGAACACGTAAATGGACAACGAACACCTCACCAAGATGACGATCTTCAGAATATCTTGAGTGCTCATGATAAAGTTTTTATAAACATTCCTCCTAGCATATCTCCCCATCGTGAGTTTGAACATACTATCGAGTTGGAAGCAGGCACCAAGCCATTCATAACCACACCCTACCACCATCCCAAGAAATTCAAAGATGAGTGTGAAAAGACGATTTAGGAACTACTTGAGAGAGGATGGATCCGTCCCAGTTCTAGCCCTTTTGCATCATCGGTAGAACTGGTTAAAAAGAAAGACGGGACAATGCGCATGTGTGTGGACTATCGTGCGTTAAACAAAAAGACGATAAAAAGTAGATATCCTATTCTTAGGATCGATGAATTACATGGTGCGGTTTATTTTTCAAAAATAGATCTCCACTCCAGATACCATCAGATCCACATGAGGGAAGAAGACGTGGAGAAGACGGTTTTTCTTTGTCACTATGGACATTATGAGTTCCTGGTCATGCCGTTCGGATTAACGAATGCACTTGCTACATTCCAGGCATGCATTAATCACATCTTCAACAAATAATTGCGTAAGTACTTACTAGTATTCTTCGATGATATCCTTATTTACAGAAAGAAATGGGAAGAGCACCTGAAGCATCTGAATGAAGTCCTAGGAATCATGAAGGCTCGGTCTTTGTTCGCCAAGCAATCCAAGTGTGAATTCGGTATGATAGAAATATTGTACCTGGGACATGTTGTCAATAAATATTGAGTACAGGTTCATCAGGAGAAGATTCAGGCTATCCTTGATTGGTCGCCCCCAAAATTGCTCTCTAAGTTGTGAAGGTTTTTTGGACTGCAGTTATTATCGAAGGTTTGTAAAAAGATTCTCTCAGGTCAACGCACCATTAACAAATCTAACAAAAAAGGGTTCCCTCCAGTGGAATGAAAAGGCACAATGCACTTTTAATAAGTTGAAAGAAGTAACGAGCACTTGTCCAGTACTCGCCTTACCTAACTTCACTCACCCATTCATTCTGGAGTGTGACACATTCAGAGAAGGGATTGGCACAGTACTGATGCAAGATCGACACCCCATAGCTTACGAGAGTCAAAATCTTACACAAGTAGAGCGTCTGTATTTCATTTATGACAAAGAGATGTTGGTCATCGTTCATGCACTAACCAAGTTCCAATAGTATCTGGTGGATACCAAGTTTGTCGTTTGTACTGATCATAATAGCTTGAGATATTTTCTAGAGCAACAGGACTTGAACGAGAGGCAACAAAAATGGGTAAGCAAGATTCAGACTTTTGATTTTGACATTGAATATGTGAAAGGAAAGAACAAAGTGGTTGCAGATGCCTTGTTCAGGAAACCCGCCATCTACTTACGGACTCTAATTTCAGTTGACTAGAAAACACATTTATTGGTGGAATATTCCAAAAACACATTTGCCTATGAGCTAATGGATGGAAACACCTAGGATGATTGGTACAAAGTGGTGGATGACATCATTTACTATAAGAATCGGATATACTTAGTGCCTGAATCCAAACTGAAGCAGAAAATCTTGAAGGAGGTACACAACTCACCCTAGGCTAGACACCCTGGTTTCCTCAAAACTTACAGACAACTCAGGGAGAGGTTTTCATGGAAAGGTCTTAGAGGAGACATATTACAGTATGTAGGAGAGTGTACAGTTTGCCAACAAAACAAATCCGAACATACTCTACCCGTCGGGTTACTACAACCACTGTGATACCACCACGAAAGTAATAATAGTCCAAAGCATCATGTCTGCTAATACCACATCATCCTGTAACCATGATCTTGGATGAAGTCTTTGTGATATAGATGTGATAGCCCATGTCAGAAACTGCTTGACATAATGTTGGATCATTTGTTGGTCCCACCAACCAATCCTCCCAAACTGCCGAGGCAGGTGCCTACAGTCAATAATTGTATCCTCTAAAGATGGGAGTGCCTTATCACAATACGGATAGTATAAGTCCTGCTTCAATATCCCCATAGCCTTATGAAGAGCATGGAAATCTCCCATGGAAAATCCTCCATTATCCTGCTCATCACTCATAAGAGCACTCCAACTGAGTGTAGATAACATCTGTCGAGTGACATCAAATTGCTCAACCACTATGTCTACCCTCCTGTCATCAACCCTGAGTTGTCTAATCAAGCAATGAGGAGTCTGAAAATGATAGTTCTCAGGCATGTGTACTACCTCTGAATCTGCGCTATGGTAGAATACTATGTCAGAGTCATGTACATCGCTATAAGGAGTATCCAGTATGCATTCACTAATACATGTATCCTCATTTATAGTACTGCAACTTTGTACCTCTGAGACCACCTCCTCTGTCAATGATGAAACTGTTGTCACCACACTATGCTCACTCTCATCAGCTCCCCATGTGTCTACACATACAACCGAATCACGATCTTGGGATTTAGTGTCACTATGAGTACACACTACTCTGATTTCTAGGATATGGTCGAAGAAATCAGACTCATCATGACATGAAGTCTCATCACCAATGCCATTGAAATACCTATGTCCAGATTACTCTCTTGTGCAAACTCACCAAAATAATCCTGACCCTCTATATTACTTGTTGTTCCATCCAAATCAACGCTGGCCTCTTCTTCAGTTGGAAGAAATAAAGATCTAATGGATACATCATCTATCTGATTATGGCATTCTTTGACTCTTTAGAGACGTTGTCTTGCTTGGGCAGCAAGTATCTTTGCTTGCATAGCTCTATCTAACCAATATTTATTCAACCTTTGACAATGTTTTATATCATCTACCCAAAAGTACACAAAATCAGGCTTATGATGACTTGTACCATTCCCATCATTACGTCCCATGCTTGCACCATGTGTACCCTCAAATATAGAATATAAATCATTCTTCTCTTCTTGACCAAAAGATGCCACATCTTGAGGTAATGAAGTTGTGTTACTGCTGTTATGAACTTCAAAATTATTATGATGTGTTCTAATTATATTATCATAGAAAGCCTCATGGCCACCAGTTGCATACGGGCCTTCATGACTATTCCCAAGTGAAAGAGTTACCATATTACAAGGAGGGTGTAAGCTATCACAGCCCCAAATCAGAGTTGTGGGAGCCTCCTCCATGCTTCCATTCCAATCATCAAACAACACCCCATCTTGATTCTTCACATGCTTAGATAGAAGTGGCTCAAAGAAGTCTTCAACTTGGCTTCTATGAGATTCAAAATCAAACTGCCTGCATACTAAACTTGTCATCCCATTCTTAATTTGAATACCATCATCAACATCATTACCTCCATTTGAAATAAATGTTAGCTCATGATTTGAACTTCTGTTGCAAATTTCAGAATAGACCTCACACCTTGGAGTCACATTTCCAACATCTCTAATGGTTTGTCCCCTAATTGTAATCTCTTCCAATTTGTGACCAATGGCTTCTTTATTATCATTTAATATTTCTCTCTCTTTTTGTTGCTGAAAGGAGCTTGTAGATACCCAGTTATCATCTGCTTCAGGTACACTCATAAATTTTGTAAAGGAAAGGAGGTTGCATATCTCCATAGGAAGAGAACAATACTGATGGTAGCTGCTCATAACTGCAACATTGAATGTCTTGGCAAGAGGCATCTTACTTGTGCTTGTTAACGAGGTTGAAACCTTAGAGCACCCATTTTTATTTCTAGCCATGGTATTGGCTTGTAACTGAATTGATTTCTTTTCCAACAGGCTGGCAAGTTCTAGGCTCTGATACCACTAAAAGATCCCTGATGGATCTCTTCCGCTGATCTGTTGTAATTTTATTATTTAAATTTGTTTTCCCTGTTTATTAAAATTTTCTTGTAGAGCTAGACAAAAGCTGTAGAAGGGTTCGATTGTTTTATATTTTTTATGATTTTTCAATAAGTAATAACAGAAGTACAATAACATGCACCAGTTCTGAGAATGTATTCCAAATACATTTAAAGCAAAGTTGCTTCAAGCAGATTTTTTTGACTATACGCCTAATATGTAACTAGATGAAGATATACAATAATATCCAGATGATTACAACCAAGAATAAAGCCAACCTGAAGGCGTGAAGGTGAAATATGCGCCCAGAAGGAAGCTACGGCCAGAATCCAACTCTCAAATGTTGTTCGTGGAAAAGTAGATGGCTGCCAGGCATGGCCGTACAACTGCAAAGTGCCCACATGTGGGTAAAATACTCAAACCCCAGCTGAAACTCTAACTCAATACTGCGTTCCCCAGAAGAAACAATGCACAATCTCCATGATGCTTCTGACTACAAGAATCCAGACCACTGTTTTGGGGGCTACATCCCAAACAGGCAAAGAAGTGGGTTTGGCGTCCCAAATGTTGAAAGCTCAATCATAGCCCAAAACACAAATCCAAGATGTAATATATCAATTATGCCTTAAAACTTTGTCTTCTCCTTATAACCCACCAAACTTAGCTTGAACCCTAAAAGTGTCTCCGTGTGGCATTGGGTTATAAAATAATATATTTCTCATTTTTAAAGTGGTCAAGTATCCAGAAAATGACCTTTGTCCCAATAGAAAGAAATTCGTTCACCGAATTGCTCTGAGTCAAAAGAGAAATATTTAGAAAAGTTCAAGACCTTTCCAATGAGCTATTACACCAAGGGATATTCACCCAGATGAGGCCAGAAAACCCCTTATTACTCCAAAATGGCTATAACTTAGCCTTATTTAAATTATTAAAATGCTAACTTAGGAGAATATTAAAATAGATTAAAATATTTCCCAAATAGCGAACTGATAGCCAAAACACCTCTACAAGGTGAAACTAAACTCGTCACCTCCTGTAACTGATGTCGGATAATCTGAAATAACTGACAATCTCATCCCTCAAAATTAGGGATACTCCTAAAAAATAGGAACGTCTAAGAATCTCCCGGAACTGAAACCATAGAATGATCTCATAGAGACTCAAGAATGTAACCCATCTCCTCCTAAAATGTAGGAAACTCCTACAATTAAGGAACTGCTCTCAACTGCTCTCCTACTGTGTGAAACTCCAGATCCGAACATTGTGTACCTTGACTGAGTCCCTAAACACCACTGCCACCCTATGAGACTCTAATAATAGGCCAACTCTATTGTCTCTGATGTCCACTCTAGAAAGGGACATGACATTTCGGCACAACAACGGGCGTGGGTCAAATGGATGCACCTAGGGGAATACTGTTACAATACCACTAACCACATGTCTATCAAGATGACACCCTTCAAAGCACTATATGTGTATGAACCCCTTTCATTTATCAACATAGTACTAGGTGACAGTCACGCACCCAGGGCGAGGGACTAGCTTTAGAAGGCGCAGGACATCCTGAGATGCTTGAAGGAAAACTTACAAAGGGCGCAAAATCAACAAAAGATGTACACCGACAAACACCGAATAGAGAGAAGTTTTGAAGTGGGAGACTTGGTCTATCTCAAACTCCAGCCATACAGGCAGTACTCATTGAAGATAAAGGGAAAAGAAAAACTGAAGCCACAATTTTATAGCCCTTATCGTGTAGTTCGCCGTATCGGTGAAGTTGCCTATGAGCTGGAACTTCCAGAGGGGAACCGCATTCATAACGTTTTTCATGTCTCCTACCTTAAAAAAGTTGTGGGACAAAATATCACAGAAGCTGCAGACCCTTTGTCGCTCAAAGAAGGGAAGCTCATAATGGAACCGGCCAAGATCATTGAAGTACATAAGAAGACCCTACGGAACCGCACGATGAAGAAATATTTGGTATGCTAGAGACACTTGCCATTGGACAACACGAGCACATTCTACAACATCCTACATTGTATTTGCTTGAGGACAAGCAAAATTTGGGATAGGAGGATTGTAATGTTCCCATCATAAAATAAATAATTAATCAAACCTTTGTTAATGGGCCGATTGATTTAGTATATCTCGGACCCATTTTTATTTTTGTTTTCGTAGGTAGGTGTAGCCGTCGGCTATCTTTTTACACCCTCAAAAAGGTTTTCCCCAATGAGTATTTAAGCACGGCTTGTAAGTAGTTGTTGGTATGTGATTTGGATTAATTCTTTGTACTGTGAATACATGTTGGAATTTTGAATTTTTCGCCATTTTGAAAGTGAAAGATCTTCCCTATTTGGCTCTTGCGGTTTCGGTAGGATTCAACCCTCACCTTATTCCGTCATTGTTTTTCCTCGCTCGGATCTGAGAAGTCAGAGCTTCATTATTCTTTGCAAGCTACATAATTTTTGATATATATATATCATGTGTTCGAGTTACTTCAAACTAACATTGTCTATGCTTTTGTTTCATCTACCTCTGGCTTCAAAAACCATCTCCGTACACCTCTCCATAGCCACCGTACAGCCTTCTGCATCAATCTGTATGGCCCTCTAAGGCCATATCGTACGGCCTACTACAACCATCCATACAATCTTCCAAGACCTTACTGTACGGCCTCTGTGCTAACTGTATGACCACACAAGGACCTACTGCATGGCCTTCCTGTCCATTTCGTGGGGCATCCCTCTGCATTGTATACCATATGGCTATTGTCCCCTTCACTCCCACCGTACAGACACCATCATACACAAACCATACGACCTCTACCAAGCTATTCTACACAGCCAAGCATTCTTCTCCCCACCGTACAAACATCAAGTAGCCATTTCCGCACAGTACCAATCTCTTCTTACTTTGGAACATTACACATTTTGAGAGGTCATAGAGGAGGTTGGGCTCTCAAATGTTGTTTAGGTGATCACCGAATCAACACTTGTGTGCAAATTGGTTGGTTTAATGGTCTTTTGAACTCCATGTCTTTATGCATCAAACAATGCATTGAAGGACATTTTCAGAAAAAGGAATCTCTCAAACCTCTATAGACAAGATAGGCCAATTAATACATTTTGTTCAAGAGGATGGTTGAGGTTCGTGATTCTCTACAGATGATGGTAGCACATTCAAAGTGGTATAGATAGCCTACTGCAAATACTCCTGAATGAAAAGTCATCAAACAGAGGATCCTTGATGACTCTTGGTCATCCACTTTGAAGTAAGAAATTGCTCATTCTCATATTAAATTAAAAATAAGAAATTTCTTTCAATGTTCAGATTTTAATTTAAAAACTTTGATTTTCATTTACTTCAAAAAATCTGATTTTATTCTTTTCCTTATTGTAGATATGTTTGTTCCATCATCTCTTTTGTTTTAGATGTCACCAGATATGCTAATATGGACTCTCCTAACCTTGGAAAGATATATGAGACTATTGATAGCATGATTCAAAAGATGGAGATAACTTTAGCCAAGGATAATAAATTGGACTTATATGAGAAGTAAATTAAACCAATTTCATTCAAAGGTCGACATTGTAAACACTCCACTTTATGGAAGCGTTTGCACTAAATCCAAAATTGTATGAGCCTAGGCTTGAAAGGTGCACTCCTAGTGTGAATACCAATGTGAGATGTGGGTTTATGAAGGCCCTTCAAAGATGTATTCAGCCAAAAAATCTAGTACACTTCATGAGCAATGAGTTGCCTTCACAAACCTTAACAGTCCAAACTTTAGCAATCCAGAGTAGAAGATGGATAGAGCAATAATGGAATAAAAAAGCCCCATTGTAGCCGAGATATGGATAGACACGTCCCTTCATGGGACATGTCTATTCATTAATATTTAATTAATATACTAATTTATTATTTAACTACACACACACATATATATCACATATATAATATATATAACTTCAGTTTAGTCTCATGAGTTTATCCAACTGAAGCTACCAAACATTAACACTCCCTTTTAGCTAGGTAGGATAAACACATAAATTACACAATTGGTAATATACGGAATGACAAAATTTTAAGGATATCTTTGATAAGAAGATATCCACCATTTTGATATCACACTTGATATCATGAGTATTGGTGTCCAAAATATCAACATATGATATTCACCAAATACTCTGAGTAATGGCCTACAAAATATCAACACATGATATTCACCATATACTCAATAAGGTAATGGTCTGTAGAACATCAACATTTGATATTAATCATTTTGATATCACATGAGTATTGGCCTCTAGAATATCAACATATGATATTCACCAAATACTCTTTGAGTAATGGCCTCCAAAATGTTAAGATGCAAGACACTCACCAAGTAATGTAAGTAATGGCCTCCTGAACCCCAAGTCGCATGATATTCACCAAGTACTTTGTGTAATGAACTCTAGAACGTCGATTTGCATAACATTCACCATGTACTCAAAAAAAATGTTTATAAGGTATGTGCATACGCACATTCACCATGCAAAGTATAATCTATCATGGTCTACATAGACCATAGTTCCAAGAATCACGGCGATTCATGCGATTCACGCGATTCGGCGATTCGATTCAAGCCAAACGATTTTTTGTGAATCGGTGAATCGAATCAGCGATAAAAGGTTTATGAAATAAGTTACTCACTAAATTTCAAGGGTTTTTTTAATTTTCCGATTCATGGCCGATTCGATTCCGATTCATGGCCGATTCACGATTTGATTCGGCCTTGCCGATTTCGATCCGATTCCGATTCTTGTTACTTTGACATAGACACTATAAGATATCCATCATAATAGAAAATTAAGTTATTGTAAGATCAGCACCTTTCAATAACTTCTGCAAATACAAGTGATGATCATTTGGAAGTCATCACTTCCTCATGATGTAGACAAGATGGTAGGCCCATTAAAATCACATAGTCATGAGGTATATTCATGAATTGCAATCCTCTTGACTGCTACAATTTATTGATCACTGGAGAATCAATCTCAACATGGTTTACTCCCTTTGAATCAATATGACTGAGATCACCGAAGGATGATTGAATCCTATCCTCTATCTACTCCCTCTGTTTCAAGGTTGCCTCTAATGAAATGTCAGTCTCCCTCTAAATATCAATCTCCTAAACTCCTCATCCAAAATTGTCTTTGAAGAAGTATCAAACTCCCTTTGAATCTGATATCAATCTCCCTTTCCCTGCAATAACATTCTTAGAAACGATCAAGGCAACTAATTCTTATAGTACGTATGAAATACAAATAAGAGAGAGAGAGAGAGAGAGAGAGAGAGAGAGAGAGAAACTACACTGAGTAGATAAGTTAAATACTTAGGATGATAAATACTTATCTAGGCATCAATATCTATGATGCAATCCTTTATACTTCTTGATTTGTCCTCTTGATACTAATATCAATACTCCCTCTGAAGTTATAATTCTGAACTACTTTATCTCATTTATATATTGCACACACATGTTAAATCTCTCACCTTATTCTGACATTTTAGAGAATCTTTAATCCCAGACACATTGGTCAAATGGAGATCATCAATCCAACTTTATAGAGATTATAGTAAACATAGTCGTGTTAGTCATATGGAGATTTATTATCTCCCATATTGACACTATAAAGTTTTGGATCAATCTTTCCTCCCATAATATTTGATAATAATTTCATTTTTATTAAAAATATCTATGTTGTTAGAATATAATATCAAATTATGTTAATGAATAGAAAATTATATATATATCCACCTTAAAACTCGTTCTATGTATGAGGGGACAACAAAATTCTGTTAACACTCCCATGTCAATATTCAACAATCTATTTCATGCATTACAACTACTGAGCACAATATACATTTGATTCGCTTTCTCACGTGGATGGTTGCTATTGATTGTAGCCAATATACTTTCTTTTATAGTTCTATTGAATTGGTGATTACCAAATAATTATCCTCCTCTTTGTATAGTATGCTGAAATGTGGGTCGTGATATGTTCGTCGTTTGTCAAGGTTGTTTGAAAGCCCCATGTACTTCTTTATCCTTATGTGGAATAAACGACCACCGTCATGCCTGACGACCACCAATGTATGAGCACAATATACATTTGATTCTCTTTCTTACGTGGATGGTCAATATCATTTGTGGCCAATATACTACCCTTTATAGTTCTATTGAATTGGTGATTACCAAATAATTATCCTGCTCTTTGGACAGTATGCTGAAATGTGGCGTGTGAGATGTTCATCACTCGTCAAGGTTGTTTGTGAGCCCCATGTACTTCCTTATCCTTATGTGGAATAATATACTTTGGAAGCTACGTACTATATAACAACTTTTCTGGTGGTGGAACCATATAGAGTCCACTCTATTTGTCATCAGTCTCATTCACAATCGATTGCTCGTAGCCCCAGTTGTTCTTAAACATGTCTGTCGGTACATTCAAAGAACCAATTTGGGATCCATGCTCAGTGCCAACTATAAAACAAATATTTTCCTAAAATTGTCGTAGAGATGAATCGTCAAAGTCCAACAGTGGAAGCAAATCACATGTTACATTATCAATCTGTAGCCGAACTTCAATCCAATGTGGGTGAATGCTAACATCATGTCTGAATTGAAGGATGCAATTCAACAGGTCCTGACCCAATTTCCACTAGAACTTGTCCATTGCTCCTCTAGTGATTTCTAATGAGTTGGACAGAGAATAAGAGATAATCCTCCAAAACCCCCCAATGCTTGAGTCGTATGAGATTTTGAAGGTTGTGTTAGAAACATTGTTGAATTGGTATGTAGAATGTGGAAGCATAAATAGGGCATGTAGACTATCTGACATAATGCCTCATCATTTGCAGTGGTTGCAGATATGCACAAACTGAAATTGTTTAAAAGATTCTAGAAACTGTCAAGCAAAGGGATTGGCAGGTGTAACACCAAATTTTGTAAGCTCTGCAGCATCCTCATGGCCATCAAATGAAGGTGAAAGATATCTTCAAATCAAAGAAAGGAAAAACAACAAGCATGGACATCATCTGATATGAGAGTGTTGGGGGTTTGAACTAGTAACATTGACTCATCATCCATAATAAATTAATTGTGTTGTCATTGATAGAAATAATTGTGAGAAACTTCGTAGTATTCTTTCGTTGTCACTTTCTTTGTCTGATTATTCCTTGAGGCTTTGCTCTGATTGTTTGACTCTGTACGATAATTACAAGAACAAAATCTCTCTATCATGTCTTTGATTGTTTTATTACATTCGCAGTTTGGCTCTGATACCATGTCGATTTTACGAGGATCGCTGCAAATGTAATAGCATTGCCTTCTTGGTATTTGTGTGTTCTGACTGCAGCAATCTACCTTTATATTGTGCATGAGATATGGATAGACATGTCCCTTCATGGGAAGGGACATGTTTCATTAATATTTAATTTAATATAATAATTTATTATTTAACTACATACACATATATATCACATATATAATATATATAACTTCAATTTAGTCTCATGAGTTTATCCAACTAAAGCTACCAAACATTAACACAATGGCATGTATCAGATGCACTAGAGTTAAGGACACTTGCCATTTGTCTCCTCTCACAAGTTGCTAGTTCCTCTATTGCAGAGAATTGGTCTACATATGGCTTTATCCACTCTGTAAACAAGAATAGGCTTACCTCTAAATGAGCAGAGAAGTTAGTGGTTGTGCATAGTCCTCTACAACTTACGAATCATCAAACACCAGAGTATCAATAGACTCTAGCTTTATAATGGGATATCAATCCCAAACACACCACCTAGGTTGATGTGGACAACACTCCGTAGGGATTGCAAAACCTTTGAGGCTTGGGCTAACAGTGGTAGTGATATTGATATGGATCAAGATTAGAGGCAAAAACATACTATCTTTGTTTTCATTTGGCTTTGGGACTTCTAAAAATTCCTCTGACATTATATGATACATTGATGCAATGATAATTAAATCTTGATATATGGAATGTTAATTTAAGTTTTAGCTTTTCATTTTGTTTGTTGCCATGATTTCAGTCCCTTATATTTTTCAAACTTCTAGGATTAGGGTTGAGTCAATATGATGTCATGTCTGTGTCTAGATTGCCCTGAAGGAACTTCTCTTCTCATCTATCCCTTTGTGTGCGCCTAGGTGGGCATTCAAAAGCAATCTAATGCATTTGTTCATATTAGGTGATTAGGAAAGGGAGGCTAAGTCTATGCATTTCCTAGATGAGAGGGAAGTTGTTCTGAAGCCCTAATACTTTGATCAAGTGTTCATGGTGAAGACAAGATGCATTCAAAAGAGAGATCACACTACATTCAAAGCAGATGGCGACTAAAAGCATTTGGATCAAAGCTCAGGACCAAGATGTAGATGACAAGAACATCATGGAAACCAGAGAAGTTGAATCGAATGCAAGAGAAGCAAATAAATCCTCAGAAATGGTGAAAGAACCTAGTCAAAGGTGGTATGACTCTCTTTGAAATCCAATCGATGGCTTATATTTAATCTACACGTCTACATCGCAAAGTTGACAAGTCAAATGGCTCAGAGATTAAATCCAGATTGTAAGATAAAGACCACATCGACGGATGGTGTTTTAAGATGGAATTATAATAGCCCTTAGAGATGCATCTTCCCAGCCGTCATATCTAAGCAGATCAACGCTTATCGCATGTTCGTTGGTGATTAAAGGTAACCCAGAGTTAACACGGCAAGCAACGAAAGCCAGTGATCGCATCCTCACAAGTAGTTAAAGATGACATGAGGTTAGTATCGCGACAGAGTGAAAAGCATGTGTTCACATCTTCGCAAAGAGTTAAGAATAACCTATGGTTAAATGAGCGAAACAACGAAAAGCTTGTGTTCGCAGATTCGTAGGGTTGGTTGATGAGTTAAGATTTCAAATTGCGAAGT
Organism: Cupressus sempervirens; assembly: GCA_028749045.1. Taxonomy (NCBI): domain Eukaryota; kingdom Viridiplantae; phylum Streptophyta; class Pinopsida; order Cupressales; family Cupressaceae; genus Cupressus; species Cupressus sempervirens. The sequence continues at coordinate 724,638,639 of CM053784.1, read as the reverse complement.
GGCGATAAAGAGACAAAGCAGTAAAGTTTGAACAGTCGCACTGTCACCGGCAGTGTAAGTTAATCATGAGTTAAGGCTACAAAGCAGCAAAAGCTGAAGATCGCATCATCGTAGATGGTAATGTAGTTAAGGGACTTCAAGTTGCGAAGCTGCGAAGTGAAGAAACAGTCAATCAAAACAGTGATCATAACATCGCAAGAGATAAAGATGTTAAGTGATTAACAGTTGCGAAGAAGCAATGCAACTAGATTCGAGAGATTTCGCTACTTCGCGGGTTTGAAATAATAGTTAGTTTTAACGTTGCGAAGGTGCGAACATGGTTAGTATGTAGTCATCGCTACTTTGATGTGGTCAATAAAAGGAGGCAGTGAGCAGTTGCGAAGTGGCGAATAAGAGGAATCTCAAGGTCGCAAGCTAAAAAGCATTCAAGACATTCCAAGCTGCGAAAAGGCGAAAAGCATTTGACAATTAAAAAAATAAGTTTTCACACCGTCGCACTGTTAAGACATGAGCGAAGATGTTAGGCTGCAAAGCTACGAAATGAAATAATAGTTAGTGAATCACATTGGGTAAAGGTATTGTATGAATGACAGTTGAGAAGAAGTGATAAGGATTAAGATGAAAGGGTTGCTAGGTTTTAATCGTGATCTTCGATTCGAGATTGACGACGAGAATTCAAACCTGCAGTGGCCGTTGAGATATGAAATACAAGTTTTGGCGCCAAGGTGACTGTTACAAATCAGAGAGGAATATGACCATTTTGAGGGTTTCTAGTCATTTCTACTTTTCTTTCTCTAATGTATTGAATTGTAACTGATGACTGTTGAATTTCTAAGCAATTCAAGTGCTCTGTTAATGTAACTGATGAATCTATAACTGACCAAGAACCCCAAGAGGGAGCCTATATATGTAATTTTCTAAGTTAATAGAAAGGATCAGCAATTTACCATGCTATTCTTCCCCCATAGCAGAGACTATTGAGTGAGACTCGAAGGGTTGCAGGGAGGGATTTGATGATGTCTTGTTACTATTTTTCTATCATTGTCTCTTGTTTGTCGAGCTAACATGCATGTAGGTTAGTCTTTCTAGAATTGTAGGACAAGTACTTGTGAAGCTATTAGTATTTGGGCTAATCAAAGTGTTAGTGCAGTCTTAATAGTATGGGTAGTCAAAATGTTATTTTTCATAGGTATTTCTGCTCTTTTCTAGAGCTGCATAACATCTTCCATTTGTGATGTGAAGTTAGGATTGAAGTGTGTTGGGAATTTTCCAGTAGGTAACCTTGACTAGTCAGAGAGCCACTTAGGGCCATGGATGTTCTTCTTCCATTACATCTCCTTGCATTCCATAGTCTTAGATGCATCATTTAGGAGTAGAGTTAGTGTTAGACCTAAAACCTCACCTAGGTTGCTTATGTCTATGAGCAATCTAGTTAGCCTCTTCTGCTCTCAGGTTAAGAGCATACCCCTGGTTACCCTTTTGATCACATAAAAACATCATTCAAAGTATATATTACATATAGGGGAGTTGTACCCTTTAATTCAGAGATTAGTGACATAGGAGTGCACTAATCCAATCTATTGTAGATAGCTTGTTTCTCACAACCTTGGGCATAAGGAGTCAAGGTAAAGCTAGTTCAAGGTGAGGGACAAACTGTTTACCAACATTGTTGAAACTTGTAGCCTTTGCGCATCTTGACATATGATATGATAATTTTCATTGCTTCAATTTCAATGAATGTGTGAAATTGAAATTTGAACTCGCATTTGATTCATTTGATGCTATGTTCTATGATGATTCAATGAATGATCATTGACTTCAGATTTATAAATGTTATTATGTTGCTATGATGTTACAATGTTATGCAATTCATAAATATATTTGAAATTAAAATCAATCTCTCTCTCTCTCTCTCTCTCTCTCTCTCTCTCTCTCTCTCTCTCTCTCTCTCTCTCTCTCTCTCTCTATCTATCTATCTATATATCATGTTGTCTCCTACTCCAGAAAAAAAGCCCTCGAAACTCAAGTTAACATAGAAAATAACATATCATGCCTATCAACATATACATTAAACATCAGACGAAGTAGAAGCAAAAATATCATTTACTATTATAAACTAGAAATACATATCACCCATTCATATTGCAGAACCTATAGATCGTCACTTACCGCTAGAACTATCTTAAGACAATAGATCAGCACAAATTATGTGCAAGTATGTGAAAAGACTCACCAGAAGTTGTTAGCATCTTATTTCTAATGACTTAGGAAGTGATGCCACAAACATCTAAAAGTAATCAGTTCTGTAAATTGTTTTATTTTAATTCTTATGACTAACAATATATAGGTAAGTTCAAACATCAAGTGATGGAACAACTCTCTCCATCTAATGAGTTATAATTAGAGAGAAACAATATCCATTTTGGAGGATGAAAAATATTGTGTCATTCACAAGAGTCCTAGCTCACATCTACAAGAATTAAATTTATTGAGGATATGTCGTGTCCCAATAGTTAGAGACAAATTATTAATAATATTATTTTAAGTTGGGCCTGGTGATTTCTAATTATGGGGACAATTAAATAATATTACTATTATTAAATAAAGGTATTTTAACACTAGCATTATTGCTCAAGTACTTTTTAATACTTAAGAAAAAATTAATATTTTAAAATGCTTGGAAATATTTATATCCAAGGGCCTGATTTCGATAGGTATATGAAGGAGACGCCTAGCTTTATCTCATTATCAACATTTCATTTGGCTTTTCCATTTAGAGTTTCATGTTCAAGTTGGCAACCAAGGATGACAAACCTTGGCTGTTTTCAGAAGTCTTAAGAGGACAAAAATCCTCTTGGACTTCCATTACAGTTTTGGAGACAAAAACCCTCACGTTTGAACTAGGGCATCTCTACATGGGTTTGCACTGGAGCTGAATTTAAAGTGATTTCATTCAAGATTTCAGAATTAGATGATAGGTTTTGCAGGCATTATTTTGTTATCATCAAGTGGACTCATTATTGCAATTATCAGTTTTAATGTTGCTGTTTCATCATTCATTATTAGTGTAGCAGCCTTGGAGATGGTTTCACATCATTTGGGGGGTTTTATTTGAAGCACCATTGAACAGTATCATTTTCGTATACCTTTATACGCCTCGGCATGTAAGGAGTTACCACAATATCTTTGGTGATTTGTAGAAGCCATATAGCAGCATTTGTCGCTGTCATATGTTTGGGAGTGGACTGCAGCCGGGAGTTGCTTCTCCTCCGCACCTCCAATTTGCTGTCATTTCTGCTGCCATACATCTCTGCAACAATTCCAGCCACCACTATACATTTTAAGAAGTTGGGAACCATCTAAATCATGCTACAGATTTGGATTAGTTGCATCATCCGAATTCTGAGTCATTTTATGAGTGAAATACACCATTTGATAACTGAACCTGGATTCGCAGTACTTCATATCAGTTATTTTAATAGTCTGTGCTGCTGCCATCAATAAAAAACCAGTTTCAAATGGATTTCTATTGCTATTGTAAACATTTGAATCAGGGTTTAAACTTTATACTGCTTATCTGCGAGTACAACTTACAATATCAAGCTTATAATTGATTGTCTAATTGCCAAAATGGCTTGTATCAGTCAATGAGGGTTTATTTGATACTCCACCACTAATTGTTTGATATTGCAGTTTTCTGTTTCACTTATCATTCGTTCAAATTCAGAGCATTACCCAAAAACATAGATATTCGTAAAAACTTTAAAATGGTGATATTACCGGATCATATATTTGCTTTTTGAAATCCCAAAATATCTTGCTGCATCTAATAATGTTGTGAATAACCAAGCTTATTGTTAATATGCTTTCTTAAATTATTCAAATCTCTACATGGGCTTGGTTTAAAGTGTGACAGATTCAGACTACAATATTCTTTAATTACTGGTGCGAGTATTGTTTTGGACCTTTAATGATCATGCCATCATGTTGATAATTGTAAGCCAGTGAAGTAGAACAATAGCTGTTCAACTTCAGCATTTGACCTAAGCAACCATCGTATATGATGATACAAATCTAGGAATACATTTTCACTTGTATTCTAGTTGAAATTGAACAACGCAATGAATAGTGTGACCCATCAATGGGATGAGACAAACCAAGGGTAAGGGCCTAAGAAAAAAACAATACCACCACCTTGGCACTTTTCATGATGCATGGGATCGATCCTAGCACAAATAATCACCAGCAATAGTGTTTGGCTCCTTTTGTCTATTTATATGTTGGCAGTATCAATAAGTCTCTGACATGTTCTCACAAAAGGGATTCTTACAATGGATGCTACTTGTAGAGATGATATCTTTCTTACTGTGTTAAAATTACGAACTTTATTGAATTATTATAATCAGCAGTTCACAATACCTTGGCAATATTCCAAATAAAATGAATATTTGAATTCTCTGCAACATGAATTAAGTCACATCAGATGCAAATAAAATCCCTCAATAAAGGAGACCTTAAGGTAGAGTATTTACCGCATCGGTCTCACCAGGAAGGTCAGGTGGTCCACCTTTTTGAGGCTTCAAAATTAATTCCACAAGCTCCAGGACATCTCCAGTAACAAATGGTGATTCAAAATGGGAATGCTCATCTTTTGAAGACTTCATTTTAATAGCATTTGCTATTTCATTCCTAACACTGCCTAACAAAAGCGCAGTCTGCATGTGAATGAAAATAATATCAGTTAACGATAGGTCTAAAAGAAAAATATGCCCTTTCCAAATCAATAAGAATAATCAATTATCAAGTTCATGAAAAGACAAAATACCATTGATGGATAGTTGGAGTTTATAATGAGAGCTTTTAGCACGTCAAACTTCTCATGAGCTGGAAGTTCTGCTAATATCTACAATCAAAAACATGAGAGTGTAATGTCTACATTATTTCCAACTTTACAATTTGTGTCCAAGCCATTGACAATAGTTTTCATACTAGAATTATTTAGTCTCGAATACCAAAAAGGAAACCAGAAATTTGTAATATGCTCATAGTGGTTGTCCAAATGCCCGAGGGTAGGATGAGTTTTGAATAAAATTGTTGTCAGTTATCTCAATTAAGTTAAGATGATTCAAATCAACTTGAAGTTTTGGAAATCTTGGCCAAGTTTACCAAGTACTCAATGGATTCTGCAAGCAAAAAGGACAATTCAACTATGTAGACTCAGAACCATCTGCAAATGACATTAGTTCCATCTGTACCCCTATTCCTATAAACCACCAAATTGCAAGATACATTTTGGTAATTATAAATTACCAGAATTTTCTATCCAAGTCAACAGGTACCAATTTTGGTAATTAAACAGCATCTAGATGATACACTCATCTCTAAATACAGTGATTAGCAGAGAGCAGCTACTCCAAAGATAATGCCAGTGAATGCAAGATTAAGAATGAGGGTATCCACTAAATGGTTAACAAGCCTGTCACTATTCTCATCCAGCTCACTGAAATGTCTAGAGAAGTGTCCTCGAACCAGTGAGGAATTATCAACAGATCTGACAGATATCTATAAACAACACTGTAATTTCAGAGTCACCACAGAAATGGAACATCAACAACTGTTGCAGCAGATTCAAGAAATGCAAAGGCAGCTAAATTGCAACTTCCTTGTGAAATGACCTAGACATGATACCAAAGATGATGCAAGAGCATCTTGCATGGGAAAATTATTAAAATAAAATAAAAAATTGGAGGAGAGAGAAAGTGACGAAAATTAGAGCGAAAAAAAAATTAAAAAGGGGAAAAAGGAGAAAAGAAAAGAGGAATTTCTATTTTCAACGTACATAGGTGGAGTAAATAAATAAATAAATAAAAATGGTTGTCACTCCATTTATCGAGGTGTGTAGGTGGAATTCTAGAAGGATGTGGATATTTTATTAAATCGTGTATTTAATATTTGTTGGGTCACGTGGTGGTGTTTAGTTGTATTTGGGTGAGAATTAAATATTTGTTGAAGGGTAGTTGCATTTACCTTTTATCCCACATTGGTCGTGTTGGTAACATCTTGGGTGGTAAGTGCCTATTTAAGCAAAGCATATGAGCATTTCTAATCAAGCTTCAAGTTGTGAAAGCTTCAAGGTATGAAAGCTTGAAGAGTGATCTCTTCTTTGTAGAAGCTTGGAGAGGAGGAAGCTAAAGAGCAAGTTTTCCTGAGCCTGTGGACAAAGTGCCAAATGTGAGGCAGTTTACAACAAGATTATGGTGGAGTTGTGAATGTGTGGACAGAACACCGAATGTGAGACAGTTTACACTTGGATCTTGGATAGAGTTTGAGAAGAGCTAGTAGCTACGGCTTGGAAGACAAGGAGATTGTTTGGTGGGCTTGCGAGCACAAAGTTAGATCTTCCTTGGAGGTTTCTACTAGAGTGTGGATCTAGACTGGCTAGTGTTTGGGTTGGATCTTGAGGGATCTTGCAAAATTGTTATTGTAATTGCTATTGTATTTGGCCGTAACTGGGAAGGCCTTACAGCCCGACACAATGCATGTAACAGTTATTTTTATGAATAAAGAGTTGTGATTTGATATCAGATCTTGCATTGTTATTGTGTTTTCGCTATGTGGTTATTTGCTGGGGGCTAGGACATCTCCTTTGGGGATTCTCCTGTTGTGCACTGCGTCGGATGGTATCAGAGCTCGGTTGTTCCTGAGTGTACAAGCAGATCGCCAAAGTGTGAGGCAGTTTGTACTAGGACCTTGGTTGGGCGAAGTTTATCAAAACGAAGGTTGTTCCTGAGTGTGTAGACGGATCACCGAAGTTGAGGCAGTTTGCAACAGGACTTGGGTTGGAGAAGTAGATCTGAGTCGAACTTGATCTGGTGGTGGATTTTCTTTCTGGAGTCCTAGATCTCTTTCTTGTGAGGTGGCAGATCGTGGTTCTAACTTGCAATTGCAGAGGGCTTGCAGATGGATTGATGGATGCGAAGATGGAAGTTTGATCTTGTTGAGGCATGATCGTAGAGAGTTTGTGGATTATAGATCCGTGGTCCTGGACTTGTGATGTGGTTCTTGATTGTTCATGCGAGGTGGTAGGTTGCAATCTGACTTGCAAACAATTTGAGATTGTCACAAGGAGCGTGGGAAGGATTTGTTGCAAAGGGTTTACGAAGATCCTAGGAGATGGCTTTGAGAGGATTGGACCCTGGGATGATTGCGAGTCTCCTTGATGTGGTGGAGAGGATTTTTTCTAAGATGTCTACTCGGTTTGAAGCTAGCTTGGCTGATCGAGTTAAGGATGGGGTGAGGAAGGAATTCCGTAGTTGTTTGTGGAGTTGGAGTCTACCAATCCGGAAGAGAGTTATTTGGCCAGTTAAGAGGCTTGTTCGAGAGAGAAGATGGCATCGCAAGGTTGAGGTGGAAACAGTTGGTTTTGTTGATCAATTTGTGGAGTCTGATACAGAACTTGCAGAGCAACTAGAGGTTGTTGCTGAGGATATTCCTAACCTTGTTGATGTTGGGATGGAGATTGATTTTCATGATCAGTTGGTTGACCCTGATGTGGAGATTGTGAAGCACTCGGTCGTGGATGATCTAGTTGCTATTGGTGATGATTTGTATGTTGTAGAGCATCTTGTTGTGAGCAATGAGACTGCTGGTGTTGTGAGTTTGGCATATGTTGCTGAGAAGTTACATATTGTTATTGATATGGAGTTTGTTGTTGCTAGTGTGGATTCACTAGTTGCTGATGTGGATGAAGGTTTGTTGATAAAACATTGTGTTCAGTTTGTTCTTGGGAGCGAGCATGCTGATTGGATGGTTGAGATTCTGGTGTTTGACATATGGATGCAGATGTGGATGATGTGCAGATTGGTTTTCTAGTCCTTGTTGAGGTGGAAACCTTTGGTAAAGATGAAGATGGTTGTAGATCTTTCTTTTGGCGTCGAAGTGTGGGGCACACTTTTTTTATCTACCTAGAGAGTCTGATGCAAGAGCATCTTGCATGGGAAAATTATTTAAAAATTAAAAATTAAAAAAATTGGAGAGAGAAAGTGACGAAAATTAGAGCAAAAAAAATTTTAAAATTAAAAAAGGAGAAAAGAAAAGAGGAATTTCTATTTTCAAGGTGCATAGGTGGCGTAAATAGAAAAATAAATTAAAATGGTTGTCATTCCATTTATTGAGGTGTGTAGGTGGAGTTCTAGAAGGTTGTGGATATTTTATTAAATCATATATTTAATATTTGTTAGGTCACATGATGGTGCTTAGTTGTATTTGGATGGGAATTAAATATTTGTTGAAGGGTAGTTACATTTACCTTTCATCCCACATTGGTTGTGTTGGTAACATCTTGGGTGGTAAGTGCCTATTTAAGCAAGGCATATAAGCATTTCTAATCAAGTTCCAAGGTGTGAAAGCTTGAAGGGTGGTCTCTTCTTTGTAGAAGCTTGGAGAGGAGGAAGCTAAAGGGCAAGTTTTTCTGAGTTTGTGGACAGAGTGCCGAATGTGAGGCAATTTACAACAAGATTATGGTGGAGTTGTGAGTGTGTGGACAAAGTGCCGAATGTGAGGCAGTTTACACTTGGATCTTGGATAGAGTTTGAGAAGAGCTAGTAGCTACGGCTTGGAAGACAAGGAGATTGCTTGATGGGATTGCGAGCACAAGTTTGGATCTTCCTTGGAGGTTTCTACTAGAGTGTGGATCTGGACTAGCTAGTGTTTGTGTTGGATCTTGAGAGATCTTCCAAAATGTTATTGTAATTGCTATTGTATTTGGCTGTAACCCGGAAGGCCTTACAGCCCAACACATTGCATGTAATAGTTATTTTTATGAATAAAGAGTTGTGATTTGATATCAGATCTTGCATTGTTATTGTGTTTTCGCTATGCGGTTATTATTTGCTGGGGGCTAGAACATCTCATTTGGGGATTCTCCTGCCTTGCGCTATGTCAAAAGACCTTTTTCAAATATGCACTGCCCCAAACTCAATGTCACTGTCTGCTTCTCAATATAATACAGCAAGGAGCATTTTCAGCCTCAGTTGCTTATACTTATCTTGTAAGTCCTAGAACCAACATGGGAAGGTAGTTTCTAATGGTTGATACGTAGAAAATTTCTCTAGTCGTGTATTGATTTTTCAAATATAGACTGCCTTAATTTCAATGTTACTGTCTGGCAGTCAAGAAGATACAGCTAGGATCATTTTTCAACCTTGGTTACTGATACCCACTTATCTAATAAGTCCTGGAACCAACATAGAAAGGCATTTTGTAATGGTTAGTATGTTTAATAACTCTCTGGGCATATGCCCTTTTTCATAGAATATATAGAACTTATTTTATCCTGAGCAAAAAGAAGATACCAGTCAAAGTTGAGACTCTTGGTTTTTAGAGCTAGAATCTAAAACTCTAAGTCACCAAGGAAAAACATATTTATCAAAATTGACTTACTTTTGTCAATGCTGAAAATGCTTCTTTCCGTTGCTTTGGATCTGGTGCATATACCATGATTTGCTGCACAGCCTGGCCTCAAAAATAATTAACTATACATAACTGAGTACTCAATTCACATTAATGCATATCATCATACAACAAAAAGCTAAAATGCCTGTAACATTTAAGGTAACTGCATAAAATGATTAACCAATGGTTAGGCATCATGGATGTCTAAATCTTGAGCAGTCTTTATAAACAAAAACTTTAAAAAATGATTACCTGCAACAAAGAGAATAAACTTGGAGTAGTAGAAGACCAATCAATTTGATCATCACAATCTTTTGAAGAAACAAAATTCTCGTTTAACATTGCTGACAAAAAGTTAATGCTACACTTTTTGACTTCCCATGGATAGTCCAGTGAACACAGCAAGTGTTTCATACTGCTCAATGCTCTTATTCTTTCACTTTGACAATTTTGAAGTTTCTTTAGAAGATCCTTAATATCCTCACGAGCAGCTGTAGCAACTTCCACAAACACATAGCCCCAAACGACTGATATAATCCACAAATGAATAAAATTCTGTCAGCACAAAACATCAAGCCAAAGATGTTTAAGTGCATTAAATACAAGAGGGTCACTTTTTTAGAGTCCAGCTTATCTTATGTGCGCACCAGCAAGATTTGCCCCAATGTTGATCAAGGAGGTATTTTCTAAAATTAATTCTTCCTCAACTGCAATAATTTGAAAGAAACAATTTATATCCATTTTTATGCCTATGCTACTGATACCTCAGCATAACAAATATTAAATATAAGATCACAAAATGAACAAACTATCATCAAAACTCCATACCATCATCCAACAAATGAGAAACAGCCTCTACATCTTTCCCAGTGATGAGACTTGAATACGAAAGCCCACAATCCGACAATAATTCTGAAAGTTGCATTATGGAAGTAGGCACCCTGAATCGATCTGTTATATTAGCTTCCTTAGAAACCAAAGCCTGGAACAGAGAAATGTCAGACAATAAAAAACAATGTCTATTAAAACATGTTGCCAAAAATGTTACCTAATTTTGTGGGCTCAAAGATTTTTCATCACTCTAAACTCTACATACTTTTTAGAGGACAGAATTATTAATTATGGAAATTTATGTCCATACCTCATGAGATTTACTTGGTCCATTAATTTGTTTTTTAGTAAGTTACTTCATGAAGTATGTGCTATGCATAATACAAGTCATACCAACCCCTCTTGTTTCTTTTGGCGGCTTTCATTGTGTTGTCGTTGATGTCAAACTTGTTGGTGTTGATGACAAAGAATTAAGATATCAGTTGTGTTTGTCATTGGTGTTTCCAGCAACGACAACAGGGAGATTGTTAGCAATATGTCTTCACTGTTGTCATTGATGTCAACCTATTATTTGCATTGATGTCAAACAAATGGAGTAATTTGCTAGCCGATGTGTGGAAGAAGATAGAGATCCATAAATGAGTGTTCACATAACATAAGCAGAAATTGGGAAAAATACCAATTATACCTGAATAATCGGGAATATCCCTCTAAGCTGATTTTTCATGCAAAAAATTGAGAAAAATCAGTCAAACTAGGTCAACAATTTTCAGCCAAAAAAATAGTGCCTAGATCAGGAATAAAGCACTTTAAAATCAGAATTAAATGGGAAAAAATGTGTCAACAAAACATTGGCAAAAACCTGTCTTCATTTCTTATAAAATTTTATGATTGTTGCAAACAAAAAGCACATAGACGACGCCGAAGAACTTGGGAATCTTTTTTGGGTAGTTCTCAAAATTGGGGGTTGATTTTGTCTCAGATTAAAGCACAAGTTAACCAAGTAGGTCTCCGTCTAATATGCAAGCTTAATTTTGATTATTCACTTGTGATTACTAAAATATGTTACAAAGATTGATTCAATATTTTGGAAGGCTGAATCTTTGTTGAGTTTGACAAATAGGAATGAAAAGTGTCTAACTCAATTTGTAATGTTCCGAAGATGATCTCGACCTAGGGACAATCTCTGTCCGAAGGACTGTAATATCCCAAAGGCGATTTCTGTTTCAAGGCAATCTCAGCCTGAAGGCAACCTCGGCCAAAGGCTATCTCAATCCAAAGGGGATCTTCGTCCAAAGGCAATCTTGGCCGAATGGGTTGTCAATCTGAAGGGGATCCCAGTCCGAAGGGGATCTCGATCCGAAAGCGAAGGCTATCTCGGTCTGAAGGCAACCTTAATCCAAAGGAGATCTTTGTCCAAAGGGGATCTTAGTCTGAAGGTAATCTTGGTCTGAAGGGGATCTCGATCCAAAGGGGAAGGCTATCTCAGTCTAAAGGCAACCTCGATTCGAAGCGGATCTTCGTCCGAGGGCAATCTTGGTCGAAGGGTATCTCAGTCCGAAGGGGATCTTAGTCTATAGGCAATCTAGAAATGACCATAGGTGTAGTTCCAGGAAATGACAATTGAGATGGCCAAAACAGATGTGCACTATTATTTGGATGCCCAATAAATACAAGATATTCACCAAGGAAATGGAATGCATGTTGATTTTCACCGAACATGGAATATTTATTAGTAGACAAAGATGGTGCTCCAAATGTGCCAGATCCAAAGAAAAATAATACAGAGAATCGGAATAGGGTGAGGGTTGAATCCCATCGAAGCCGTAATAGCCAAATAGAGGAGATCTTCTACTTACGAAATGGCGAATAATACTGAACTCCAACAGGAATTCGCAGTACAATAAAATAATCCAAAATCACATACCTACAACTAACCCGACAAACATATATACCCCATTGGAGGAAAACTCCCGAGGGAGAAAACAACATGCCGACACATGACACAACAAACACCTATGCCTACGGAAAATTAAAGATGGGCCCAAGATACACATAAATCAATTGGGACCCCAAATAAAGTTATTAGTTTAATGACGGGGATATTACTTGCTTGCCCTCAAGTAATTGTCAATCCAATTCTAGGAAACCTTTTGTAATCAGCTTCTTCAATTCAAAATCAGGCACCAAGTAGATATTATTGCCATAGTAAATGATATCATCAAATACTTTGTATCTTTCATCTTGTATATAGCCATCCATCCGCTGACATGCAAAAGTGTTCTTGGAGTACTCAACCAACAGATGGAACCGCTAATCAGCCAAGGAATGGGGTAAAGTGTTGGTTGTCACGTTTTTACTTTCCACCGCAGTGCTGAAGTTATATCCTGGGATGATATTTTGTTTAAAAATGGCCTCCATCTTCTTGATTGTGACTTCCCTCGGATCTTTATTTGACATCTCTTAGAAGCACCTTCTTGCCATCTCTCTGGAATGAAAAGTCCATCCACTTGAAGCTTTGGTATACTAATGAAGGGTCTCCATCACTAGATGCCCAATATGATATTAGTGTCAACCAGATCTATGACAAAGAAATCATTTGTCAAGGTCTAATTTCCCATGGCAATGCTGAGTTGTGGAATCACGTGAGTGTAGGGTAAAAAGGTCCCTCCAACAACCTCAACCTCAAATCCTCCATGCTCTATTGTGTGCAAGTCCTTACTAGTGACCAATGATGAATCGATGAAATTGAGCATGGTGCCACTATCAATCATGACTGTGACATGAAGTGTGCCACGGACCCTGAAGATACTACTTCAAGTCATTGTAGTGAGGGTAGTAGAAATGAAACCCTCTTTTTGTACAATTGCATTTATTCTCTCTACTTGGTTAGATTCTTCACCAATTATTCTAGATACTTGACCTTCCTCATCATCGAGAAACATCTCAATGTAATGAATCTTCCCCTTCCCAAGACAACGGTGGCCCGGTCCCCATGGCTCCTTGTAAGTGAAACAAAGCTTCTCCTTCGAAGCTCTTGCCAAGAGTCTTCATCTAGTAGAGGCTTTTTTTTGAATTGGCTCCTTGTCTTTATCTTCCTATGGGGGAGGTGTTGGAGTAGCTATGTGGGTTTCGGAGGAAGATGCGGCCATGTCACACACAGTAATAGCTTCGTTGAGTGTGTACAAGTTGATCCCTTTGATTTAGCTTCTCAAAGGTTCCCTCAACCCATGCATGAAGAACATGATTCAAAGTCTCTTAGAATTATTTGTGACCAGTATTGATAGCCTTTGAAACTTTGTGATGTAATTGTTTACCAATGTAACACAAGGAAGAGTCCCCCCCCCCCCCCCCCACAAAAAAACTAGGCCATCTTGGAGATGGGGACGTCCCTAGGACGAGGGGACGACATCTCGGTGTTTCCACCGACGCCACTTAGAGCGCCACCGCTGCCGGAGACGACAAGACGTCTCTGAGACGGCGAAATGTCTCCGAGTGTGAGGGTGCAGGGGGATGCCAAGGAGTCTCCTTCATTGCGGGGGGGACACCAGGACGTCTCCCGCGGCAAGCAAAAGAGGGACATTAAAAGTTAAAAAGTTTAAGGCATTTTTATAATGTTTTAATCTCTCTATTTTTATGCTATTAGGTTGTGGGGCCCATTCCTTCCTCCTCCTTTGTTGAAAAGCCCTCTATTCTTCATTTTTATTCACATTTGTATTTCTCATTGTTTGCAACAGCAAGAAGAAGAAGAGTGAAGAGCTGAGATAATGGTTTGTGCAAAAGTGAAAAAAGTGTTTGCAAGTGAAAAAGGAGAGCCTAGAAACAAGAAGAAGAAGAGGAGAGTTTACCATCTTGTTGGAGGAGTTTTCGAGGCAAAAGGTAGGGTTTTTAACTTGTTTTTCTGATTTTCAAATGCATGTTTAAAAATTATTGCTCAATGTTTTTAATTCTAAATCTGTGTTGTTTCATTTTGTTATAGTTATGATTATCATTCATTAATTGAATCATTTATAAATATTAAATAACAGATTAAAATTCTTGATGTTTCATTTTGCAAATTCTTGTTATTTAGTTTTAAATTTTAGAAAATTTAAAGAAGGGCATAGGCTGAAAGTTTGTAAATTCAAATTGTTAACTTTATTTTTTTTTAAATTCATTTTGTGAAACGCAGTGTCAAAATGAGCTCCCACATTGATACTCATAGTGATGATGAGATGGAACTTCATTCAGATAGTGGCAGTGAATCAGAATACGAACCTGAGCCTAAGGTTGGGGTTGAGGATGATGATGACACCGTTGAGAGGGATGAGCATGAGAGTGACATTGGACCTAGGCCAAATCAGCAAGGGGCCCAAACTAGTTCCACTTCCATGGGTACTGTTTTTGTACTATTTGGTACTCCATCTATTGATTGCCCCTCCCCATCTTTGGCAGAGTGGGCTAGGGGTAAGTTTGATCCAAAATCTCCTTTAAAACAATTTGTCACTAGAATAACAAGCAAATCAAGAACAAATGGCACAAGAAAGTGGAGATGCAATATTTGTGGTGATGTATGGTATAGTAGCATCACTCAAGTGAACGCACACTTCCTCTTTTGGACAGGTAAGGGTGTCTTACCATGTAAGTTTTTGACTCAATCCAAAAACTTGAAGTTTAGAATTGAATTCAACAAGCTTTGGGGAGTTCCAGAGGACTTGGGCCTTCCAGTGCCTACTACCTTGGTTGGTAGGCAACAGATTCAGACTATATAGGAGGTGCATGAGCAACAAATACAGGGGCAACAACACCGACGCATGTCTTCTTCTAGACCGCAGCATAGAGCTTCATCTACTACATTGCTAGAGGCAACCTTTGCACCTTCCTCTACCTATAGCTCTATAGGTGTAGCAATAGCCCAGATGAGCAAGGGGAAATGTAGGGCACAGTCTAGTGACAACCCTACCGCAGAATTGTTTGCTGCCCAGACGAGAGAAAAGTTAGATGCATGCATTGGGAGAATGTTATTTGCCAATGGCGTTCCACTTCATATTGCTCAGTCTCCTTATTTTAAAGAGGCATTTCACAAAGTAGCGAAGGTGGGATTACCATCATATGTGCTACCAGGTGAGCACAAATTGAGGACTAAAATCTTGGATGATGAGTATGCCAAGATTAGTGAGTCCATGGAGACCATGAGGGCTGTTTGGGAGGAATCGGGGTACAACATTATCATGGATGGGTGGATGGACATTAGACACCGTCCACTCATCAATGTCATAGTCACATGTACAGAGGATCCATTCTTTCTTAAGGCAGTTGATTGTTGAGGGCATCAAAGATGCTGATTTTCAGTTTCAGATTCTTTGGGAAGCCATTGAGAAGATTGGGCCAGAAAATGCGGTCCAAGTACTGACAGATGCAGCTCATATGTGTAGAGCTGTAGGGAGGCTTATTGAGGCCACATATTAGCATAGTTGGTGGACTCCTTGTTGTTTGTGTGCTATGAACAATGCTCTAAAGGACATGGGGAAGATTAGCTAGATCAAGGGAGTGGTGAGTGATGGTAGAGATGTGCAAATGTATATCTGCAACCACCACACCTCACATGCACTATTTATAAGCTTCGCCAAGAAGGAGTTCCTGAAGCCAGTTGAGACACAATATGCATCCTATTTCATTCTCTTGGAGAGAATGCTTGATTTGTAGGAGCCACTGCAACTAATGGTTATGACGAATGAATCGAACAGGTGGGATGGTTCCAGGTCAGAGCAGGGGGCGAGGGTGAAGGATATAATTAAGAGTGATGTATTCTGGAGCGATGCAAAATACATTGTCTCTATTATTAGGCCAGTCTTCAAGGTGATTAGGATGGAGATGGGGATGCGCCTACACTTGGAGAGGTGTATGAGTGCATCGATTCTACGCTTGGGCAGATGAGGGCAGTTGTGCGAGAGGACCCCACATTAGCCTTCTACAATGATCACATTCGGCCTATAATTCAACATAGATGGGACAAACTTAACACATCCTTACGCATGGTTGCATATGCATTGAATTCGAGGTGGTACATGACTAGGCATGGTAGAGTTACACCACTTCACAATGATGAGGTGATTTATATTATATAACACTTTAAGACTTTGTCTTAAGACTTAGATTCTTATCATTTTATAAATTAAAATCATTTACATTACTAGTATATTGATTCTTCTATTTGCTAATAATTTGTACTTTTTAAATCTTTTCAGGTGAAGGGTTCTTCAAGTGCATAGATATGATATATGACCTTGAGACAGCAGCTAAGGTTCGCATTAAGTGGACCAAATTTGCTACTCTTAGGGGTTACAATCAAGCAGCAAAGGCGGATATCAAGACTATGGCACAAGAGGATCCCATTTTGTGGTGGTCAGCTTATAGAGTGAAATCTACAACCACCACACTAGCTATTTGTTTGTTGTCCCAGGTACTTAGTTCCTCAACTTTTATCTTTTCATTGTTCATTGTTCAATGATCATTGTTCAACTTCTAATTCTCGAATCTCACATTGGCCAATTATTTTTCATATCAGGTTTCTAGTTCCTCAACTTCTGAGAGGAATTGGTCTACATATAGCTTCATCCACTCTCTTAAGAGGAATGGACTTACCTCTCAGAGAGCAGAGAAGCTAGTGGCTATACACAGTGTGTTGCATATTGATGACTGCAAGACAAGTGTGTACAAGAAGAGCCCAGCATCACGATGGGATGTAGAGCCTCAGGAGCCATCGCAGATTGATAAGGAGGAGGATGCTTTAGATCCAGCCACAGGGCTAGTTGGTGTAGCCTTTTCGGCTCTTGATCTTGGAGAGACTGATAGTTCTAGTGGCGATGAGTTTCAACTTCTAGCCTCCAAGGGATGATCATTGATCATTGATCATTGATTTTCCATTTTGATTTGGACTCTTGAAAACTTGTAGTTTTTGTTTGCATTATATACTTATTTTCATATCATGATTCATGGCACATGATACTTATTGTAATCATCTTTATCTCATGACTCATATGATCATTGATTACTATTAGATAGTAGAATGTAGATACTCATACTATTGATCTAAACACTGATATATAGACTAATACTTATTATTTGCTAATGTTCAATGTTCATTGTTTGTTTGTCATTTGATCATGAATCATGATATTCTAGTTGAAAACTTCAATGCAATGTTCAATGTTTAAGTTTTGCACATCTTTGTATCTTACATTGTATAATTGTAGTACATTTTTTCACAACTAGCATTTTAAGTACCATACGTATAGTATATACACCCCTACTCCCTCCGCCGCCACCCCGTCCCCTGTCATCGTCCCCCTGCCGTCCCCAAATCAAGGCCTCTCTATCCCCCCGTCTCCCAAGGCAGTGTAATTATGTTGTTTACCGTTACCTATTTGCCTTAATTGCGCCAAATCTTTGAAGTTTAGTCAAGATCCTTCCCATCAAAACGGTCAATGAGTCTCTCAGTGAACTCGGCATAAGAGGTCACTTAGTTGTGGCCAAGAGTGACCAATTTGTGGTGCCACCATTCTTGCACCACTCCTTCCAAATGGAGTGTTGTGAACTTGATTGCTTCCTCTTCGGGCATCGGGTTGAGCTGAAAATAGGTGTCTACCTTCAGAACCCATGCCTATGCGGTGATGGCTCCAAAGCCATCAAATGGTGATAAGTTTACTTTTCTAATCTTTAAGCTGAGATCATCATGAAAAATAAAAACAATTTCCCCCACCTAAATATCTCATTCTTAGATCAACATAGTCTTTGTAGGATATATCACCTTCCATATTCGCGTTCCTCCAATTTTCTTGATAATTGTTCTTGCATTTCTTGTAAAGTGGGTTCTCTATCTTTGTGTGGTGCTTTTGTCCTTAGAAGGAAGATTGGTATCCAAGGTCGAGAGGGAGAGGGTTGAGGGTTTGCCCTTCCCATAACAAAATTGTCACTATGCCCATTTTGTTCTCCTATTTCCTTTCCTCGACCAATTTTTGTAATGTCTCCTTTATAAGCCTTTGGGTATTGTTGATCTGCATTTGATTTATGCTGGGCTCTCTTACAAGATTCATGAGTTCTATCAAAGCATCATATGGATCCCCCATTCTACCAACAAAGTGATCTCGCCTTCTCTTTCAGGTGTAAACTTGCATTCACTTCCACAGGCTGGTAGAATCACTGGCTCTGATACCACTATAATGTTTGGAAGACAATCTCAGCCCAAGGGTGATCTCTGACCGAAGGACTGTAATGTTCCAAAGGCGATCTAGGCTTGAAGGCAATCTTGGCCCGAAGGCAACCTTAGCCGAAGGCTATCTCAGTTCGAAGGAAATCTCAGTGTGAAGGCGAAGGCTATCTCAGTTCGAAGGCAACCTCGATCCGAAGGGGATCTTCGTCTAAAGGCAATCTTGGCCAAAGGGTATCTCGATCCGAAGGGGATCTCAGTTTGAAGGCAATCTCTGTCCGAAGGGGATCTTAGTTTGAAAGCAATCTTGGTTTGAAGGGGATCTCAGTCTAAAGGCAACCTCGATCTGCAGGGGATCTTAATCCGAAGGCAATCTTGGTCTAAGGGTATCTCGGTCCATAGGGGATCTCAATTCGAAGGCAATCTCAATCTAAAGGCAAAGGCTATCTTTGTCCAAAGGAAACCTCAATCCAAAGGGGATCTTTGTCCAAAGGAAAACTTGGCCGAAGGGTTCTCAATCCAAAGGGGATCTTAGTCTGAAGACAATTTGGAAATGACCATAGGTGTATGTCCAAGAAATGAAGATTGAAATGCCCAAATTAGATGCATACTATTAATTAGATGCCTAATAAACAAGATATTCACCAACAAAGATATTCAACAAGGAAAAGGAATGTATGTTGATTGTCACCGAACATGGAATTTATATTAGCAGATAAAGATGGTGCTCCGGATGTGCCACATCCAAAAGAAAGTAATACAGAGAATCGGAATAGGGTAAGGGTTATTGTAATGTCCCCTTTCTAGGATGATAGATATATGTTCATGGATTGACCTACTATTGGAGTTCCCATAGGCCAATAGAGTGTGTAGGGGACTCATATAGGGCATACAGGCCTAGACATGAGCTTTTTAGGCTAGTTTGGATAGTCAACAACAAGTTTCCAAAATTTAGGAGGGATCCCTAATTTTAGGGGACTGACTAGGAGTTCTCTAGGAGGCTTCCAGAGATCACTGGGGACATTTTGGAGACATTGGACGCATCTCTTAATTTTTAGGAAGAACTCCCACTTCACTAGCACACTCTAAAGATGCACACAGCAAAGGAGATTCATTAGTACTTAGTTTCAGAGTGACAGACTCAATCTCCTACTTTTAAGGAGGCAGTTCCTTGATTGTAGGAGGAGATTCCTACCTTTTTGGAGGTTGTGACATTTTGCAGAGTTGAGATTCTATGAGATCACCCCCTGGTCTCAATTTTAGGAGATTTGGGTGTGTTCCCTATTTTTTAGGAGTATCCCTAGATTTGAGGGTGAGACTACCAGTTGGCCCAAGTTGTCCAGCATCAGTCACAGGCAAGTGACAAACTCAGTTTCATGTTTTGGAGGTGCTTGGGTTGTTCTTTGGCTACTTGGGAAATATTTTAATATATTTAAATATTGTCCTAAGTTAGCATTTTAATAATTTAAATAAGGCTAAGTGTTTAGCCATTTTCGAGTAATAAGGAGTTTTTTGGCTCCATCTAGATCGATTTGCCTATGTGTGATAGTTTGTTGGAAAGAGCTCAATCTCTACCATTTGATTATCACTTATCGGGACCTATTTGATGCTTGGAGCTATTTGTCATTAATAAAGTAATGATTTCTTTCTATTTGGATGACTTTATTGAGGAAAATAATGTTAAATTATAAAGTTCGAATGAATTCCACTTTAGGGTTCTTTTAGAGTTCGAATTGCCTTGGAGAGGGGATATAAGGAGAAGGCAACCTAAAAGTGAGTATCTTATATCATTTTGTCAACCCATTTTGGAGGTCGTTGCTCTGGAAGAGCATTCCTCAACTAGGACGCAAACCCTAGTGGTGAGAGCAAATTTGTTGGGACGTAGCCCTCAACAAGATCAGATTCGAAGTTCTTATGCATACAGTTTGATCAAGGCAGAGGATCGATTTCTAGTATTGCAGCCACACTTTGCAGGCAGTGGAATTTCAGGGAAGGCGACCACTTTGGTTCAGCCTGGCGTTTCCTTGCAGTAGCTCAAGTGAGAAATTCTAGGGTGTTTAATTGCAGAAAACTGGAATTGTTTTACTGCAGCAACTTGGGCTTTATCATTTGAACTTGTTTGGTTGTAGCTGGTTCCCATCTTTAGTTGGCGTCAACCTTGTTTGGAGTACATTTGTATCAGGACTATTTTGAAATAAATCAGATTCTGTTTGTATGGTTTTAGAATCATTTCCAGATTAGTATGTATTGTTGCATATGATTTCTATCACTTCTATTTTATCAGTTATTGTTATTTATTCATTGTAATACCTATATTCTGAAAAATACAAAAAGAAGCAACATTCTTTTGCAAGTTTTGTCTAGCTCTATAAGATCAAAACAAATCTATAGGAAAACATAATTTATATAATTAAAAATTATAGCAGCAGCAAAGCAAATATACATTTGAGATATTTCAGTTGTATCCCACCAAAACTGTAATACCCAAGTAGGGAAATCTTCCACTCACTCCAACAGGAATTCGCAGTACAATAAAATAATCTACAGTCACATACCTACAACAACTAACTTGACGAACATATATACCCTGTCGAAGGAAAACTCCCGAGAGAGAAACAACATGCCGACACGTGACATGACAAACAACTATGCCTACGAAAAATTAAAGATGAGCCTGAGATATACATAACTCAATCGAGACCCCAAATAGATTCATTATTTTATTTTATTTAATGATGGGTATATTACATTACTTTTAGATAATTGTGTTTTAAGTGCTTATATATCCTTGTGTATTTCTAGAAAGGCTCACTTAAACTCTTGCAACCTTGGAAGTTGATAACCCAAGCTTCAACATATTACTGTATAGATATGTTTTTACCATTCAACTTTGCTTACAATACCTCGTGTTTCACATCTCCATGCATTGAGTACGAGAAATTTTACATGTGAACATGAGTTGTCAAGTGTGTGTGTGTATATATCATATATTTCTATATAATTTATGTATATTATATGGTAAGATATGGTATGAAATAATACATAAAGCTTCTGTACATATTTATTTTTTAGAAAATGTATGAATTTATGCAATTTTATATATAGAAAATTTATGTATATATTTATTTTGTATTATGTAGAAATGTATATATTTTCTGTAATTTTTTTGTTTATGTATTCTTTTTATTGCATTTTATTTCAAAAAAGCTACTTTTTATTGAAAAACTCAAAAACTATCAAATTTGATTAAAAAACTCGATTAAAATGCTTTTGATCATAGTACCACGTGCAAAAAACTGTGCGGACACATTGCACACCAGTTACACTAGTATAACAAAAGCTAAATGCAATTGGTTTCTGAAGAAAGTCAATGGTGGAATTTACTGCTTCAATGGCAATTGGCAAAAGAAGTGGAAAATAACACAATGGGATGCATTGAATGCCTTGCAGAGGTCACATACCAAGGCCAAAAAGTCTCTTGATGGAATTACTGAGAACAAGGCAAGAAAGGCAAGAATTGGGACTAAGTTCCAATTCTACAAGTGTTAGGAGTCAATTGGATGGGGAAGATGGTTGAGGGGAGGGTTTCGAGGAGTCTAAGGCTAGTGGGAGAACACCAACTATATCACGTGGCCCAAACACAGGTGGAGAGATTTTCGTGAGGTTTTTACACCATCAACCCCTTGCAAATGAGAATCCCCTCTTTTCACTCAGTTGTTAGGTTTTGGCAGTTGAGGTGATAGTTTAGAGATCAAAAGGGTTGGAGTGGTCGAGTGACCAAGTTGTCAAGTTACAAGAGCAAATAGGAGTATCGAGATTAAGGTTTCATTGGGTCAAGTTGCAACGGTTGGAGACAAATTCCTAAGTACAGCAATATTTGGACTAGTCAATTAGTCCAAAGTATATAAAGGCATTTTTTATGCATAAAGGCTTTAAAATCCTTACAAATAATTATTTTCCATACTTTAAAAAATTGAAAAACCTTATGAAATTAAATTTTCCTTATAAAAGTGCACAAAGTCCCAATAAAAATAGAATTTCCACTCCATAAATGCACAAAGTCCCGATAAAAATAGAATTTCCACCCCTAAAATGCACATTCTGATGAAAACAGAATTTCCCCTTGTAAAATCATGAAAATCCTTATCCAAGTCAATTTTCCACTCATGAATCGGTATTTGCGATGAAAAATCCAAGTGTTGGACCAATTTATCCAAATGAAAGTCAATTTTCCTCTTTTGAATATCAAGAACAAGGAAAAAGTGAAGAATCAAAATACACATCGATTTTCCACTAGAATTTATACTTTGAAAATTTGGAGAAAATTGCAATGTCTTTATAGACATGGATTTTCCGTTTGTCCCAATTTATCCAAATGAAGGTCAATTTTCTGTATTGTCCCCATTTGGGATGCACTATAACCCCTTGATATTTGGAATTGTCTACAAAACTTTCAATGTTAAGAAACTTATTCCTCTCGAAATATTTATAATTGCAGGGTTAATATATATATCATGAAGTCCAACACACAAGATAACGGATGATCTTTTTGTACAAAAATGGAAAAAGTATATCTAGATTAATATATATCAATCCTCAGCTATATTCTAGATCAATATATATACATATATATCAGTCATCAAATATCTTTGTTGATATGAGTGAGATATTAGCACTTGTCTATGATCTGACAAGACTTCTTCGTCCTCTATGATTCTGAATTTGACATCTTCAATTATGTTACATATATATATATATATATATATATATATATATATATATATATATATATATATATATATATATATATATATATATATATATATATCAGTCATCAAATATCTTTGTTGATATGAGTGAGATATTAGCACTTGTCTATGATCTGACAAGACTTCTTCGTCCTCTATGATTATGAATTTGATATCTTCAATTATGTTAATGCTTATGTATGAGGGTTCTTCTAATACTTGTATCCAAGCCTAACACTTACTCGGGTGTTCTCCTTTGGCTAAGATTACAATTGATGTAATTTGTATTTCTTTGAAGTTAGAATTGTGTAAGTGTCTTCCGCTTTATATAATTATCCTCTGAATATTCAAGATTGCTTTTCGTCACTATTGCTCCCAGCCGCGTGGTCTTCTCTTGTTCTATTCACACATTACCTCTCTCGAATGAAAGGTTCCAAGTATATCAAACCAAATAGCAGTAATGTGTGTCTTCATAATAAAATATTGTTCCCCGTTGGTAGCCTCTGACTAAACTAAGACGACTTCTCCTTCCTTCGATGCTCTACTTTCCTCCTGAACGTTGATCTCTTTGACCAGCAATTTCCTCTCTATTCTCGTGCAGCGGTGAATTTGTTTTAAAAAATGATAATTGTCTGTATGTCCCCCTTTGCTTTTTTCCAATTTGTATCCGTGATTGGATGAGTCACGTATTCCCCAAAGAATCGTGACTTTGAGTCAGGCACTTTCAACATATCACTTAAATTGTTCTCTAAATATATGAGGCGATTAGTAGTATTCATTACTGTACAAGAGATCATTATGGTTGCCAGCATGAACCGACACTGTGGAGACATTTGCGCTGGTGGGTTAATTGATTTAGTTGATGGAGTTTCCACCATGGCCAATGCACTTTCCATTATAGTCTGCTATAGTAAGAGTTTATATTTACTGTAGTAATTGACATTTATGTTGTTTATTTGTCTTCGATAGTTATCACAAAATTTATTATATTTACATATTTTCATCAATATGTAATATATCCATATATTAATTAGATGTTATATTATATTACTTATATTGTTATAATATTTATATTGATAATGGACTTATTAATCCATTTACTTATATTTGGTTATTAAGATATAAATATTATTATTACACTGACAATATATTATATTTATTAAATATTGTGTCATTTAATTAATTTGACCTTTGAGATTGGGGATATCACATTTTCCTCTTTTGAATATCAAGAACAAGGAAAAAGTGAAGAATCAAAATACACATCGATTTTCCACTAGAATTTATGCTTTGAAAATTTGGAGAGAATTGCAATGTCTTTATAGACATGGATTTTCCCATTTGTCCCGATGAAGATGGTTTTTCCACTACACAACACTTCAAATATTTTTAAACTCCAAAATCATCAAAATTCCTATGGAAAAAGAATTTCCCTTTGTCCAAATGAACATAAAATTTTCCTTAGTCGAATGAAAATGAAAGAAATTCCCTTTGTCCAAATCAATTTTCGCCTTATGGATAATGAAAATGAAAAAAATGAGAATCTAGATGGAAGTCAATCAAGGTAAAAATGTTAAGCGTAGGTGTGGTGTTCTATCCATATTGAGATTAATCTTCCCTTATAGATAAGGGAATGGAATAAATGGAATCCTGATGAAGATCGAACTTCCCATTTTGAGAATGAAAAGGGATGACTTGGGAAATATAAAAAACAAAAGACAAGTCCAGATGAAGTTTGATTTTCCCTTAATAAAACATGGAATGAAATTTTAAAAAAAAAAAGGAAATTAATTAAATATAATATACATGAGATTCAAAGTGGTTATTTTATTCCCACATTGGCTGTGTGGGGAAGAGTTCAACCCAAACTCCTTTAAAAGAACTCCTACACAAATAAATATAATACAATAACAAGATCAACCTGAGAGGCAATCAAAGAAAGAATAAAAGAGAAAAAATCTGCTAAGTTTAAAGTAAGCTACAGCCATCTTGAAATGGATTGGAATGAGGAAAGGTTTCAGATTTCAAAGGTCATCCATGAAATACAGTCAACAAAAGAGGCAACCCAAATACAATCATAGCAACATAGGTGATGCAAAAGAGGGTTTGAAAGTTTAAAATGTGAAAAAAAAACAAGGGGCTGAAATTTTTATGAGAAAAATCAGAAAGTATTAATTGTCGTGACAAAAGCATAGAGGCCATCTCCAACCTAAACCATTGCATATTAAGCCGAGTAAGTCCCCTTTAGCTTCATCAATTGTTCTGGTGAAGAAAAAGGATGGTACACTCAAGATGTGCATTGATTACCAGATGTTGAATAAGAGGACAGACCGGTATCCTATCCCACACACTGATGAGCTGATAAATGAACTACATGGGGCGTGCTACTTCTCCAAGATCGATTTGAGATCTGGTCATCACAAGATTAGAGTTCGCCAGCAGGACATGGAGAAGATAGCATTCAAATGTCACTCTGGACACTTTGAGTTTTTAGTCATGCCTTTCAAATTTGACTAATGCTCCTGCAACATTCCAACCTAACATGGACAGATTCTTCCAAAGCTAGTTGAGGGGATTTGTCCTAGTCTTCTTTGATAATATTCTTGTGTACAACAAGACTTGGGATGATCATTGTTAATTCTGTAACTTGCTAGCATACTGATCTGATTGATCCGATCTGATATGGCATGATTAGTAAAGGACTAAATATTTGTTGTGTTTCCTTTATAAGATCGACGTCTATCCTTAGGATTTTGGTTTAAGACTAAACTAAACTTAAGTGTTTATGTTTGTGATTAAACTTATAATTATTCTTAGAAAGTCGTTGACTTCTAGAGGTTAGGCAAATAACTTTAGAAGAGACATGTCCTTTCTAAATACATGTCCCTTGACTCTTATACTTATAGAGGGTAAGGATGAAGTCTAAGAGCACACAAGAAAAAGACAAGTCTGCTCCTTAGTCATTACTGCCCTCATACGAATTGCACAAGTAAAAGACAGAATTCTGAATTACATCTCTAATTCAATTAAAGGCACTACTTTGAAGTTATTCTCAGCAAATCACAAGGAGAAGAAGAAGATAAAATCTAGTCTATATTCAGTCATAGAAATTGCATAAACTTTACATGGTATCAGAGCTCTGGTAGTCAAACCTAGGCTCTGCAAAATTTAGTAATCAGATTTTATATATATCTAGCAACCATCTCCTATCTTTAATGGCATACACAATCAAACCCGAAGATAGGTTTGATGGGAAAGAACACTTTGATGCCTAGAAATTCAAAATCATGATGATTCTTGAAGAGAATGATGTAAAACAATTTGTTGATAAAGCATCCAAACAACCTCCAATTGAACCTTATAAATCTATCTGGAGCAAAGGAAATAGGAAAGCAATTCAAATCATATTAGATGGAGTAAAAAATGATATCATACCCATGCTTACAAAACATCAAATAGAATGTGATATGATGAATGCATTACTAAATGCATATGAGGTCAATAATGCAACTAGGGTTCTCACACTAAAAAGGCAACTAAATCACATTCAAATAAAGAAAGGAGAATCAATGAATTCTTACTTCCTAAGGGTTGCAGGCATTAGAGATGAACTATCAAGTATAGGAACCATTATTAGTGACACAGAACTAACAGTAACGGCGATAAATAAATTACCAAATTCATGGAAAACTTTTGGACAAGGAATAAGTGCCAGAGATAAACTTCCTGACTTCAACAGACTTAAGGGCAATTGTCTTCAAGAAGAATCCAAAAAATTAAAGAAAGGAGGAAAACTGAAAATAAAAAATGAAGAACTTCATGTTCTTAATACAAACTCTTATAAGGGCAAGAAGAAGCATTTCAAGAAGAAAAGGGGAAATCAAAAGAATAGTAAACCCAAGAAAGATCTATCCAAAATAAAGTGTTTCAAATGTGAAAAGTTTGGACACTACAAATCTAATTGTCCTGAGAATTCTAAACAACAAGTGAACTGTACAAGTGTTACTAGGGAAGAAGATAATTATGATCCTAAGAATTGTGTATTATATTCATCACCATCAAATGAAATCTCAAATAAAGCATGGGTAATTGATAGCGGATTCTTCTAGACATATAATAGGATACAAAGAAACACTAGACTCTATTTCAGAAAAGGTCAATGGCGAAGTTAACATTGGTGATAATTCAGCACATCCCATCGAAGGAATTGGAAATTGCACCTTGAAACTAAAATCTAGAAATTCTCTTCTTCTCAAAGGTATACTCTACATACCAAGAATTAAAAGAAATCTTATCTCAATTACAGCACTTGAAGATGATGGGCATAATGTTGCATTTGTGGACGGAAAAGTAATAACTTGGGCAAAGAACTCCTCAATCAAGAAAGCAAAGTTGATTGGTCAGAGAAAATGATATTTGTATGAAATGAATTCAAAATCTAGTCGACCTATTCAAGCCTTAATTCATGAAGCTAAAGACATAAATGAAATTTGGCACAGAAGATTAGGGCATCTAAACTTCAAAACCTTATCAACTATGGAGAAGATGGTTATTGGTTTATCTAAACTCAATAAAAACCACTCAAGCATATGCAAAGGGTGCGCACTGGGTAAGAACACCAGAAGTCCATTTCATGATAGCACTAGAAAAACAAATAATGTTTTAGAATTAATTCATTCAAATTTATGTGGACCTATGTCTGTTCCTTCTCTTGGAGGATTCTAGTACTATATTTTGTTCATAGATGACTTCTCTAGAAAAACATGGATTTACTTCTTAAAATGCAAAGAATCAAAAGAAATCCTAAAGAGATTTAAAGAATTCAAAACATTAACTAAAAACTTATCAAGACATAAAATTAAAACTCTTAGAACTGATAATGTAAGGTAATACACCTCAAATTTGTTTAAAAAGTTTTGTAATGAAACAGCAATTAAGAGGGAGTACACCATTCCTTATAATCCATAACAAAACGAAGTAGCAGAAAGAAAAAATAGAACAATTCTAGAAGCTACTAGAGCTATGATATTTGATCAAAATTTAGAATATTATCTTAGGACAGAAGCCTCTTCTACTGTTGTTTATATTCAAAACAGAGGCCTTCACTCTTACCTTAGAAATAAAACTCCAGAAGAAGTCTTTACTAAGGTTAAACCCAATATAAGTCATTTTAGGATTTTTGGGTGCCCCGTATATATCCATATTCCAAAAGAAAAGATAACCAAGTTAGAACACTCTGGGAGGAAAGATATTTTTGTAGGTATAGTGAAACATCTAAGGCATATAGGATTTTCATACTTGGACAAAAAACTATTGAACTTAGTAGGGATGTAATTTTTGAAGAAGATCTAGCATTCAAAAGAGCCTTAAGTTCTTAAGAACCTTCTTCTTTACCTAATTCTGAAAAAAATACTGAGTCTGACACTCAGAGGGAGAACATAGAAGAAATTGAAAAATGAAATTTAAAATCTAAATCTTGAAGAAATTCAAAATTCAAAGAAAATGCCACTATGGACCATCAGAACAGTAGAGAAAGCACAAGACTTTGCTGCACCTTCTGGAACGGTCAAAGAAAGCAAAAGACCTAAAAGATTTTCTAGTTATACAACAAACATGAATGATTTGTCCAGAACAGAACCAACCAATCCTTCAGATGCTATTAAACATTTAGCCTAGAATGGAGCTATGATAGAAGAATACCAATCTATTATGAAGAATGATGTTTAGGAAATTGTTCCAAGACCTAAAGGAAAATCTATTGTTTCTTCCAAGTGGATATTTAAAATAAAGCATGATGCTAACAGTAGCATTGAGAAGTATAAAGCTAGATTTGTAGCCAGAGGATTTTCTAAGAAAGAAGGGATTGATTATGAAGAAACCTTTTCTCCTGTTGTCAGATATACGTCCGTAAGAGCAGTCCTAGCAACTGCAGCATCGAAGGGATGGAAAGTACATCAAATAGATGTAAAAACAACATTCCTAAATGGAAAGATTATAGAAGAAGTATATTTGGAGCAAGCTGAAGGATTTGAAACTCATGATCCTAACGTTTTTGTTTGCAAGCTCAAGAAAGCTCTCTATGGGCTTAAGTAGGATCCAAGGGCCTGGAATGAAAGAATTGATAACTATCTCACCAGTTTAAGATTCTCTAAGAATGAAGCCGATCCAAATTTATATTATAAAAGAGATAAAGATGATATGGTAATTCTAATACTATATGTTGATGATTTTACTAATACCAGGGGATGATCATCTTATAGATCAGTGCAAGAAAGATCTAACTAGAGAATTCAAGATGAAAGACTTGAGACTCTTTCACTACTTCCTAGGACTAGAAGTACGGCATAATTCTGACAGTATCATACTCAATCAAGGGAAGTATACATCAAACATTTTGAAGAAATTTGGAATGTGGAATTGCAAGTCTATGTCTTCTCCAATGGAGACTAATCTACATAAACTTAAAGAAGCAGCAACAGAATCACCTTCCATAGATTCTACTCCCTACAGACAGATGATTGGGTCCCTTATGTACTTAGCAAATACAAGACCTGATATTTGCTATGCTGTTAATGCCTTAAGCCAGTTTATGTGTGAGCCAATGGAGATTCACCTAGTTGCAATTAAACACATTATGAGATACTTACAAGGCACTCTTAATTTTGGACTCAAATACAAGAAGGTTGGCCGAAATGTCCCTTTTTTGATTTTATATGATATTTCAAGCCTCTAATCAGATCTTTAAGATCAAACAACCAATCTTTCAAAGATCCCCCAATTTCTCAATAAACCCCAAATCGGGTATGCCGAAAATAGTGCCAAAAACTTCACAGCTTCACATATTATTAGTAAATCTGAAAGTGGACATTTTTATAGAAATTTCAGCAGCATAACAGCTTACAAAATGACATTTTCAGATCTGTATAACATTTATACAACAGTTCCCAAACGGAGGATAAAAACAATGCTCATCGGGCTCCCGAAAACAACATAGAATAGCCCGGAAACACCACAAAAACACTAATAATCTATCATAGAAGTATAATCACGACCAAATACATATATTCAGCTCTATTTTAACATCTAAAAGTCTGAAATACAGCAGCAACCCAAACTGATATGAAATACTCAACCGGAAACACCAAACTCTTACAAAAAACACACCCGAAAAATCACAAATTTGCATTGTTCAGCACAAAGGAAAACTCTGCATGAGCATGCACATGGAATGGCTTCAAACTCCCGTCCTTAGCCTTCCTGGAAATCTGCAAACTCCCGTTCTTGGGTCTCCTTCTCCATAGGTTTGGCAGCCTCTGAAGAATAACAAAGAAATGAGCAAAAATCAAGTTCTGGAATCAGCCCAAAATGCCTCCAAACCCCTTAAAAGAGGGCATAACCCTAACTCACGTCCAAGAGGGGTTAATAAAAAATATTTTAATAATAATCTTCATTTATTAGTCCATTAGCTTCCAAAGATTATCCCCTTTTTTCAAAACTTCACCTTTTTGGGCCTGCCTGCCTTAGCAAAGATTATTATTTTTAATTATTTGAAAAGGGGACATGACAAGTCCTCCCCTTCCAAATATTGTTTGTCCTCAAGCAATGGCTAAACAATAAACCAATCAATCCACCTGGATCCCAAATGTAGTCATGAACTATACTATTGTCAATTAACACAGGCTACTGCAATATCCTCTGCAATATAACCAAGAGGAATCTATAATCAAATTGACAATTACAGCTCAACCAAACTCCAAAGTCACAACTTCCACAGTCAGAAACCCACGAGACACAAACTCTTAGAACATCAAAACCCAAGTAAAATGGACAAATCAAACTGCCAACACAGTAAATACCATCAACGTATCCCACTGGCCTATACGGAATGTACAATCCAACTCTGCAACAATGGTGAATGCTCCCGAATGAAACTGTACCAAGTATGGAGAATCCACACACTGTACAACTCCTGCACTCAACACAACTCTGCAAATCACTGGCCACTGTCTCATAACCATAACTCCCATGCACCCCTGATGGTGAAAAGCCATCACAAGATAAACAGCAAGAAATGGAACCTAAACCAAATTTGTCATGAACAAGTGATACAACCCACTGTGACTGATCACGAGCTAAGTGAGGAGATGTCATAGCCAAAGAAGTAGAATCAATAACAACACTCGCTGAAGCATCACTCCAAAACTCCTGCTCTAAGTCATGTATTATCAAGCTATCAATTGCAGAACCTATCGCCATGTTGTGCCCATCACAACTCTCATCCCGAAGCGTCAAACTATCCCATAACTGATGATAAGCACTAGGAACCAAAGTACATCTCTGTATCATCATCTCACCAACATGGTCATCAAAGGTAAATTGATGAGCATACCTCACAATGTAATGTCGATAGAATGTGCCAATCTCAGTCAGTGACTCAGACTGCAATCCAGATGTAACTAACTGCAATCGATCACTAATCAAGTTGGAACTGACTACTACCTCTGAAGACATCGCCAAGGGAGTAGTATTACTAGCAGGAACTATGCCAACTGTCGGCTCACCAACATCACACATGGTCTTTGATACAACATCTCTAGTCTTCGTGCCATTAGTACTAGAGGTCACCACCATGTCAAGCATACCACAACAATCTGCTGCAGCACCCAACTCAACTGATCCTGACTCTAGTGGGGACGAACCCGATATGCCAATGTTAGTATCAAGGATGGATGCATCCCCATCTCCACTGTCTTTGACAATCTCGACCATGGACATCCTCAAATCACCAAATACCATAGCTTGTGACTGTACAGAATCTGGTAAAGACTGTAGTTGCTCTAGCTCCATGGTCGCCTTAGCCAAATGAAACTGTGACTCCTTGAAAGCCAACTGTGTACTCTCAAGAATCTCAGAAGTCACCTCAAGCTGCTGAGTAAGCTCACTCACCTCATCTTCCTTGGCCAACAATGCATCGTATGTTGTACTGCCCCACTCCATAAGATAATCTTTGTCGGCTACCAACTGCATATAATCCTGTCTCAGAATTCGAATAGCCTCCCATAAAGAGTGGAACTCTGTCAAGGAAAGATAACTACCTCCCTGCTCATCACTAGTAGGAGAACCCCATCCATAAACTACTAACAATTGACGAGCAGCATCGAAATGTTGGCAAGCAATAGCAATGTCTCGTTCACTAACTCTCAACAGACTAGACACATGATGGCACTGGCTAGATTGTATCCTACAAACCTCCTCTGACGCACTATCTAAAGGAGTATCCTCAAGGTTACTGGTCTCTAGAGTATTACCATCCATATCATGCAAATCAACTCCAAAGCTCATATCAACATACAAAGTATCAAAAACTGTAGCATTGTTATCCAACTCCTCTGTACCAAAAGAAACCCCAAAGGAAACTAAGTCTTCAAAACTGCCCACTGCATCCTCTTGGATGTCATCAATGCCAATATGATCCTGGGACTCATCTGTACACACTGCCAAATATGAAAGATCATCAACACATTCCAGCAAGTATGGTCGACTAGATATATGAAGAAAGCCCAACACCGGTGTGTAAAAACTAATACCAACATCGGATAAGCTACTGACACAAGAAAAGACAACACCATGCAATCTGCTAATCAAATCCATGATAGCACCCAAACAAACACTGCTACCAAAAAGTGTTACAGATTTCCAATCAACTGAATCCCAAATGCCAATATAACAATCTCGAGTCCATATCCGTAAACTATAATCAGCTGGTAACTCAAGCAAACTCCTCACCTGAGTAATATGACCAATACCAACTAATTCCACATACCTGTCTGACATTGTCCCTATATCCTGGATGTGAATGCAAGATGAACTCGCAACATTATCAATGTCCACATATGATCTACCGTTCGCAGAAAGCTGAGTAGTAGGAGTGCAAGATGAAACTAAACTCAATTCCATGCCATGCTTATCCCCATGTCTCTCCCAGTCTTGTAATGCCAATGGAGTATTTACCAAAGAAGCTCGAGTGTCCTCAAGCTCGTGAGAAAGCCTGTCAACTTCCTCCTCCTTCCTCCTCAAGGCATCTGAATAGTCTCCGACAAGGCTAAGAAGATGGTCACGATCTGATAGAAGATGTAAATAACTCAACTTCATCGTTCCCATTCCTTCCCTAATCGCTTGTAAGTCAACACAAGGAGACTTTGCCTGAACTCCCTTATGTCTACCCTATAACTGAATCATCTAAATGTGATCCTCTCATATCCTGCATCCTGTCATGATGAGATAATGAAGTCACAATACTATCTTTGTTCACCTTCAGCTGGCTGGAAAAATCATGTGAAGTACTACTTGCCTCAACCTCATATGATGAAGCATCTAACTGTGCCTCGTGCTCTTTCTCATCAAAGTCGTGAATGCTCAATGTCTGCTCATCTCTACCAGGTATCTCACCATCATGCACAACAACATCCTCATAATCATCATCTAAATCACTACCCCCTGTGGCAGAGTAGAATCTGAGACCTCTGACTGGCTATAAGCTAGTTTCTCAAACTCCTCATGCAAGTTCTTGGTAATTGTGTCATCTGCCTTGTGAGAAAATCTGCCAAATAGAAATCCAGTCAACTTATCCACCTTAGCTGGGTTGGACAACATGTCATTCATCATATGGTGGTGCTCAACCAACTGTTCAGACATGTCATGGGTTATTTTCCTAAGTTTATCTTGAATGTCTAAATAACCATCCTTTCTACTGTTCTGACTCTGAATATCAATTGTCCAAGATCGTGTCCTATGAGACTCTCTACTATACCTGTCCATTCTGGATAAAGTAGAGTGTAACCCCAATAGGTTATAACTTCTTCAAACACTAAGAACTAACATGCAATTGATTATAAGTAGCATGCAACCATAGATTTTGACATGCAGCTGATTAGAAGCAACATGCAACCACCAAATTCACCAAGAACTAATATGCAAATGATTAGAAGTAGCATGCAACCATAGATTTTGACATGCAGCTGATTAGAAGCAACATGCAACCACCAAATTCACCAAGAACTAACATGCAAATGATTAGAAGTAGCATGCAACCATAGATTTTGACATGCAAGATTTGGGTAGTTGTCAAAACTGACATGCAAACTTCTACAAACCCTCAGGCTAGCAAATCATAGCTCTAATACCACTGAAATGTCTCTTTTTCTGATTTTATATGATATTTCAAGCCTCTAATCAGATCTTTAAGATCAAACAACGAATTTTTCAAAGATCCCCCAATTTCTCAAAAAAGCCCAAATCGGGTATGCCGGAAATAGTGCCAAAAACTTCACAGCTTCACATATTAATAGTAAATCTGAAAGTGGACATTTTTATAGAAATTTCAGCAGCATAACAACCTACAAAATGACATTTTCAGATATGTATAACATTTACACAACAGCTCCCAAACGGAGGATAAAAACAATGCTCATCGGGCTCCTGAAAACAACATAGAATAGCCCGGAAACACCACAAAAACACTAATAATCTATCACAGAAGTATAATCACGACCAAATACATATATTCAGCTCTATTTTAACATCTAAAAGTCTGAAATACAGTAGCAACCCAAACTGATATGAAATACTCAACCGGAAACACCAAACTCTTACAAAAAACCACAAATCTGCACTGTTCAGCACAAAGGAAAACTCTGCATGAGCATGCACATTGAATGGCTTCAAACTCCCGTCTTTAGCCTTCCTGGAAACCTGCAAACTCCCGTTCTTGGGTCTCCTTCTCCACAGGTTTGGTAGCCTCTGAAGAATAACAAAAAAATGAGCAAAAATCAAGTTCTGGAATCAGCCCAAAATGCCTCCAAACCCCTTAAAAGAGGGCATAACGCTAACGCACGTCCAAAAGGGGTTAATAAAAAATATTTTAATAATAATCTTCATTTATTAGTCCATTAGCTTCCAAAGATTATCCCCCTTTTCCAAAACTTCACCTTTTTGGGCCTGCCTGCCTTAGCAAAGATTATTATTTTTAATTATTTGAAAATGGGACATGACATTGGCTTAGATTTACATGGATTCACTGATTCAAATTGGGGTGGAAGTGTTAAAGACAGGAAAAGTACTTCAAGTTGTTGTTTCAGTTTAGGATCAACAATGATATCTTGGATATGCAGAAAGCACTCTTCAGTAGCTCAAAGCTCCATAGAAGCCAAAAACATTGCAAAAGCAATGGCCTCTCAAGAAGCAGTTTGGCTAAGGAAGTTACTTATGGGATTATTTGGGCAAGCCATGAATCCTACGATTACTCACTGTGATAATCAGAATTCCATCAAGATTTCGGTGAATCCAATTTTTTATGACAAGTCCAAGCATATTGAAATTCCTTACCATTATGTAAGAGATATGGCAGACAGGAATTCTATAAAATTAGAATACATTTGCACTGCAGATCAGACAACAGACATTTTCACCAAACCTCTATCTAGAGTGAAGATAGTCCACTTCAGGAGAAGACTTGGTATGGTCGAATTGTAATCCATTTGTATTCTTTAAATTATTAATAGAATAATTTTATTTGTCAAGCTATTGACTGTTATGGGCTCTACCATTTGTATTCATTATTTAAGAGGTGACAATCTCTGAGATAATGAACACTTGTATAAAAGACATTATGAGAGATGACAATCTCTTAGATAATGCGCTAAACAATAGAGTTCTACTGTAAGATCTAGATGAGTTCAAGATCATATTGGGATGTTGACATTGCTATGTCAATGAGTCACAATTTGGATAAAGGAAAAATTTTATTATTCTTCGGGTTTATCCTATATTCTGGTAGGTCTTAAACTCAGGATCATGTTGTGATATAGAAATACCAACATCTATGAGTCACAACTTGGATAAATGAAGAAATTAAATTACTCTTCAGATTTATCTTGTACATTGTATTCTTTGCAATATTGTTATCACTAGTAGCAGTGATTTGTCATACTACAGGTTTAGTAATATGACATTGTATCATGTGTTCTATGATACCACATGCCAAGGAGATTCAGATAGATATAGAGTATCAATTCTTGCTTGTTCATCTTTATTGATGTTGCTAGATATGATATCTCTCAGTATGATTATCAAGTTAAGAGGGACTGTTAATTTTGTAACTTACTAGCATACTGATCTGATATGGCATAATAAGTAAAGGACTAAGTCTTTGTTGTGTTTCCTTTATAAGATCGGTGTCTATCCTTAGGATTTTGGTTTAAGACTAAACTAAACTTAATTGTTTATGTTTGTGATTAAACTTAAAATTATTCTTAGAAAGTTGTCGACTTCTAGAGGTTAGGCAAAAACTTTGGAAGAGACATGTCCTTTCTAAGGACATGTCCCTTGACTCCTATACTTATAGAGGGTAAGGATGAAGTCTAAGAGCACACAAGAAAAAGACAAGTCTGCTCCTTAGTCATTACTGCCCTCATACGAATTGCACAAGTAAAAGACAGAATTCTGAATTACATTTCTAATTCAATTAAAGGCAATACTTTGAAGTTATTCTCAGCAAATCACAAGGAGAAGAAGAAGATAAAATCTAGTCTATATTCAGTCATAGAAATTGCAGAAACTTTACAATCATATAGCTCATTTGGATGCAGTGTTGGATATTCTGGATAAGGCTTCCTTGTATGTCAAGGAGTCCAAATGTGCCTTGGGCATGACAAAGTTACTTTATCTTGGACATATTATCAATGTATAGGAAGTTCGCAAAGATCTTGATAAGGTTCGTGCTATACTTGATTGGCCTACTCTGGAGAACCTGGCACAACTTAGAGGATTTATTGGTTTGCATGCTTTCTACCACAAATTTGTGGCAAGGTTCTCACAAACAATGCAACTCCCCTTATTGATTTGACCTGTAAGGGTGCATTTGAGTGGACCTCTAAGGCACAAGAGTGCTTTGTGAAGTTCAAGCAAATCATGACATCATGCCCAATTCTTGGATTGCCAACTTTCTCAAGACATTTTGAGTTCCATTGTAATGCCTTTGGTGAGGGCATTGGTGTTGTTCTTTCCCAGGATCGGCATTAAATTGCCTTTGAGAGCCAGAAGCTTAGGGGTCTTGTGAGAGCTCTTAGTGTTTATGACAAGGAGATGTTGGCAATTATGCATGCTTTGGCCCAATTTAGGCAGTGTTTAGTTGGCAGTAAGTTTTGTATCAGAATTGACCATAATAGCCTTAAGCATTTCCTTGGACAACAGGATCTCAATGAGAGACAACAGAAGTGGGTCAGAAAGTTTCAATCTTATGATTTTGACATTTCATATGTCAAGGGCACATAGAACGTAGTTGTTGATGCACCCTCACGAAGACCCCACTTAGGTTCTATGACTGAAATATTAGAGAATTGGAAACACTTGATTATTGTTGAGTATGCCAAGCATCAATGAGCATTAGGTATTGTTGATGGTACTATACTAGACAGCAGGTATACTCTTGTAAATGAGATGATCGTTTACAAGGGGAGGATTTTGTCAATCCCAGGATCAAGTGTTAGGTGGATTGTGTTGTGGGCCTTTCATGATTCTCCATCAGTTGGATGTCCCACATTCTTTAAGACATATAGACAAATTTGGGAGAGATTCACATGGAAGGACCTAAGACAAATGTGCAACAATATGTTAGAGTGCTATGTTTGTCAATAGAACAAGCAAGAGCATACTTGTCCAGCTGGTTTACTACAGCCACTTACCATTCCTAACAAGAAGTGGGAATGTTTATCTATGGACTTCATTGTGAGCTTGTCAAAATGCCAAAGCAAGGACAACAAATTTGTAGTGGTGGATCGCCTCCCCAAATATGGACACTTCTTCCCTATCACCACTACTTTTTCAGCTACACAGGTAGCTCAGTTGTTCTTTTGGGAGATCTTTAGGTTGCATAGTTTAGCCCAGAGTATTGTGAGTAACCGAAATAGTTGATATAGGAGTCACTTCTGGCAAGAGTTGCTCAAGTTGTGTGAGGACAGAGTTGACTCCGATCACTAGTTACCACCCTCAGACTAATGGCCAGATTGGGATCATTGATAAGTGGGTGGAGGGCTATCTTCGGAATTATGTGTCAGCCTAGCAGCAAGCTTGGGTAAGTGGATCTATTTATGTAAGTACTACTATAATTCCACTCACCATATGTCTATTCAAATGACTCCTTTCAAAGCCCTATATGGGCTTAGGAGAAATTCCACCTTTGGTGGGTGATCCACCTTCAGTAGTAGTATTTATTATTTTCTCCTACCTATCATTGCATCTCATTGAGCCGCATGTCATCATCATGTACTCTCATCTACTTTTGCCTTGCCTATATAAGAAAGCAGATCTAAATTGCAATCTTAATTCTTTCCAGTTGATCAAATGCATTCTAGTTGAATCCATCAGTTGTGCTAAAAAAATTCATTTGATTCTCTCTTGTTTGTGTTATTCATTGGCCTCTAGATCTTGGGTTAATATAGTAATGGAAGTGAAATGAGATTAACCTGGAAAGCTCCAACATCATTTGCAAATCACTGTCGCATCCTTGATAACCACAAATATTGTAAGTAATCCTTCGAAGTTACTAAAATACACTTCATTTCTGGCAGTATTTCCAACACTTTTTCCATTTTTGTCTTTAGATTGATGGCATTTATCAGCTAGAAATTAGATTTTAATTTCTAGAACTCTAATTATTTGCAAATCACAGTCGCATCCTTGATAACCACAAATATTGTAAGTAATCCTTCAAAATTACTAAATACACTTCATTTCTAGCAGTATTTCTAACCCTTTTTCCATTTTTGTCTTTAGATTGAAGGCATTTATCAGCTAGAAATTAGATTAACATTCAAAATCAAATATTCTCCGATTTAAAGCATACTCTCCTCATAAGTAAAAATTTCCCCAAATCTGAAAAAGTCATACTCCCTCCAAGCGATTTTAATCCATCCATTTATTGCATCTCTTCATCAAGATTCACTTCCATTGTACTACTGTTCTTTCTACATCTCACACCCTGCACAATTTTGTCAGATTTCTCAAAATTCAACATTATTTCTTTGTAATTTTTTCATATAACATGAGTTGAACATCAAACACAATTTGTTTCCCCCTTCATTTCCAAGATTAGGTTCTACTGTACACTACCAAATAAACTCATTGCCAAAGGTCGCATAAAAATGATCTGGTGCTTCTCCATGCTGGGATAGCAGGAAAGTACAATGACACGTAATCACAATAGCTAGCTAGCTCACAACTATGTGCTTCAATACTTTCTTGCAGAATATAAATCCTAAAAACATTAGAATTTATCTCTCTTTTAATGTGGCTTGCTTAACTTCACAAATGTTTGTCACAATGAAAAATGTAAAGCTTCTACAAAGTATTTGGAATGTTAGGCAAATGCAAAGGCTGCAAACCACCTTTAGTTTTCAACATGTTTCTTTCACATGGGGAATTGTCAGCCTGGTTGCTTTTTTCCCTCAATGGTTTACAAGGCTACACAGCTCGCACAGATTGCTATGCCGTCTGCCCTCATCTCACCAAGTGTATCTTTTCACCCACAGCCTAGAAGGTGTGCTGCTGTTATTTGTAGCACACAAAAGGTGAACCTCATTAAATTAGGAAAACAAATGAGTATTTCGTTCAAATTTTATGGGATTTGAATTGCAAGAATTTATGCCACGAAAAAGGTTTTTGTTTCTGCAGGCTATTTTATGAATTACCAAAACCTCAACTTTGCCAGCATTGCATCTAAAGCTTACAAAGATTCCAAAGGGCTTACGAATATAAAATTCAGTTATACTTATAGATGGTACATAAGAAAAATATAAACCTACCATCCAAATGGAAAAGAAAACACACTCTTCTGTAGTCTGAGTGTTATTTAGTGTTCTTAATACAAAATTTGTCTGTATTTTATTCTCTCGTGTTCAAAAGTCAAAACTCACCAAAATTGTCTTATTGTTGGGTGCCAGCAAATTACACCAAAATATGTATACACTTAATGTGTAAAACTCCATTTCAAAATGTTTAATTAAAAAGCATGACATTATAACATTAAGATTACAATTTAA
Organism: Cupressus sempervirens; assembly: GCA_028749045.1. Taxonomy (NCBI): domain Eukaryota; kingdom Viridiplantae; phylum Streptophyta; class Pinopsida; order Cupressales; family Cupressaceae; genus Cupressus; species Cupressus sempervirens. Next base: position 724,598,323 of record CM053784.1, on the reverse strand, counting down.
TTTTTAATTTATGATTTAAAAATATGGACCTATAGGCATCCCCTTAAAAGAAAAAAGCGTGCAACTACTAGTTTATTGTGTTTTGTAATGATATGATGATGCTTGTAAGTAAAATCTCATAATAATTTGTATCTTGTCCATAATATTAATCATGTTCTGCAATAATTGGATGATGCTTGTACCTAAAACTTCATAAGATGGTTCTTACATTGTTTATATCAGTAATAATTTTGATTGCATTACATTTACTACTCAATAGACAAGCTGATAACCTCTAACAGCGTAGATGAATATACAAGCAAACAAGCAGAGGATAACTTACGGCAGCAGATTCAAAGTCTACCATCCAAATCGCAAATAACAAAAAAATCATACATAAACAATGATATACTGCTAACAAAATTCATACCAGAAGTTGCAATGAATATATACTGAGGATAGCCCAAAGCTGTTGTTTCTTTTCAGCCACCTGTTCCAGTACAAAAGCAATTTTAGTGTCCCTCTATCGTACAAGCAATGTTAAAACATATCAAGCCAGCTTAGACTATCTTAGAGCTTCAGATATATATGTTCAGGAGGGATGAGACAAACCGCTTGTTTCTTACAGACTTCTCGCAAAGACACAGCAATAGTTATTAGCTTCTCAAATATTTCTGCAGCAACATCTTTGTTGTCATCATCTGAAATTTTTGAAGCTGCAATTTTTCCAACAGCTAAAATTATGGGCAATGCTTCTTTAACATTTTCAAAAGGACGGCGCTGGATTCGACCAATGACTGGTAAGATAACAAAACAAGAAGTGATCTAAGTAGAGTGATAACAATCAACAGTTTCCAAAAACAAATTCCCACAGCTACAAATAAGATATCCAAGCAAATGATGACATTTACTCTGCTACAAAAATATCTCATCCCAGGTCATTTCTAATAGAAATAATATCTAACGTAGAATAAAAATATTTGGTCCAAAATATAGGATTACCTATAGAGAAACCATGCAAAAGACAAAGCGAAGATGACCAATTTTCATTCATTCTAGATAACTCCTGCAACAAAGGATAATCTGAACATTATAGTCCTCAATAAGAAAATAAATTTATGGAAAAACACCAATGTCTGTTCAAAGAAACTCTGCTTATTGTTCCTTTCCATTAGATTGGCAATCAGATAGGCTCAATATTAACAGACACACTGACATTGTATTTTTGATATAAATGGAAGTTACATTTGCAATTGTGTCAGTTGTTCACAACAAAGTTGCTATTGCTAATGAATTGTAGCTTAAGTCGGATTATTCCTATCGATGATCGGCCTTTGAGAATTTGATTATTATCCTTCTATATACTGCTATGATTATGGTTATCACAATACATGATTAATAATTAGCAAATCAACAGTCGTGTGTGTGTGTGTGTGTGTGTGTGTGTGTGTGTGTATATAATATTGTATATGTATATTATTAAATATACATTTAACATGATTGAGTTTGATATAACAATTATTAATCATGCTACTGATATTAAATCATGCCGTTCGTACTATTGATATTAATAAATTTGTTATTATAAATCATAATGTTGATAGTAATTATAACTGGAATCAATAATGAATGTCGATTAAATAGCATACATATCAATTAATATATTGATTAGTTAGTGATTGGTCATGAGACATGTCACTACATGAACTATGTTCACGTAGAGACATATCCCTACGGAAGACATGTCTCCACACTATTATATATAATGATCGATCCAAGTATCTTGGAATGTACAGAAATTGATAAGTACAAAGCAAGACACAGCAACGACATATCACATAAAATCTGCATATACATCTGAAGAACATTGATTAAAATTTAAATTCCTATAACCCATTAATCTTATTAAAATCAACATGGTATCAGAGCAAAGCCTGGAAGGAATAATCAGACACAGACATCTTTAAGTTATTTGTTGGCACACCAATTTAATCTAGAAAGGATGATAGGACTTTTATTATTCATTGGGATTTCTTAACCATCGACCTCTGAGTGGCGTAAGTTCCAGACTATCAACTCCTTTTCAGCATGAAGACAAGGTCTACTATCTGTCAGCGGCTTTCAAAGTTGATTGTTTGGTGATCATTTATGCCTGCGACTCCCAATGCAGGACATATTGACTTTTATTAGCAATCATGGGAAGGGCGATTTTCTATCACTACTGTGCAGATTGGTCAAGAACTGGAATGTTTGGAATGGATTCTTCACTGTACCATTAAACCAGAAAACATTTTCTCCTGGATGAAAACTTCAGTGCCAAGGTTGCAGACATTAGAATGGCCAAGCTTGTTGACAGAGATCAAGTTCTTTGAATTCTCTATAATTTGGGTGTCTGCAGGAATTATGCTCGGGTAGTAATCATTGCAAGATACTATGTTGCATGTCCTATCAAGGGCCGCATGAGTCTCGGGAGGTCAATGAGGAAACCCTGTGGATGGTCTACACAAAGTCAAAAAGTCTTGTGCGAATAAGTTGTTCTTGCTCAATCCTTGTCGGATCTCCCAATGTAGCTTTTGACTGCATTCACTGCGGAGGTATTGGGAGAAATGTGTGAAGGTCTCTTTGGGTTGCGGTGATGTTGCTTGCTAAGTAGGATGAGTGTGTGTGCAAAGAAGAACTACCATACGAAACAATTCTGATGCTTTCCTGTCGTGGATGTCAGATCATGACAAGCGATTGTTGGTGTGGGCTTCATGTGCTCTGTTACGATGATCGATGGTCAAGATGAGGTTGAAGCACCGTGTTCAATGCATTCATTGTCACCTTTAATGAGTCTACCCGATGGCAGATGGTAAGGTGTACACTAGTGTGTGAACTGTGCATGTGTTGATCCTGTGGTATAGATGTGCAGAGAAGAGAAATGTTAATCTTCAATGTTTTGTTTTGCAATGTTTTTAATTATTAATCTGGCATCAAACACATAACAGGAGATATAGTAAGCACTTTATTTGTCCAGCTGCAATATTTGTCTGGGCAATATTGAAGATTAATATATCCATCTGCATTAGAAGGTTATCACCCTTTGGAAAATTTGACTCTATTCATAGCAAGGAGGAACAATTATTATGGACTGCTGAGAGCCTGATCATTCCAACGACTAACTAATTGACATGACCATCCCTTACCAGCATCATGTATTTCTAATTCTTAACACTAATACAAGTGACTTTTGTAAATGATTTGTCAGACAGTATTATTCTGTAGCGTGGAGCAATCTAACACCCGAACCAACCATTATAATTGACTATACAAGTATATATCTAAGTGTAAGCAGTAGATCAAATTGATATATGGAAACACATAGAGATATGGACGGAATTTTGGTCTATGTAGTTTTTGCTGCTTGTGAGACTTAATGATCTCGGTAGCAATGTTGTTGCAATAGCCATCTCTAAAGGCTCTAAATGAAATTTGATACTCATGATAGCACAGATTTTGCAATCTTTGTCTCTGAGTAATGTTGTTGCAATCACTAATGTCTACTTGACTGCATGCTACCACAGTGAAAGCTTTTTGCCTTCAGTATTTATAGTATCGAGGTATTGTAGGGAATTGTATCTTGGTTTGTGACTTCTTAGGTATCAGAATCAAACCAATAGTGTAGTGTACTCTTCTACCACAACACCAGTGTGATGGAAATCTTATGTCTTTGCATCAGTCAAGCATCCATGATAATTGATCAGGACGCACAGATACAATTCTACCCATCGAGTACACTATAGATTTTACCGACAACATCATCCCCCCCAAAAAGTAAAGTCATCTCTAGATGACAAAATAAAGACAACGAAACTCAAATTAATTAATTACATCCATGTTTAGATACTAAGAAGAGGGATGCATCCCTGGTGTAGTAGTCATTCGTGCCCTAAGCTTGTTCAACTCTACTCGTAGCTTATACACTTGCTCCTTCCGTACTTTCAATTCTGCTTCAACCTCCATTTGAAGCTCCAAAGCTGATTGCATCATTTCAGCAATCTCTCCCAGCTCTCTCTCTTTCTCCTTTGCCACCCGCTCCTCCACTACAAATTGTTCCTTCTCTGCTGCCACCTTCTATAGCTGACTCTGTCTGGCTAGCAATGTTGCCCTCTCGAATTCCCAGGCTGCCCTTTCCGTGGCTAGCTAGGTAGTTGACTCCTCCTGAGCCCTCTCTACTGCTACCTGGTCTGCCTGGCTCCTCTAAAGGGTGTAATTTGCATCCCTGTGGATCTCGACTATCTCCTAAGTCAAAGCTTCTACTCGGCTCTCCATACTTGGCTCTCTCATAGTGGCCCAATCCTGGCACATCTCTACAGTCTCCACACTCAGCCATCCCTGCTCCTCAAAACAAACTATGAAGGCCGCTAGGCATCCTACTCCCATGAAGGATCTCACACTCTCCAGCTCCTTTACTACTAAGTCCAAGGCCTGTATCTCTGTAGAGGCCACTACTTGGTGAGCCCAAGTTGCTAGAATCACTATATCAGGGAAGAATGCCTCTCTCGTCTTTGATTTTGGCACTGCTGGAGGCTGTTGCTGAGCACCCATAGCCCTCTCTACTACTTCCGCCATCCACTCAACAGCGCTATGTGGTAGTCCATTAGTCTGTGTCGAGTGACTCTCCTCCACCTATGCCTGTTGAGTATCTTCCTCCAAAGCTACTTCTCGCGTAGGTGTGTAGAGGTATGTCATTCGAGGTGTTGGTGTACATTGAAACCTCGTACTCAGGTATGTGCTCAACTTTTGAGTTCTATTCTCTCTGTCTGGCTCCTCAAGTGATGCTAACAATGTCGTATCCACTGTAACCACTGCATCTGAACCCACTACGTCCAAATGAACACTCGACATCCTCAAACCCTTGCCTGTCGGTATGTCGATCACTCCTTGAGTGTCCATCTCTGCATCAGGTACAAATACTTCAGCCCCAGCCTCTAGCAAAACTCGCAAGCAGGCTTCATCCTTATCTCTGGAATGGCTGTCTCCGTTGGTGATGGACGTGCCTCTACTAATGCCTCTGGAATATCTAGTGTCTCTACAGCAAGCTGAATCGCAACTAAAGTCGGAGTCATCACCACTGGCTGCCTGAACTGATCAAACCCAGGAATGCCATGTATACCTACAGGAACAAAGTGTATCATCGCTGAGAGTGCAAGTCATGGGAATCTCAACGGTGTAGCTATAATTACTTCTACCTCCTTGTCCTCTTCCTCCTCCCCGTCGGTCCCACTCTCCTCGAAAGAAGTCTCCTTGCGACCACTGTCAGTATTTCCGCCATCCAATCTCGGTTGTTTCTGTCCGACCGTGGTCTTGGTGCTAAGTGTATCAAGATGCCTCAACTGCATGATCAAGGGTTTGCCTGGCGCGAGTGATCCTGGTTTGGCCTCCAATGCATCATTGGGGATCATGCGCATCGTTGCCCGATGGCATAGCATGGCATGTAGAACATTTTGTGCTACAATGTCATGAATTCATACATTTGTTCTGCCAACAATGTAGCCCAATCGTATACTCTTCCATTCAGAATCTTGTTCATCATCGCCACCTGTGGGAATGAAATGTTTGGCGCGCAGCTAGATCCTGTGAGGCAACTTTTTACTACATCCATAAGAAAACGCCAGTGGCCTTCCTCCACGTTGGATTTCTTCAATCCTCTACCCCTCGATGCATCCATGAGAGCTTCTTGCTCTATCTGTGTCAGATCCCCACATACCAGCTGTATCAATTGTGTCTTTACCTCTCAACTCAACTTTTTTGATTTGCTATCTATTTTCCTCCTCCCTTGTGCATGACCAGGTATCCTGAATACCCGTGTGAAGTCCGTTGGTCTGAATGAAATTACCAAGGTAGGAAAATGTACTGGTTCAAGAGAACCTGTTGTCCATTTCTATCATGAGGTGCAAAAACCCTTCATAATCTCGAATACAGAATAAAGGCATTTGTATTACCCATTCAACCTGTGCCTTTCAAATGCTGGCCTTTACTAGATGGTTATCAGGTGTTTCCTGCCTCCACTTCTTGCATTTTGCTCCATTCAACCCTTCAAATCAAACATTCTGCGCTATGGGATCATCTGTCATAGCCGACTGTGTTGATTGCTTCCTTTTCTTTTTGCTTGGTCCTGTACTTGTCCCTCCTACTACAAGGACTCTAGATGGAAAAGTCTTTATATTCTTGTTCATGGCTGCAATTGTCGTTGTGTCTTCTTCCAATTTCTTTTTCCAAGCTCTTTTACCAGCTAAATGCGTAACTATCACCTTTTTGTCATTTTGCTTGAAGAAGACAAAACGGTTAGGTCAGTTGCCTCTGTACACAACTTATTTCAAAGTTTCCTTTTACTTCTGATGGCGTTCGTACAGATTCATACGGCCCTCTATCCATTGTTTCTTGTACAGCTTCCTCTTTCCAAAGCTCTATCTGTTGTATGGTTGCAATGTTTTCTCCTCCTGAGACTGTACAGCTGATATAGCTCTTGCTCCTGCCTTCACTAACCGTACTGCTGATATAGCTCTCGCTCCTGCCTTCACCAACCGTACTGCAATCCATTCTTGTTTATGCCTTTTGCTCCTTGCTAAGCCATCTATACGGCTGTACTTCTTTGTACTCAAACCTCACTACTACATCTGTACATCGTACGGTAACATTCTACAACTTCCTATGCTTTATTTTGTTTGGTTATACAATGCTTTGTATTTGTTGGCCTCCAGGCCGTACAACATTTCTTACGACTTCTTTGTGTATGTCGTACGGTCTCTAACTTTGCCTGAGGTGTGATCAAAGCGATGTATCCATTTCCAATCTGTATGGTGACCCTTTTATAGCTCTCCCTGATGGTCATACAGAAGGTCTTCTTTTGTTTAAAAACTTCTAATTTGTCCGTATGATGTTAGCCCCTCCTTCGCCCAAACGTCCATATGGTACTGTTTTTTCCTCCATGAAATGTACAATGTCCAATTCCTTCTCTAGTTGGCCATACAGTATACCTCTTCTTCCTTTACTGAGTTGTCCATACGATGTACAATGGTGTTCAATATCGCAGTGCTACCTTTTGCATGCTGTTTTGGCCGTACAGTGTATGCATTTTCCTCCTACCGTATGGTAATCATCTCCTATTCCGTTGCACGATATGTTGTTTTGTCTCTGATTGCCCCAAACCGTACGGTATCCTCTTTTTCCCTATTGAGGCCCATACAATAGTGAAATTACCTCTATTATATAGTTGCCTATCTATGCCATACGGTAACCCAAACCTATCGCTTCGTAACCATACGGTGAGTTATGCCCTTCTTATGTCTGTACATCCATACGGTGTTGTCCATAGTTATATCTACCCAGACGGTACCCTTTCCACATTCTTGGCTAGCCGTACAATAATCTCTTCACAGTCTCAATTGGTCGTATGGTACTCTATTCTGCTTTGTTCTTCTTTGTCACCATGTAGTCTTTATAATCTTTTTTTTTTTATAAAAAAAAAATTTACACATTCTAATTATTTATATTTACATATATACACCATTACTTCTTGTTTACACTCTCTCTAAGTTGTTCGTTGGCCAAGGTGCATCATTTCTTTCATGGTAGAATTTCAACTTCGACCCGTTCACTGCATCAGGCACTTCCTTCTCGTCCAACATCCATAATGTGATTGCTCCATTATCACCAACTTCACGTATCTTGTATGGCCCTACCCACTTCACTTTGAACTTTCGTGGTCTAATCTCGTTTTGCCCATTATACTTCAAAACTAACTGGCTTGGTTAAAATTTATTCAATTTTAAATGCTTGTCATGCCATACCTTATGTCTGTTTTGTGTAACTTTCGTGGCCCATTGTGCTTGCAGTCGTTGCTCATCCAATTTATTTAAATTGTACCTCTCTCTCAAACTTTCCATATCTCCCAGTTGGTTCTCAATTGTGATCCTTAAACTCGATACCATGTATTTCGTCAGTACCACGGCATCCTGCCCATACATCAACTGAAATGGAGTGTCCTGTAGCTACTTTATACGAAGTGTAGTACGCCCATAATGTTGATGGTAGCTTTTCTTCCCAATCTTCTCTCTCGACTACGTAAGATTTATAAATCACCCCAACCAAAATCTTGTTTGTAGCTTCTGCTTGTCCGTTGGCTCTCGAGTAGTACGAGCTCGACAGTGAATGGTAAATTTTGAATTCTATAGTCAGCAGTTGGATGACGTGGTTCATGAAGTGTCCCCCACAGTCGCTAGTCAACTGCAACGAAATCTAATACCTTGTAATTATCTGTTCATAAATAAACTTAGCTATGCTTACCACAAAGTTGTCTAGTAGTGCCCGTGCCTCCACCCACTTGGTGAGATATTCCATCGCCACCACGATGTACTTGTATCTTCTAGTTTTACTTACCTTAAGGAGTCCAACAAAGTCCAAACCCCATTTTCAAATAGTTCTTGTATTTGTGAAGGATTCAAGGGCATGAAGTCTCTCTTCAATTGATTTCTAGCTCTCTTACATGTATTGCAGGCAACAACCCACTCCCTGGCATAGTTGTGCATGGTTGGCCACCATAACCCTGCTAGAAGCATCTTTCGCGCAGTTGTATCCGGTCTCATGTGTCTTGCTAGTCCTTCATGCGCTTCCTTCAACACCTTCAGTATTTCCTCCTCCAGAATGCACTACTGCAGAATCTGGTAGGGTCCCATTTTATATAGTAACCCATTGATCAATTGAAATGTCAGCTCCTTAGTACCAGTTTCCTCCTCTCGTTCGGCGACATTTCGCTAGGAAACTGTCCCGTCGATAGATACTCTCCGATACACATGTACCAGGATTGCAGTACTGCAATGTGAAATAGCTGCACGTCAGGAAAATCATCATTGACTCCCTTCGGTGGCTCTCCTGATTTTATCATCGACAAGTGATCCGCACTTACATTACTCTTTCCTAGCCATACCACAACCTTGAATGTAAATTCTTGCAATTGTAACAACCATCTACTTATCCTTCCCTGTATGATCAGCTTGTTCACAAGATATAACAACGCTTGATGATCCACGTAGAATACGAAAGGTGTTGCCAATAGATAATGCCTAAATTTTTGTACTGCGTACACCATTCCGAGTGCTTCTCGTTCTGTCGTATTGTAATTTTTCTCCGCTTTAGATAATAGTCTACTTGCAAAGTATACTAGATAATCCAGTCTATGGTCACCTGTCTGTGCCAGTGTTGCTCCAATTGTGTAGTTCGATGCATCAACATGAACATGGAACTCCTTATCCTAGTTCAGATAAGCTATAATCAGTGTTGTGGCCAACCTCGTTTTCAGTCCATCGAAAACTTCATTCTGCTCCACTTCCTATTTATAAGGTTCGCCCTTGTAGGTAAGTTTTTCTAGTGGGTAGGATATTTTTGCAAAGTTCTTGATGAACCTCTGGTAGTATCCAATATGTTCTTGGAATGATTTTACTTCTAATACATCCGTCGACGGTGGCATACCAAAATTACATAGATTTTGTTAGCATCTGTCTTCAATCCCGCTTTGCAGACTATGTGTCCTAATAGCTTCCCATGTGGCACCATGAACTTGCACTTCTTCAGATTTAGTGTTAGTCTCGCCCCTCTACATCTCTCCATGCATTCCCCAAGTGTTGTTATATGTCTATCCTCTGCGCTAAAAATTGACTTATCATCCAAGAATGCTTTAAAGTTCTCGACAGACATTTTATCAAATATGTGTACGATAATTCTCTGGAACGTTGTCGAAGCATTACACAGTCCAAACAGCATCCTATTATACGCATATACTCCATCTTCCACTATGAATGTTTTTTTCAGCCTATCTTCTTCTGCAATGGATATCTGGTTGTATCCAAAGAACCCATCCATGAATGAATAAATTTCAAGCCCCGCAACTTCTTCTAGAACGCTATCGGTGAATGGTATCGAAAATGGATCTTTAATTGTTACTACATTTAGGCGTCGAAAGTCTACGCATATTCTTATCTATGTGGTGTCCTTTTTCAAAGATATCACAATCGGTGATACCCACTCACTCGTCTGCACCCTAAAAATAATTCCTTCTTCCAGCATCCAGTCAATCTCATCAGTGACCCGTGCGGCATAATTTTAATTCATCCGATACGGTCGCTTCCATACGAGTACTTCACCTTCTATTAACAGTATCCGGTGGACACATAGCTCCGGCGGTACTCCTTTCAAATCCTTATATGTCCATGAAAAGACGTCTTTGTACTCCATAAATATTTTGAACATTGTTGTCTTCAAGACTAGATTCCAGTCATCTCCTACAAAGATATTTTTCAGATTGGCTTGATCTCCTAAGTTCATTGTTTTATAGTAGGCTCTTCATACTTTATAGGTTTGTCATCACTAAACGTATGTGTCGACATTTCATCTACATGTGCTTCTCCCTCCTTCACTTTGCTATACTCCTCCGAAAACTCATTCCCTTCTTTTCCCTCTTTGACTCCCAACATGTTATAGCTTGAAAAGAGATCGTAATCCTTCATCTGCCAATGGAGTAAGTTGTTCACCGAGTCCAAGTCGTCATCATTCCACCCTCCTAATCTCAATACTCCTTCGTCAGGTTTCATTCTCTTCTTTCCCTCGTCATCACCTTTGCCTTCACCTTTGGAATCTGACGACGTTGCTTCCTCACCTACCATCTGTGTGTGCAAGTCAATTATAAATCTTCGACCTCCGCCTTCCATGGACAGGGTATTTCGCTTCCAATCATATTTCAACTTTGCCTACACCAGCCATCCCCGTCTAAGGATGGCATCATATCCTTTTCTTTTTAATGGAATAACCACAAAATCTAGTAAGAATGGTTGTGTGCTAATAGTTACAGGTTGTGTCATCAGGGTCCCTAAGGGCTTAATCACGTTTTGATCTATAGTGAGTAATTGGACTATAGGTAGCCACAACATAGGTTGTCCCAACTTTTTCCACGTGTCCTCTAGTAGTACGTTTACTCTTAACCCTCTGTCGACGATTGTGTCCGTAAGTACAGTTCCTAGGATACCCATTTCTACTATTGTTGGATGTCTTCCCATAGTGAGTGCCAATAGCATTGGGTTTACTGCAGTCACTCCACTGCCATCCTTCCCTGTCTCTTCCATTGCTTCTAGGAGTGCTGTCATGTTAAATATCGTCATCCGCAACTGAGGCATTGTAAGGTCATTTAATTTTATAGGAACTTATATTTGCATTACCTGCTTTATCATGTTTTGTTCGGCCAGGTTCCTCTTCGAGGTGCCGACAGTGTCTTTTGTTTGTAATTTCTTCGTTCCATTTGTTTTTCCAACTCCATTCATGCCTACTGCAACCTCTTCTTTTCTTCCTCTGCATCCAGGTACATTGCCTTCTTTGCTTGTTCATGAGTGATGGCTAGTATCTTCTCATCACATGCTTCGATGCTTAACAAGTTCACCCCTTGCTTAGGGCATTTTTAATCCTTGTGGTCTCCTGGACCGCACCATCTACACAACAGTTGTGGCGTTTCCTTCATGGTACAGTCTCTGGCAAAGTGCCCCCAGAAGTTGCACGAACGGCATTGTATCATCCGCCATCCACTCGAGCTGCGCTACATCTGACTTCGGCCCTCATTATTGTTATTAATGTTATTATTGTTAGCACCTCATTCGCATCGGTTATTATTACGGTATCCTCCTGAGGTTGCATTGTTGTTTGTGTTCGTTCCGGTGGACACTTCCTGTGTCAATAACACTTGCTGGTGTCCCTTTGACTTCATATTGAACGAACATTCCTTGGTGGAATGTCCTGCAATCTGGTAAATATCGCAAAATTGTTTTTTCAGGCAGGAGCCCTTTGTGTGGCCCTCCTCCTTACAGTCCGTACACCACAATTCCCCTTTTACCGAGTCAAGATTCTTTTCAGATTTTTTAATTCCTTCATCTGTAACATATCCTTCTGCAATGCTTGAACTTTCTTATTTGACTACTCGTCACTGCTACTGCTTCTGAAAGACGAATTGTCTAAGTCCGACAATTTGTTTTTCTTCTTCTTGCTTGTTTCTTTGCTCACTCTCCAAATCCATTGCTCAATTATACACATCTATGTACAATGCTAGAGGTACAATCTTCATTTTTTTCTTTAGTGTCGATCGTAGCCCTTTAGTAAACCATCATTTCTTTAATTCCTCTACTAGTTGGTTCTCCATCTTCCTCACCAACTCTTTCGACCTTCTTGCATACACACAGATCGTTTCATTCTTTCCCTACTTCGTAATGTATATTTGTGCCACAATTTCATTATCGTCCCTTAGTACTCAGAACTCTACTATGAATTCCTTCCTAACTTCTATCCATGAAGTTAATTTATGTGGATCGGCATCCGAAAACCAATCAATCACAACACCCCATAGGGTGGCCAAGAACTATTGAATCGAGTCATCCTAGTTCGTTACACCATTTGCCATACATATTATTTCGTATGTTTTGCAGTGTCTGATCGGATTTTTTGTCCCATCATCGTTGAACTTTGACAATTTTTCCTTTGGTCCTGCCAATGCTACTTTCTTCTGATTCTGTGGTACTTGTTGTGTACCCGACCTATTCTGAGCACCCACGCTACTTCGGAGAACCACCCTACTTCCAACAATCGCGTTACCTGGTGAGAAAAGATCTTCCTCAAGAGAAGTTTGATTATTTGCCTATATCCGTTCGTCGGGTGTATCGAGAACAAAGAGTTCACTCCATGCTCATGCTCCTTCGGCACTTCGAGCCATGTGAGTTACTTCCCTTCCATTTGGATTCTCTGCCCTCAACGTATACAAGTTAAGGAACTCCTCCCTTGTCTCTTCTGCCAAATTCAATCGTTGTCGAGTCTCTTCTAGCAATTCCTCGGCACTCCTCGGTCTACTAGGTAAATGCACTCCCTCCGTTTGTGCTCCTTCATCCCCTCGGTGTTCGTCTGTAGGCTGTTGAAGCTTCTGTCTGTGCTCCACCTACTATGCTAAAATTAATACTTCTTGTGTTGTGCGTGTCTCATCTTTATCTTTTATCTTATTCCTATCTTTATTAAGCAAATTCGGCATTAATCTTCATAACACTTCCTTTGTTCTAGGTTCGACTAGCAATGGCGCCAAATGTATATCGTACAGGGTAAAAGGATACTTATCCCATGTAGTATAGTAAGATATAACACAAAACATATACTTTATTCATATACGCACTATGCACTCCAATGCTTACAATATGATTATGATGATGTTTAATAGTCCCTTCCAAATGGTGTACATATACTTTCCCGAAGGGGTGACTCAATCGTCGCACACCCTTTTGGATACAATTCTACCCGTCAGCTACATTATAGATTTTACTGACAACAGCTTCCACAGTGAAAGCTTTTTGTCTTCGATATTTATGGTATCCAAGTATTGTAGGGAATTGTATCTTGATTTGTGACTTCTCAGGTATCAGAATCAAACCAATAGTGTAGTGTACTCTTCTACCACAACACCAGTGCGATGGAAATCTTATGTCTTTGCATCAGTCAAGCATCCATGATAATAGATCAGGACACACGAATGTTTCAATCCGATTAAAAAGGCTGCATGAAAGGTTGATGAGGAATGACATGGTCCAACGCTTATTAGTTCTACTTTCTGATTGGGTTCAAAATAATCCTATCAGATTTGCATATATGGAACTTTGACATCGTTGAAGGAGATCTGGTATTGTTTTGGCTCTCAACTATTATACCAGCATGATGGTATAGCCAGGATTATTAAGAGATGTATGGCACACCTATGCGAATATGATCCACAGAATCTCGGAGGCTTCAACATTGATTATTTCTCTTTGATTGACTCACATGAGATGGTAATCTGAGTCTTAAATGGAGCCTATTTTTCAGGATTCAATCTGCAATTCGAGGGCAGAAATGCTACTAGAATTATCAAGCAACCGTGGCTACTATCTACTTGTAATGCATATGCTGTATAAACAGGAAGTCTACCCCTTTAGTGAGATTGACAATTTCAAAAAGGATTCGGTGTTGGTGAGAATACCTAGATTGAGAACACCAAAAGTGGTGTCGTACAGTTTCAGATTTCTCCTTCCAACACAAGCATTGAACAAAACATTGTGGTTTCTAATCATACGATGATGGATAGAAATTTTTTAAGAAAGGAACTTTATTCTAGGATGATAACGAAAATCAAGGCCATTGGATGCAATGTGCATTGCTGACTCAAAAGAGTATTCTACAAGATGTCGTCACCGATCCTTCACTGTATTACCTGTCCAAGGCAAAGATATTGCTAAGGGATAATTTAGAGTTAGAGGGAGCCACATCTATATGAAGATTTGTTAGCGCATTCTTCTCTATGAGATGGAAAGAATGGAGGTGTCAGCCCTTGTAATGCATTACCTCTAAGATGTAGAAAACTGAGGTCTTAGCCCTCAGAGAAAATGGAGAAAACACATATAAAGAGATAAGTATTTCATATATGTAGTCATTTATTCATACAATTCCACTGATTAGAAAATCATGCATGCTTTTGGCATTGAAATTTCACTCCAAGATAAGTTCTGTAAACCATTTGTAATCTCTCTTCGATATGCTTTCAAGAAGAAATTGTTGTCTGTAAATTCTATATTGTAGCCAATGAGTAGAATAGTATTCGAAAAGGCGCGTGACGGTTGAGTCACCCCTTCGAGGAGGTATATATACACCGTCCAGAATGGACTCTGTAATCATCATCATTGGAGTTACTGTAATAAGCATATTGCATATATGAATAAAGTATTTGTTTTGCATTATACCTTACTATACTACATGCATTAAGTATTCTTTTACCCTGTATAGTAAACATTTGGCGTCGTTGCCAGTCGAACCTAAGACAAAGGAATTTTATGAAGATTAATGCCAAATTTTGCTTAACAAGGATAGGAACAAGATAAAAGATAAGGATAAAATACATACAGCACAAGAAGTTCTAATTTTAGCACAACAGGCACAGCGCAAACAGAAGCTTCAGCAGATTGCCGACGGACACCGAGGGGGTGAAGGGGCACACAAACGGAGGGAGTGCATTCACCTAGTAGGCCAAGAAGTGCCAAGGAATTGTTGGAAGAGACTCAATAGCGATTGAATTTGCTAGAAGAAACAAGGGAGGAGTTCCTTAACCTGTATGCACCGAGGGTAGAGCATCCGAACGAAAGGGAAGAAACTCACAGCTCAAAGTGCTAAGGGAGCACGAGCATGGAGTGAACTCTTCGTTCCCGATACACCTGACGAATGGATACAGGGAGAGAATCAAACAACTTCGCTTGAGGAAGATCTCTTCTCACCAAGTAATGCAGTTGTTGGAAGTAGGACGGTTGTCCGAAGCAGCGCAGTTGTACAGAACATCGCAGGTGTGCAAAAGAACATGAGTGCTCAGAACAACGCAGGTACCTCATAATCAAAAGAAAGTAACAATGGCAAGACCAAAAGAGAAATTGCCAAAGTTTAATGGAGATGGGACGGCAGATCCAATCAGACACTACAAGACATGTGAAACAATATGGACAGCAATTGTTGTAACAGACGAGGATGATTGGGTTTGATAGTTTCCAGCGACCCTACAGGGTGTGGCAATTGATTGGTTTACGGATGCCGACCCTCAGAAATTGACTACATGGGCCGACGTCAGAAAGGAATTCATAGCAGAGTTCCGACTGCTACAGGATGATAATGAAATTGTAGCAGAGATATACAGCACCAAGCAAGGAAAAAACGAAACAATCCATGCCTATGCAAGACGACTGAAAGAGCTGGTTGGGAAGATGGAGAGCCAATTGGTTGACGGATTGAAAAAACGATGATTTGTGGAGGGGCTACGGCCGGCTCTAAAAAAGAAGATGAAAATTGTACCACCAGCATCATACGTCGATGCATATAATCACGTGATGGATCTGGAAAGTGAACAGAAGACAAGTAAGAAGAAAAAGCATAAATTGTTGGATTCAGACGACTCATCGTCCAAAAGTAGCAATAGTGATGAAGAATCAAACAAGAAAGTTCTAGCATTACAGAAAGATATGCTACGAATGATGAAAGAATTCAGACTCAGTAAAGGGAGAATTGTGGTGCACGAACTGTAAAGAGGAAGACCATTCAAAGGGTTCATGCCCGAAGAAACAATTCTATGATATCTGCCAGGTTGTGGGACATTCCATAAAAGAGTGCCCATTTAATATGAAGTCAAAAGGACACCAGCAAGTGTTATTGACGCAGGAAGTGTCCACCAGAACAAACACGAACAACGATGCAACCTCAGCAGGATATCGCAACAATAACTGGCGTGGAAGAGGTGGTAATAATAATAACAATGGAGATGATACAGTGTCGTGTGTGCAACCTCTGAGGGCACTTCGCCAGAAACTGTACCATGAAGGAGACACTGCAACTGTTATGCAGATGGTGTGGTCCAGGAGACCACGAAAATTCAAAATGCTCGAAACAAGGGGTAAATTTGTTAAGCATCAAAGCATATGATGAGAAGATACTAGCCATTACACGTGAGCAAGCTAAGAAGGCAAAATACCTTGATGCAGAGGAAGAAAAGAAGAGGTTGCAGCAAGCACAAATGGAGTTGGAAAAACGGATGTAAATAGGAAAGTTGCAAACTGCGATACCTTGAAGAGGAACTTAGCTAAACAAAACATGATAAGGCAGGTAATGCAAACAGAAGTCCCTATTAAATTAAATGACCTTCTTACAATGCCCCACTTACGGAGGGCCACACTGAATATGACACCACTTCTGAAAGCGACGGAGGAAACAATAAAGGACAGTACTGGAAAGACGGCGGCAGACCCAATGCTACTGGCCCTCACGATGGGAAGGCATCCGGTAGTAGTCGAGATGGGTATTCTAGGAACTGTACTTACAAACACAATAGTGGACGGAGGGTCAAGCGTGAATGTGTTACCAAAAGATATATGGAAGAAGTTAGGACAACCTACATTGTGGCCACCTACATTTCAGTTGTTCATGGCAGATCAGCACGGAATCAAACCATTGGGAACCCTAATGGCACAGCGGGTAACTATTGGAATGCAACCATTTTTATTAGATTTTGAGGTCATTCCACTAAAAAGAAGAGGGCATGACGCTATCCTTGGACGGAGTTGGTTGGTACAAGAAAAAGTGAAACATGACTAGAAACAAAATACCTTATCCATGGAACGCGGAGGCAGAAGATTCATAATTGACTTACATACACAAATGGTAGGGGAAGAGGCAATGTCGTCAGACTCAGAAGGTGAAGGCGAGAGTGATGATGAAGGAAAGAAGAGAATGGAACCAAACGAAGGAGGAGTATTGAGATTAGGAGGGTGAAATGATGACGACCTAGACTCAATTAACGGCCTATTCCATTGGCAGATGGAGGATTACGAGCACTTTCTGAGCTGTAATATGTTAAGGGTTGACGAAGGTGAGAAAGAAGAGGAAAATGAATGTGCAAAGGAATACAGAGAAGCGAAAGAAGGAAAGGAGGTTATGGCTGAAGCTGAAGGGAAGAACATATCGTACGAACCCAGCAAAAGGAAAGATTTCACCGTACGGTACATGGTGAACAAACCGCACAGAAAGAAAATGTTACGCTACACCACGGATTTAGTAGAAAGGTACCGACAACAAGGAAAACACATCATACAGTCTACACAGGAAAGAAAGAGGAAGGATTTGATAAAAACTTCAACAGTATGGAGTGCAAGGTCTAAAATCAAGAATACAATTATTGACAAGGAGTGGCAACTGACGAAATTCATGGTGCTAAGTTCGAGGATTGCAATCGAAAACAAGCTTGGAGATATGGAATGTCTGAAGGAGGGATGGTATAATTTAAATAAACTTGATGAGGGACAATTGCAGGCACAATGGGCCATGAAGGTTATACAGAATAGGCATAAGGCATGGCACGACAAGCACTTGAAGTTGAACAGATTTCAATCGGGGCAACTAGTGTTGAAGTATAATGGGCACAATGAGATCAAATCGGACAAATTTAAAATAAAGTGGATTGGGTCATATAAAATCCACGAAGTGGGCGATAACTAAGCAATAAAATTATGGACACTCGACGGGAAGTAGTTGATGCAGTGAATGGGTCAAAGCTAAAAGTCTATCATGAAAGAAATAATGCACCTCTGTGGACAAACAACTGAGGGACAATATAAAAATAATAAATAATAATGTATATATGTAAGATAAGTAAATGTAGATAATATATAAAGTTGAGCAGAATTTTTAAGTACGGACCTGGAAGTAATAAAATGAGTAAAAAGAATAGGAATAATAAAGTAAAACAAAATAAGTGTTGTACGGCATTTACAGTAGCATAAAGGGGAGGGGAAAAAAAGAACCGTACGGCTATTGGGGGAATGGAAAGCCTACCGTACAGCTTGTGAAAAAGCAAAGGGAATTTGTGCATACAAACAGAGATCATATAGCCGTACAGAAGAGAGGTACCATACGGCAGTCAGAGAAGGGCAAAATCTAGACACCGTATGGTAGATTGATGATACAGAAAAGTAGTGTAAGGTCCGTACAGAGGACATAAACAGGGAGGGCACTGGAAAGCAAACCCTGTACGGCCACATGTGGAGGAGAATAAAAGGGGATACGATCATAGTAGAGTGGAGTCGTACGGTCTAGCAAGACATACATTACTAATACAATCATTGTACGAAGAGTATCTGAAGGAAAATCCATCCTATACAACAAGCAAGAAGGCAAAGAAGAAGCCAAAGAATTGGAACTATATGGCCAATAGGGAAGGAATAATTCACTATATGGCTCGTAAAGAGAAGTTTTGTTTAGGCTTGACCGTACGGCTTGAGGGAAGAAAAACCATACAAACAAAGCAATAGTCGTACAGAAGGAAGGTGAAGCACCGTATGATGTACGGCCTGTACGAAAGAGAGGAAGGCACTAAAATAGCAAAGTTGAACAACAAAGAGACGACGGCATTTTGAAGAACCATATGATGTGTTGAATGACGACATTTTGAAGGACCGTAAGGCATGTTGAATGCTGGTAAAGGGTCATACGAACAGCAGAGAAAGAAACTAACCATATGGCAATAGGAAAAGACCAATCGTACGGTGAGGGAGTATAAAAGAAATTGTCGTATGACTATCATAGAGCATTACAAGCAATTATTCATTGTACGGCATTTTTGAAGGAGGAAGTGGAAGTTGTACGCTTCAGGAAGCAGGAGCTGTAAAAAAAACGACAACAAATCAAAACACTTCACAATGAATAATGTACGAGACCAAAGGAAAGGAAAAGACATAAATAGGTAGTAAAACCTAAGCAGTTGGCAAGAAGAGTATAGGATCAGAAGAAAATCACAAAAATGGTACGTTCCATGAACTTTTAGGTGGGTTTGAGAGTGCTAATTTGGTCATGGCGACGGAGGCGCTGCCCCTCGACCCCACTGGGGGCATTGCCCCTTAGACCCCCAGTCAATTCAATTATCAGTCATGGGAAGTGTGACCAGTTGATGAGACCTGGAGCTGTTGCAGGCATGGAGTGTTTGTATGCCTAAAGTGGAAAGGGCACTGGAGCAAACCTTTCGAGAGGGGTATTACGCTTTGAGGCACTCAGAGTAGGTGTTGGACGTGAGGCTGTCTTGGTGGATGCATAAAGAGCTCGGAAGAGCTAATCATCTAGTTGGAGGCAGTAGAGCGATACTTGGCTTAGTGTACCCAGGAGTTGGAAGCAGAGAAGGCAGCACGGGTGGCTATCAAGGTCAGATTGGCTAAGGAGACAGTATTGTGTTAGCGGACCCTATAGATGCAACGTGTTTTTGGAGACCAGTTTGGTACAAGCATGGGAGGAATGTGAATGTGATGTGACAGAAAAATATCTATCTTGTTATAGATGCGTATTACACCCTTCGGAGGAGCCAGGCAGACCTGGTAGCAACTGAGAGGGCTCAGGAGGAGTTAGCTACCAAGCTAGCCACGAAGAGGGCAGCCTTGTTAAACAACCAGAATCAGCTATAGAAATTGACAGTGGAGAAGGAACAATTAGCAGCAAAGGAGCAAGTAGCAGATGAAAAGGAGAAGCTGGGAGAGATTGTTAGGATGATGCAGTCAGCTTTAGAGCTTTAGATGGAGGCAGAAGCGGAATTGAAAGTTCGAAAGGAGCAAGTCTACAAGCTACGGGCAGAGCTGAATGAATTGAGAGCGCGGACGGCCACTACACCAAGGACGCATCCCTCTGTTTAGTACCTATACATTGATGTAATTAGTTGTTTAGTTTGAGTTTTGTTGTATTGTCGTCTGGAGATGACTTTTCTTTTGGGGGGGATGATGTTGGTAAATTCTATATTGTAGCCGACGGGTAGAATAGTATCTGAAAGGGGGCATGACGGTTGAGTCACGCCTTCGGAAAGGTATATGTACACCGTCCGGAATGGACTTTGTAATCATCATCATTGGAGTTATTGTAATAAGCATATTGCGTATATGAATAAGTATTTGTTCTGCATTATTCCTTACTATACTAATGCGCTAAGTATTCTTTTACTCTCTACGGTAAACAAGAACTCATTTATCAAAAAGAACTTGATGCTTGCAGTCATGGGACTGAGTTAATGAATGAACACATTTCTTCAAAGAGGAGGAAATAACATCCAAAGAGAGTTTGGCACATCCGTCAGAGTTATACTAGGAAGTCAAGAGGTTGATGCATGTACTTGGAGCTTCCGAAGGGAGCCATATTAGCATGAATGTCTGGTGTAGACAAACCTAGGGATAAAATCCAAAGTCTGTTACATTCACTCGTGACTGTGGAATTAGACAAGCACATTTTTATATGGGAAGTTGCTCAGGAAAACAATGTTGTGATTATTGAAATAATAAATCATGTGCCTAATGTTGAGTCTCTTGGAACAAGATATTTTCCATGATTGGAGTATATGAACAAGGCATGCATCTGTGACAAAGGGGGCAGATTAAGAATCTACAACAGTAAACATCTGATGATATTGATTCAGATGGAGTAGACTATGTTGAGATGGTTTCTATAACATTCAGCTGAGGTACATTATCACTGAAGAATAGACAGTCGACATTCTCGCCATCCTCATGCTAGAGTGAAGTTTGTGTACTTCTGAGATAAGCTTGATACATTGGAAAATGAAGCCTTAGCTGAAAAGGAATTTCAGCATCAGTGATCTATTAATTGTATCTTTATACATTTTTCCCTTTTGAGAGAAAAGTTTAAGGTAAAAGTCCTTGTTTCACCCTCTGGAATGAACCATGGCGGATCCACCCTCTAATATGTTTCATGATGGATGTCATGTATGTGAGTCCATGACTCCATTGGTTCAATGATTAATGGGTCCTTGTGACGATCATTAAGAGGTGACAATCTCTCAATGATGAACATTTGTACATCTTGCCATCATTCATCATGTATGTGAGTCCATGACTCCATTGGTTCAATGATTAGTGGGTCCTTGTGACCATCATTAAGAGGTGACAATCTCTCAATGATGAACATTTGTACATCTTGCCACCATTGTGAGGTGACTCTCACAATAATGGTGGATATTACGTAAAGTGATATCTATGAAAATCCATAGTGGTGGATATCACATCAAGTGATATTTATGGAAAGCCATAGTGGTGGATATCATGTGAGGCGATATCTATGAAATCTCTTATGATAGATATCATGAGACTAATATCCGTGGACATGTCATGATAGTTGATATCTCTTTAGTAATATTAACTAAATGGTGGATATCATGAGAATTGATATTTACGAAGAGCCACAATGAGTTACATTACTAAGATATTTCATGTTGGATATTATGTGACATAAAATCCATGCATATGCCATGAGCAAACATCCTTATTGTAGGCATCGTGTAACTTGTTGCTTGTACACATACCATACTGGATATTGTGGGTATGGCGAATATCATGTGACTTGAAATTCATGGACATGCCATTACTCCTGAATCCTGATACCACCGTAAGATGACATCATTTATTATGGATATCATGAGACCTGCTATCCATCAATGTAACACGGGGACGCGTCCCCCCCCCCAAAAAAAAATTGGGCCGTTTCGGAGACGAGGACATCCTCGAGACGGGGGGACGGCGTCTTGGCGTTTCAGGCGGCGCCACTTAGAGTGCCACCGCCACCAGAGACGGCGAGACGTCTCCAAGACGGCTAGAGGTTTCCAAGTGTGGGATTGCGAGGGGACGCCAAGGAGTCTCCTTCATTGAGGGGGGACGCCAAGAAGTCTCCTTCATTGTGGGGGGACGCCAAGGAGTCTCCATTGATTTGACATTTTGATTTGGGCTCTAGGAGACTTGTAGTTTTTGTTTGCATTATATACTTATTTTGATATCATGATTCATGGCACATGATACTTATTGTAATCATCTTTATGTCATGACTCATATGATCATTGATTACTATTAGATAGTAGAATCTAGATACTCGTACTATTGATTTGAAGGCTGATATATAGAGTTTAGACTAATATTTATTATTTGTTGATGTTCAATGTTTAATGTTCATTGTTTGTTTGTCATTTGATCATGAATCATGATATTCTAGTTGATATGGTATATGCTATACCATATGTATAGTTTATACACCCCTACTCCTTCCGCCACCCCCCCATCCCCTGCCGCCGTCCCCCCGCCGTCCCCAAATCAAGGCCCCTCTGCCCCCCCGTCTCAGAAACTTGTCCCCCCGTCCCCCTGTCTCCCAGGGCGGTGTAACTATGCTATCCATAGATATGCCATAACTTTTGATATCACATAGAGGTGATATCTCTCTCACACAATATATAGATCACTTATGTTTACTTTAGGATAGTAATATCCTCCCTAGCTAAGAGGGCGTGTTAATGAATTGTAGCTTTGGTCGGTTATTCCTATCGATGAAATCAAATGCATAAGTGGCCTATCAGCCTTTGAGGAATTGATTATTATCTTTCTTTTGTATACTGTTATGATTATAGTTATCACAATACATGATTAAAGATTAGCAAATTAACAATGTGTGTGTGTGTGTAATTGTACATGTTATTAAATATACATATATACACGATTGAGCTTGATATAACAATTATCGATCATGTTATTGATATTAAATCATGTTGTTCATAGTATTGATATTAATAATGTTGTTACTATAAATCATAATGTTGATATTTATTATATCTTGAATCGATAAAGAGTATCAATTAAATATGTACATATCATTTAATCTATTGATTAGTTAGTGATCGGTCATAGGACATGTTTCGCATAGAGACATGTCACTACATGAACTATGTTCACATAGAGAACACACTATTATATATAATGATCGATCCAAGTATCTTGGAATGTACAGAAATTGATAAGTGCAAAGCAAGATACACCAGCAACATATCACATCGGATCTGCATATACATCTGAAGAACAATAATTTAAATTTAAATTCCTATAACCCATATATTTGATTAAAATCAACAGCTATTAGGAATATCCTTAACGAACATTAACATTTCAAAACATATTTTTCAGTGGACTCCTTTCTTTTGCTTGTTTTTTTTCTTAGTTTCCAGTTAATATTTGCAATATTCTTATTGATTGGTCTCATTTTTTACTGGGAAAAATCTTAACTATATTGATTAAAGTGAGGTGTTAAATAACTAGAACCCATTGAAGTGACAACAGATCTCAGTGGTCACCAGACAGCCAAGTTTTACAATGGCAGCAAAAGCAAACAAGGAAACTTTGAATTAATGATATTACAACTGATTCACTCTACAGAGATGTAGACTATATAGTCTATACCATCAATAAAGCACAAAGAACAAGGTTAAGTCTAGATTACAGGAACAATCATCATTGCAAGACTTTGTTCAGACTCTCACTAATATAAAACCATAAGAGTCAGTACCAAAATTGGCTTCTATAGGTGTCACAAGTGCCAGAATATCTTCAGTAGAGATATCATGCCCCTGCAAAACTATACAACAGATCAAAGCTTTTATAAGATGAAATCACAGCATCTAGCAAATAAAATCAAAGCCTCTTTTAATTAAACCTGAGTGATGGAAGCAGTTGGGTGGCAAGATTCTGTGAAAGCTGAATGGTCATCTGCCATTGTTGCCTCTTGGACTTGGATTAGTTCTCTTTGTTGCTATATCCAAATTAATTCTTCTTGGTTCTCTTCTTCCAGATTGGATGCTCTCCATTTTTGCTATCTTTATGTGCTATTTCTATGTGTTCTATGCGTGGGAGGTCATCTTTGTTCTTCTGATTTTATAAATTTGAATTTAACTTGCCATCTTTGCCTCCTAGGACCTGTGCATAGCTCAAGGGCCGAGGTTACCTTGGTTGTCTGAATCAATTGTGGAGATAGTGGGGTGTGTTGTCACCCGCATTTACTCCTCCCTACATCCAGACCTGTTGCTTAGTTATTGCCCTCATATCAGTTTTAATGGAGAATGACAGCAATAGTATGGGTAATTTAAAAATGAGAAGGAATTTTAAAATGCTTGCATTAATAGGGCCAAGATAAATCGATGAGATGTAATATCCCTTGCAATTCTGATTTCTTAACCTGAGAATTTCGTCAAACACTTTGCACACAAGGAATATATCGCTGATCTAAATTCTAAATTCTGTTTTTTTCGTCTAAATGTCAAACTTGAATTGATATGCTTGCAAAACTCCAAACAATTAACAATAAAGATGCAAGTATTTTTGTATTTTTTTTAAATATATAGGCATTGACTACAAATGAGAAAATATGCATCTACAACAATAAGACATTAAGGCAATGCCTTCTATAATTTTCAATGATATCCTAATCCCTTATAACAATTCTGATGTAAAACTCTGACATAAATCAGATTACAATACCTCAAAATTGATTTGTAACTTCTTACACATGCCCTAAGATATTCAAATCTATCCTCCATGCAATGCAAAATGAAATGAATAGGAACCTGGAAACTTCTCAAGAAATATGGATTTTACTTTGGCAAGTCACTGTATCAATGACAACATTGTAGTAGCAATAGTGTAGCAGCGTTACTGTAGCAATATTCAACTTATTCCTTCAATCTTACTCCACAAATCTAGCCCTAGGCCACAAATTTGGCACAATGAAAAGACCGATTTGTCTTCTCCAATAGCTACAACCCTTCAGAGGATCATTCACCACCTCAGTTATGCAAATCAATGGGAGTTTCGTTTCCAATGACCAATGCAGCAATTGCAGAAATCCTTGGCTCCGCCAGTTATCAGGTAAAGTAGAGGACAACAGATTCGATGTCCCACATGAGGCTTCCCTCCCTATTTATTTTTTTCCTCCAAGAGGTGGACCTCCTTCTAGAAGAAATAAAATAATATTTAATTCCTCCTTCTAGAAGACTCTTTTAATTTATTTATTTAGCTTTACTCACTTTAATTAAATTAATTAAATATAAAGTCACCTTTTAATTTTAATTTGTTAATGACTATAAGAAATTAATTTAATCAATTTCTCATTTTTTCTCCACTTAAACTTCGGAGAATGTTAAGGCTAAGAACTTCACTGAGAGGCTAAAAAGATCGGGACATTAAACTAGAAGACTATGTGTTGTGCCACGAAAGAAGCACTAAGAATCAATTTTCCCAGAGGAATAATTAGATTTTTCTTTTTGTCAATGATTTCGTCTTGAATCAACAAAGATTGGATGTAATACATCTAATATCATGTCCCCATTTTTGTCACTATCAGAGTTTCAAGGATTAGCCCATTAATGTGATCCTCGTAAGCTAATTATTGTGGATAGAGGGTCTTTTGAGGTAGCGGCTTGACTTGGGAGGGTCTTATCTTGTCCACAATTCAATAAGCTACAAGTTGGTATTCATTTGGCTCAGATTGGACTTCATTTGGGCTTAGTTTTGTGTACTTACTATTTGTGATCAGTTGGCATTGATCAAGATGGAACCTTTCTATTTTTGTAAAGTGCATTTGGTCACATGGAGAAATAATAGGTATGACTCCTATTTCAAACGCATTTCTAAATGATGAGTATTTTGGGAGTTATTATATTTTTAGGTGGCCAAATTATTATTAAATAATTAAATGGCTTATTATAAACTTATAATTTAACTTTATAATTTCACTTAAGTTGAAGGTTGAGTTATCAATGGAAAGTGTCATTTATTAATTAGTTAAGCCAAGTCAAGTGAGAGAATCTAATGGAAGTTTCTAATTAATGTTGTGTGCTGAAGCTTCCTAAGTGAAGTTACATTTTGGCAACAAAAAGGAATCTAGAGATTATAAATATAAGCCCATTTGTTGAGAAAAGCATGCTTGGATATTTCATTTACTTTTGATGCTTTTGTGGCTTTTTCTGAGTTCTAATTTTTGTGCCCTTGCTGAAGTATAAGAGTCTGAATTCTGAGTTGTTCCCTTGGATCTACAGCTGAAGTATTGTAGATTCGAATATGAGATTTTAGTCTGGGTTTGCTTTGCAAATAGTTGGTATGGTAAAACTATTTGCTAATTCTTCTACTGCTTAATATGTGTCTAATGAGATTGTTTGTTGGAGGTATCCTGTGGATCTATAGAAGAGGGATTTTTGTGAACTGTTGTAGAGATTGATAGAGTTTGAAATTGGACCCATGAGACTGGCGTTGGAATTATTGCTGCAAGTTGACTATAGCTGGGTATTTCAGGTTTCATATTACTTGTTAAGACTCTTGTGTAAGGTTATTAAAATCATATGAATAAGATTGCACTTGAATTTAATTTCAGAACTGGCTGCTATTTACTCTGTGCAGAACTGTCATAATGTAGTTGGCAAAAATTGATGATTATTTATGAATTGAGCACATTGGATTTGATTGTTAATATATTTTCAGCACTGTCATTTCTTTCTTATGTTTATGTATGCAAAATCCAACGTATTAACACAAGCAAAATAGATGTATGAAATCTGAAATCTATCAGCATATCTAGTGGTAATAAGTTCGCTTGCCAAGTGTTTGACATAATGTCAAACGCCTGAATAGTGAAAAAAATTAGAATTGTTGTGGTCATAACCGACATGGGTTATTACAGTGGTATCAAAGCAGTTTCCTACTAGCCTATAGGAATTGGACTCAGTTATTATTTTGATCAGTGCTTACTTCATAGATTGTCAAATTGATTTTGTGATTCGGTTTTCAATGTTATGGATTGTGACAGGAGGTTTGGTATTCATTATACCTGCAAAGAGCGTACTTCTTCGCCTAGGGATGGAGAATCTAAGATACAGGGTATTGTGAAACAGTTGGATGTGTTGGTGAATGAGCTGAATCAAAATCACAAATGGATGACCCAATTGATTTCAAATCCAAGATTTGAGCAAAGCATGATATCACTTTTTCGAAGAGTGAAATGTAATCATATAGTTGTGGCTACAAATGCGCGGGACATTTCTTATGAGACACCACATGAGTTGGGCGCAGTTGTGGTGGAATGTGATGAGAATTCATGTCAAATTAAGTCAGATGATGGAGTTGTTGGCATAAGTTCCCAAGATCATGTATTTGACGGCGATGCAACGATAGTGGGAGTAGAAGCATACGAGGATACTATCATATTGAAAAACCACTTATGTGTCAGTTGAGCCATCCAGCGAGAAGTTTAGCAGTATGCATGCAATGGTTGTAAATGTGTGCCCTAATGATAACACACATGTCAATGATGATGAGGTGAGTGGTGTCAAGGCAGAGTCATGTTATAGCTCAGATCAGCACAGTGGTGAGGTTCACTTTGTGGATAATCCTATATTTGACATGGATGAGCATTGTCTTACGACAATCCGCTATTTGAGGTTGATATTAATCACTCACCTAAGTGGAGTTGGACTCAGTTTTCACCATTTGCAGATTCAGTTCACTTTTTTGTTGCAGCAGTTGGTGATGTTCCTGTGGCAACACCTATTGTTGATACAATTGGCATGAGTGCATATGGTTCTCCTGTAGCTATGTCTTTTTCAAGGATTGTTGATGATGATTAGGATCCCAGTCCAATATATATTATGTGGGTGGAAACAAGGAAGAAGAGGATGCATAGATCTTCTATGAAGCTGCCTTCTGGTGACATTTTGACTTCTACATCATCAACACAAGTTTTGGGTGCTATGCTGCAGGACATGTGGTTGGCCTTGATGATGTTAGTTTGTAGTTGGTTCAGTGTCGACAGGGATGTCACATACTTCTTCATTTCGGATCCAGGTGGAGGTTGAAATTCAGTGTTGCTGAATTGCTTGAGGACAAGCAATCTCAAGGAGGGAGGACTATCAAGTCCCCATTTTTGTCAGTATCAGAGTTTCATGGATTAGCCTATTAATGTGATCCTCGTAGGCTAATTATTGTGGATAAAGGGTCTTCTGAGGTAGTGGCTTGATTTGGGAGGGTCTTATCTTCCTCACAATTCAGTAAGCTATAGGTTGGTATTCATTTGGCTCAGGTTGGACTTCATTTGGGCTTAGTTTTGTGTACTTACCATTTGTGGTAAGTTGGTGTTGATCAAGATGGACCCTTTCTATTTTTGGAAAAGTGCATTTGGTCACATTGAGAAATAATAGGTATGACTCCTATTTCAAACGACATATTTAAATGATGAGTATTTTGGGAGTTATTATATTTTTAGTGCCCAAATCATTATTAAATAATTAAATGGCTTATTATAAAGTTATGATTTCAATTAAGTTGAAGGTTGAGTTATCAGTGGAAAGTGTCATTTACTAATTAGTTAAGCCAAGTCAGAAAATCTAATGGAAGCTTCTAATTAATGTTGTGTGATGAAGCTTCATGAGTGAAGTTACATTTTGGCAACAAAAAGAAATCTAAAGGTTATAAATACAAGCCCATTTGTTGAGAAAAGCATGCTTGGAAATTTTATTTTCTTTTGATGCTTTTGTGGCTTTTTCTAAGTTCTGATTTTTGTGCCCTTGCTGAAGTATAAGGGTATGAATTCTGAGTTGTTCCCTTGGATCTACAGCTGAAGTATTGTAGATTCAAATTTGAGATTTTAGTCTGGGTTTGCTTTGCAAATAGTTGCTATGGTAAAACTATTTGCTAATTCTCCTACTGTCTAATATGTGTCTAAGGAGATTGTTTGTTGGAGGTATCCTGTGGATCTATGGAAGAGGGATTTTTGTTTGTTCGAGGTACCCTGTGGATCTATGGAAGAGGGATTTTTGAGAACTGCTATAGAAATTGATAGAGTTCGAAATTGGATCTATGAGACTGGCGTTGGAATTATTGCTGCAAGTTGACTATAATTGGGAATTTCAGGTTTCATATTACTTGTTAAGACTCTTGTGTAAGGTTATTAAAATCATATGAATAAGATTGCATTTGAATTTAATTTCAGAACTGGCTGCTATTTACTCTATGTGTAGAACTGTCGTAATGTAGTTGGCAAAAATTGATGATCATTTATGAATTGAGCACATTGGATTTTATTGTTAACATATTTTCAGCAGTCATTTCTTTCTTATGTTTATGTATGCAAAAATCCAAAGTATTAACACAAGCAAAATAGATGTATGAAATCTGAAATCTATCAGCATATCCAGTGGTAATAAGTTTGCTTGCCAAGTGTTGACATAATGTCAAACGACTGACTAGTGAAGAAAATTAGAATTGTACCGGTCATAACCGGCAGGGGTTATTACAATCTGAGCCAGACCAATTGACAATGTTGATTAAAAACCATAATATACTCCAAATAATAGAATCGGAATAGACTCTTGCATCCAATGTACAATCATGTGATTTACAAGTGAATACACAACCATCTAGAGACTCTGCTACCCCCATGGTTGAAGAGCCCTCAGCTCCTCTGGTCTCTACTAAGTTGTCCTACAAGAAGTTTTTAGGCCGGAAGTTGAAGCTGAAGTGAAACTGGTATCTGCTGCATTCAAAGTGGTTAATGATGAATCCTTATTGGGGATCAGACCAACTATAATGGGAGATGGAAGTGTCGTCAAGGGAGGAGATGCTGAAAATGGAAAAGATGGTAAGGCTTCTTCCGTAGACAAGGTGCTCTCAGTTTCTCCTAACCCATCAATGCTCCATACAGTAAGGTGTGAAGAGAACCATCTAAAGCATATTCCAGTATTCTTTCTGTGCTTGATGGTAATTTCATGCCTCCTTGTAAATTCTTTGATGAATGGATTTCTTATCTCTAGGATAAAAAGCTTGGCATTTATGTGATCCTTCTGTACCATGTCACAGAAAGGCTTATTTGCAGATTTCTTCAGAAGTCGCACTATGCAATATAGGATTCTTACAAAAATTTAAAATACTTGAACATTGGTCCATCACTGCTCTAGGCTATTCCATGGTCCCTGGAAGAGAAAGGGAAGAAAATTGTTGCCAACTCCACACACTGGTGGACAGAAATTAAAAATGTCCCACCCAAACACTGGAAATTAAGTCCTAATATGCTTAAACTGCTTGAGAATGTCTTACAAGTGGAGGATTCACGGGTTGTTTCGCCCCATATAGGCATTGCTAGTGTTAATTTCATTGCTTCCCTCTACTGTTATTCCAGGTGTGCTCAATATTCAGTTTTAATCTAAAATGATTTCATGTGAATTAGAAAATTAGGTTCTCTAAATTTTTCTTTCCTATGCAAAACAGAATAGGCATTTGAGAAAACATTGCCCAAAATTTGTTGTGAATAATATGGGTTTCTCCAGTAATGTGTATAAAAATCAGCAATCTGGTGATAATATTAAAAATGACACTCCTGGTGATGATAAGAACTCCACTGGACAAGCGGTAAATAATTAAGAAGTGGTAGTTGAGCCTCACAATCATGTGGGCTCAGACAATTCTATAGATATGATAAAAAATACTGATGCGGATAGATCTTCAAGATATCTGGTAGTAAAAACACTCCTGAAACTATTTGACCCTCCCTCCTCCAAAAAGGGGACCTCATAAGGATGAAAGCACTATGGAATCCTACTCTGACACCTTATTTGAAGGTAGTTGGTAGTGATGAGAGTTGCGGATAAGTCTGGCCAGAGTTTGGATATTCTCCATGGAGTTGATTATAATGGTCTCAATCCTAATGAAGCTTCTAGGGTATAGCCTTATCCCAAGAATACTGAACAATTGGCCTTGGATATTTTATGATGTTGAAAGCAAGAAAAAAAGAAACAATTCGAGATGTCTAGGAGCACTGAAACTCATAAAAGGGTGTGTAGAAAAGGGAAAGAAGATAATAATCCTAGTGAGGAAAGCCACTAAGGTGGACAAAGTCCAACAGTGTCTTGAAAGATTGTATAAGAAGCAGAAGACCCCTCGCTCCCCCACCCTCTTCTTAATTAGATTATACATTTGTAGTTGGAATGACAGGAACTTGGAGTCTCCTGAAAAAAGAAAAGTTTTTAAATCTTTTTGTAAAGACAGACCCACTTTTGATATGTTATGCGTTCAAAAAGCCAAGGTTGTTGGATTTCCAAAGAACAGTGTTCTAGATTACGGACACACTCTACAAGAATGCTTCCTCTATCTGAATCTCAGATTCCTTGTAAACTGAGTGTTACCAAGGTGAAAAAGCTTTGCTTGACAAAAGCAGCATGGATAATACTGGACAGCATAAGCAGCCTAGGAAACCATTTTGCTTGGATCAGTTAAAGAAAAAGGCTGCAGTTTGAACCTACTAAAAAAGTGTTTAAAAGATACAAGTAAAGGGTGCCCTATCCTAAAAGTGAAAAAAAAAATCCTTTTCCAAGTGATTTTGGTTGTGCACGAGGAAAGAGTGCAAGAAGCTGGGGAAGCTTAAATTGTCAGATAAAGTCAAAAATATTTAGCTAACCTGCAGACAAGGAGATCAAAATCCCTTGGCAAATTATGGAAATTTCAAATTAATGCAAAACATTTTTACAAAATTAGTTTTGAGCTCAATTCTGGTCTGCTTCTTCCATTTGCAAAAGGAATTGGGAAGATGTAGAGGGAGATGCAGAGTCTACCAAGGGTGTCAAATGAAATAAAACGTAGGGGTTCAGTTCAAGAGTTTTCTGGTGGCCAAAGAAAGAGCTGGAAGGGAAGGAGCATATTGAGGAGGATAAGCAGGGAGAGCTTTAGAAGAACATAAATTTGGAAAATATGGTGTGAGTGGTGGTGCTCATTAGGATGATAAATGTTCTGGGCATGATGCAACTCATCCACATGCTATTGAGTGACCTAAAAAATTTCCTTCAGAAAATATTTTACAGACAGTTTTATGTCAATGATATGAAGGGGTTATCCGGATTCTGGGTGAAGGAGAATCATAGTGTCACCTATTTCTCTTCTTATTTTAGAGTCATATCATATCATGTAGGAAATAAACAACATAAACCAAGTGTCTCTGGTCTTAAGACTGTCGAGTGTATTATATGCTGGCCTGACCTATTAGGCGGAATGCATTTATGTTGTATTATGGTCCTTCAAACTTAATAGAACATTGCCTTATTGACTATGAATAAATTACCTCACAGATAACTGAAACAATTTCAACGGGACTGCAAAATTGGCACATATGTGTAATTACATTCCAACATATTTCCGAGCACTTTGCTGATATGTCCATATAAGTCAAAATAACCCTTGGTAAATCCAAAGACACCATATCCAGCAAAACCTGCATGGAAAAACTTTATAAGAAATGAAACTTTTAAGCAAGCATAAAATAGCTTGCAAATCTTTCCAATTCAAAAAATGAAAACAATTGATTTAAATTCTTTTTCAAATGATAGAAGTAGGGTTTATGATTAGATATATAATTTGATGAATATAGTAAATTTATGTATATTAAATTATTACGAGTGCTCAAGATTAGATTCCAGTAAAAGAAAATTCATCGGCAATTTTCTCCGGGAACCATTCAAGCAATTTGCAAATATTTAATATAAAAATTGGTAGATATTTTTCAAATATTTTGCTAATTGACTAGTAAAAAATTGAAAATATTGCTTGGCAAATATAATATTTAACTTGCTAACGCAAAAACAGTACGAGGTGGCATAAACGCTAAAGTTTACAAGTATTACAAATTGCTGGTTACTAAATCAAAAAATCGCGAAAATTACTAAACCGGCAAATTAGTCCTAAATAAAAGGATAGTAGGCATGTGCATAAACTAAAATTTCCTAAGCATTGTTTTCTAGTAGGAACTTTAATTAACCGATATAGCTATTTAAATTTTTATGCGAATAATAAGCCAGTGGCGAAAAAAACCCAAAATAACCTGCGAATACAGATGCAATATATGTTTATTAGTGATATTGTCTATAATTTGCCCAAAAAAACCACACTTAATGTAAGAAAATAGCCAGTTGGAAAGACAAGAAGGAAGGAACGAGCCCCAGAGATACGAAACTACATAAATACTGAAATTTAAATTAATATTTAGATCAAACAGTAATGGAAACAAAAGCAATTACCTGCCCTTTAGGGTTGGTAACAGTTAAAGAATGTGCTTCCCCTAGTATTTCATAAGCAAAATCACTTGACTCTTCGTTTGGAGGTAAAGTTTTGCAGAATTTAAGTGCGTCTTCCAGAACTCGTAAAAATTCAGAGTGTTGGATTGCTTCAGTTCCATCGTTCTAGCATTTACAACGCAGAATAAAATGAATCGAATACTGTACATGAATAAAAACAAAACATGTTTTAGAATCATTAAAAAACACTAAATATAATGGCTGTGAAATTTTGCCTGGTAACAACGCGAGGCTGCTTCGTCAAGCCGCCGTAAATACATGTCTTTGGCCACTGTGATTTCCTCAGTGTTCGCCATGGCTTTCACGCGTAAACTCAATAAATTTGAGTAGAGTTAGTATGTTGTCCACTGTTGATTTAAAATCAGGATCCCAGGCATCGAATCGATTCATTAACCGTTATTTTCCCAGTACAGGGAATACTTACAAGGATTTCAAGGTTTTATTTTAAAATAACTGAATTGATGAGGGAGCAAGATTTAAACCTCCCGAGCACTGGGAGGCATGTAAGAATTCCAATAGTAGTATAGTAAATGGTTTTCATTTAAATAGTTAAACTAGCACAGATTGTGATGTGGATACTTAGATAGGAGGTTTAAAGATTTGGAGTGGCATTTTTGTTTTTTATTATTTTTTGTTTATAGCTGTTGTAAGAGTCTTGAGAGTAAATTGGAAATAAACTTAAAAATATACTTGTGTAAGTTACATTTTAGGATTTATCAAGTAATTTAACAATAGTTATTATATAAATTTTCACTTTTAAATTTTTTTTTTTATGAACAGTATCTAGGTACAATGATTTTTGAGTGTACCATTCAATCTCACTAAGAGGTGTTCTTGTGAATTACTACTTTTGAAACATACTGAGTTTGACTCAAAACTACACAATTCAATTAAAATAATAATAATATTTAATTTCTTAAAATATTTTTAACATTCTTACTTTAGCTTTCTTAATTTTCATTTGAAATCATGTTATTTATTGCATGTATGTAAGTGTTTTTTAATAATAAATTTTTAGTAAACTTTATACTTATCTATTTTTTATATTATTAATCCTTACCTAATAGCATATGAAAAAATTATTATTATTTAGTAACAATCTTTAAACACTAACTTATATTAATTATATTTGAAAGAGATTAATATTTTATGAAGTATATTAGTTTTTTTTTTTAAAATCATTAAAAATGTTTGTTTTCTTAAAATACAATTACATTTAAGAAAATTTCATAAAAATCTATATTTAGATATTGGACAAACAGAGTAATATTAAACCCATAAAAATAAATTTACTAATACTAAAAGTATCTTTCAATTAAAGTTACCAATTGATAAAATCAACTTAAAATATTTGGTGAAATCAATTTTAATTTTAATAACTCTAAAACACAACAAACAAATATAACATGTTAAACAACTAAGACTAGCACTTGCACCAAAAGAAGGTTGCAAGGGATATGCCGATAGGTGTTTAATTAGAAAGCTTAAAAGAAGCTTAACATTACATAAGGAAGAGTAGCAATTTGAAGATCTTCAAATATGTATTATTGCACAAGGTAGTTACTTATTAAATAGTTTTGTTTCTTATAATATATAAAGGAAGAGAAAAATATATTCACACAATGTATTAAAAAAAAGGTGTGAAATCTTATCGCAGGTCGAACACAATTTCTAAATTAAAATTTAAACTTAAATGATGAAAGATTTAGTTAAAACTAATTGTTTCTTCAAATCATTCTAGGGGCATTGGAATTCAAATTGAACACAATGACAAGTAACGTAAATGGGGAAATGTTTAGTTAAAACTAAATATTTATTCAAATCATTCTAGGGGCATTAGAATTTGAATTAAACACGATAACAATCATGATGACAGATTGTGGTAAAAAAATATCTACATTACTACTTCTTCAAAGAATGTATAAAAAAATGGTCAAGTGAAATCTTATTAGAGATCGAACACAATCTCTGAATTAAAATTTAAACTTAGATGATGAAAGATTCAGTTAAAACTAATTGTTCTTCAAATCATTCTAGGGGCATATGAATTCGAATTAAACATGATGACAATCATGATGATAGATTGTGATTAAAAAAAAAAATCTACTTTTAATCATTCAGCACAATTAAGATTACATAGCCTAAAACCATTTATGCATGAGTTAAAAACCATTTACCGATAGTCATTTTCCAGCGTGAGTCAAATTTCGGTTGCAAGCAACCTCATAGGAAAAGCCTATTGGCTAATTAATAATCTTATGAAACCGACATGTCATTTATATATGGGTTTGCATTATTTAGGCAGAAATTATCACTTAAAAATAATAAAGAAATCATTTTTCATTAGACAGAGATGTTGATTGCCAATGATTTTCTTGCAATAGGCTTTCGAAAAAAATTGCATTGCTCAAAGCCTTTGATAGTTTTCATTTTTTCTAATTTCCTGGTGTGAGGAATTGGATTCTGTCTGGAGATTCCTTCAATACATAGCCTATTGGCTAATTATATAGTTATTTATTAGAAAATGTTTCAACTTTGAGTCAAATCAATGAGCTAGTGAATTTTCAATGAGTTGGTTTAAAAAGTGAATAGAGTTAAAATTTCCATTTGGTTGATTTGTTCAAAGTGAAATTGCTAGGATTCTCAAATTTCAAATTGGTTATCTTTCTTTATCTAAGGATTTAATTGTGCAGTTTTAAGTTAAATTTATTGATTTGTATTTCATTAGTCTCAAGGTGAAGCACTAGGACTTCTCGAGAGGTTAGTTATTTCAATACAACTCCAACTCGAATGCACTTAGAAAGTCACATAAGGTCATCAATTGATAAGTAATGGATATTCTCCACACCAAGTCAAATTATGATATTGTTATTAGAATTCAACTATATAGATTTTGAGTCAAACTCATTCACATGTTTTTCATGAGTAGTGGTCCACAAGAACTCATCCCTCATGAGAATGAATGGATCACTTAACACTCATTGCATTTGGGTAATGCTCACAAAGGTGAAGCATTAGTACTTCATAGGAGGACAACCATCCTAGTACTACTATAGTTCGAGTGCACTTCACTATGAAGTCTCCTTTATGGTTAAGCCTACTCTACTTGCAACCCCATTTGCAAAACCTTCAGCAAGTGTTGTGATTTATGAATCATTCAGTAGAAAGACTCTTAAGATTATCAATTGATAACTATGTGATATATCTTTAGGATTTTTCTTGTGATAAAAGCTCAACAAAGGCAATTTTGGCAGGTGGTGTTGAATTAGTTTCATGAGACAGGTAGTTATTGGAATTGTATATGGATTTCTTCTATTCATAGGGAATTATTTTTATGTCAATGGTGCAAACATTTCTTATTTACGAGTTTTTTTCTCTGGTTGCCCTTTCTAGATTTGTTAAAGAGTTTGATACTCTTTCTCATCCATTTCTTTAGGTTAACAATGTTCTATCCTCGAAGTGGAGCTTGGTTAAATAGGACTCAGTTTGTCGGTTGAAATAAGAGGGAGGTCTACGTCTCAAGGCTACAAGTATAATTGATCAAGCTCTAGCTAGTGAGTTATTTTGGTGGTGTTGTACTTGTTAGGATTAAGGTCGGACTAGAATTCTTACTCATATATACCTCTAATCTCTTTCATACTAGGTCAATTCATTCTCCAACCTCAAGATGTTATCAAATTTTCTTAATCTTTATGTGGCTTCCCCTTCAGCTACAATGTTTGTAATTAAATTCTCAAGGGGCAATTCCCTAGTACTAGGCAACACATAACCTCTGATTTCTTTCATAGTCTTTCAAGCTTTCATACCATGTAAGAGTTTTCCTAAGGCAAGAATGAAATGCCAAGATCTAGAAGCTCAAGAGATAGCACAAGAGAGACAATCTATGATCAAATGAGAATGGATTAATCAAAGAATTGGATGAATACACCATAGAAGTGTCTTGTCTATAAAGGCAATCAAGATGACTAGAAGTCATGCAAAGATAAGCATAACAAATAAGCACATGCCCACCAAGAGGGGATTATCCTCCATTGTGCATGAATGTGCATGCGATAATGAGAGGATAAGAATACAAAGGTTTATCTCTTAAAGAGATTTAGTAGACAACATGTTTTCAATTAGAGTGCAAACTACTATGTTGTCTACATGACAACTCATATGAATATGCAAACTCCTAGGTGTCTACCAAATAACTAATATGCAAATGCATTAACCTAAGTAAACTTTAGTGTAAATAGTAAGTACTTATTTACGCCAACACCCCCCTTTAAGTGGAACTTAGGGGAATGCACTTAAGATTACAGAAGCTAAATGATGGGTCCCGGCTATTAGGCCACATTAGGTACCCGTGTACAAGATGCAAGTGCAAAAGATAGATGCAATGCAACATCTCATAAAGTGAAGAAAGAGGAAAAACCACATGGGAAAAACTCCCTCCAAAAATAGAGATAAGTACAATAAGAGAAATGAGAGAGAACACCTCATGTGAGGAAAAGATCCCCCCCATAAGAGAGAAGAAGAGGAAGAGAGACCAAGTAGCCTCTCTTCAATGTAGAATGTAAACCTATGTTAGATGCTCTAATCTTGATGTAGAAACTTCTCCATGAGTGTAGAACAATATTCCTCCCCTTAGGAAGAAACAAAACCAAAGGTGTATCAATGAAGCCTCCCCCATCTATAGGAAGAACCTCAAAATGTATGGAATCTCTAAAACCTGCTCAAGTGTCCCCATGTCAATTCTAAAAAGCTCCTCCTCCAAAGCATGTGTACTATGCCACGGTGCTAAAAAATACAAGTCAAGATCAATTGAGGATGAATGTAGAACATGAATCAAAGACTCAAGTGTCTCTTCTGAACATAAAGTGACCTCCCCCAACTGATGTATCAAAGTATCCACCATCATGTCAACCTCAAAAGAATAATCAAGTAAAGAATGAAGATGAGGGTCAAAGCATTCCCTTGCAATAGCTTAAGGAGGATCATCTTCACAAAAGAGAAGATGAATGTCATGAATAGTGTCTTCCAAATTTGCAATGTAGGACTCCACAAACACACTTGTAATGTTTGTCAAGTAGTCATCCCATGAAACTGAGTCTAGAAGACAAGGAGTATCCTGCTACACTAAATCACTTGAATCCATGGTTGAGTGAATACAAGAATCATTAAGAACAATAATAGATGTAGTATCAATAGGAGAATTAGTAGTTACAACTAGAGTCTTTGGATCATCAAGACTCTCAATATCATCAAAATTTTGAATCTTCCATGAGGTATGGTCATCATAGGGAATGTTATCTACATCATCAAGTGCAAGGAGACAATTTGCGACTAGATATTTTGGTAATGGAGGAACTTGAGGATCTCCAAAGTGTTCCCAAATAATAAGCCAATATGTGTGTAGGCACTTAATACCATCTAGCTTGCTATCAACTTCAGAGAAGAAAGATGGACTAAGGCTATAAGCAATCAATCCCCTTATATGCATATTCCTATCACACTAAGCTAACTTTTTGAACTTTGACTTGGGCTTAGGAATAAATCCATAAAGATTAGCCAAGAGTTCTATCCATCTACAATATGTAATTATTCCCTTTTCCCATGATGTATAATTATCCCTAGAAAAACATACAACTATAGGAGGGATTATCCATTCCATGACTTTACCCATGATGTGCTTATCTCATGAAAAAAAATTAATGCACTCTCCAAAATATGAAGAAAAAAAAATGGACCCCCCTAAAAATAGATGCTTTGGCACTTTATACATAGTACATGTACAATTTTCGCTTGTCAAAATGAACCAAAGTGGACTTCTAATTTTGATGGTTACAACAACAAATATGAAGCTATATTAGACTCAGCAAGATGACACAAAATATCTCTCAAGGATCTAATTAATTACAAGGGCCAAAATAGGCCCAAAATGACCAAATATTGAAAGTACTATGTCCACCCAAAATAACTCCAAACTAATACCACATCTATGTTGGAATTATTTAGAATAACTGAGGGGGGGTGAATTAGTTATCCAAGGTTCAGATGTACAATTAAATTTTTTCACAATTTAGTGAACCAATATCTATAAAACATTTTCATCATGCATGCATCCATTAGATCATACAATCACTTAAACTTGTAGGTTATTGTCAAATGAACTTTTCAAAAATGTAAACATAAAACACAACAAATTAAATAAAACATTTGATACAATGATTTAAAGTGGAAACCTAATTTGGGAAAAACCACCAGTAACATACTACTCATTCTCACTCTTTTGAAGTGATGCCCTATGAAAGGCCAACCTTGTTAAAGGTTACAATGCACACTGTTAAATGTGACCTAGTTAAAGGATTTCAATCACCCTGTTAGGGGTGAGACTTGTTAGAGGACTTTAGATCATTCACTTGGAATGTCACCTGGTTAAAAGATTTACAAATGACTGTTAGGTCAACCTCAATCCAAAGGATTTACCTTAGACTGGTACAATGATTAGAAAGTAATAGTAAGTCTCGATTTGATAACAACTTACAACACACTTGCAGATTACAGAGCTCTACTTTTGTCCTCCATTCTACTTGGCTTTCACACACTTCATCTCTGATAT
This sequence comes from Cupressus sempervirens, assembly GCA_028749045.1. Lineage (NCBI taxonomy): Eukaryota > Viridiplantae > Streptophyta > Pinopsida > Cupressales > Cupressaceae > Cupressus > Cupressus sempervirens. Next base: position 724,558,169 of record CM053784.1, on the reverse strand, counting down.
CTTGTTCACCCTTCAAGCATCCATACCCTTAAGCCTTTTTTATTTTCTTTCCAATGCAGTCTCTTCTCTTAGGTCATTGAATGAAGCAATACCCTAGACTCCTTGTCTTCCTTAGGTTCTCACACATGACATTCTTTCCTTCCGACTAGCCATCTCTATAAATAGAGGAATTAAGATCTTTTGTCATTCATCATCCATCGTCCATTTCAGAGTTAGGCTAGATTAGGTAGGATTCAATGAATCTACCCATCATCTCATTTCATTCCCTTCTAGAAAATTCTCCTTCAATTCTCTTTGAATTCACCTCAAAATGGTTCACCATGAATTCTACGCCATCGCATCATCAAGCTTACCTTCCACATAGTTTACACAATTCAAGAAATCAAACTTGTTGGCTTAGATTCATCGAATTCTCGATCTTTCTCATAATGCTGACACTCAGCATTATCTTGCTTTTGATGCTTAACACATACTATGTATCTTGGCATCCTCTATCAAGTCACTCGACACAAACTAAAGTTTACTGGTGCTTGGCATCAACTAAACTTTACTCAGCTTACACTATATCACTCAACGTACACTAAAATTAACTTTGCTCAACTCCAACTGATTTTCTGCTCAGCACCTACTGTGTAGAATGTTAAGCTTGGCAGACAAACTTCGTTTAACTTGTTCTTCTGAACTTAATCAATGTATCCATCCTTTGCAACATTAAGTAGATTATCAATGCACTATAATATCATTGTCCTAACCAATTCTTGTACTCCTTTTCCATATCATAACTCAACCTTTCCTCTAGGTGCTATTGTTGCCTCATTTGATCAAATCCTCTTCATCAATCAAACAAATGATAGTACTCAAATCATATAAGAAATTGTCTTACCAACAAGTAGTAAGTTTGACATCAATGACAAAACAATGATTGAAACACATTTATCATACTTGTATCAATTTGTTTTCAACAATCTTTGTCTTTGGCTTTGATGGCAAACCAAATTGACCAGACTTAATCAGTATAACCAACAAAATACCAAAAGAAAATAATTCCTTTATTGAAATCTCTCCCTCTATCAACAACTTTCATCTTCTGAATAGGTTACAAAATTTTGTTCGAATCAATAGACAATCGATCAACTCATCCTTATGACTCTCTCTTGACCACTTATTATTTTTCCTTTGACATTAACTCCCTCTTTACTAGGTATTAATGTTTCTTTTGTATTTTCTTTCATCTCCCTCAGTAGTCATGATTTCTCTTTCTCCCTCAGATTTCTCTAGATTTCTTTATCTTTCTCCAAATTCTTTGTCTTTCTCCAAATTTCTTTGTCTTTCTCCCTCTTTGACAACAATGCCAAAGACTTGTCATCTTAAGATGTAGTTATGAACATTTACAGTTTCTCCCTCAATCACCTAACTTGTGACTGATTTGTAACTCCAGCTCTTTGATTACTTTAGGTAGTTCCTAAAGTAAGATCCACCACATCAATGTGTAACATATGTCAATCAACTTTGCTTGATATAAGGCACTCATCGTGCTTCTTAGATAGCCTTTGATTGGGGTATCACCCCTAGTTTACCTCATAGATACTCATGAGCATCCTTAAGTAATATTTTTGTGAACATATTAGTTTTTTGCTCTTTTGTGTTAACATTTTCCATCTTCACCACTTTATCTTGAACTAACTCTCTCAATTAATGGTTCTTGATTGCAATGTTCTTAGTCTTTGTATGCATCACAAGATTCTTTGATATATTTATAGCACTTGTATTATCATAATAAAGTATCATAGGTTTAGTGATTTCTCCCTTCATACCTTTGAGTAGATGTTTGATCCATACAATATTTGTACAATTTACTGCAACAACAACATATTCAACTTCAACTGTAGATTGAGAGATGCAATTTTGTTTCTTGCTAGTCCATGTAACCAACCTTTTGCCTAAGAAAATTGCTCCTCCACTAGTGCTCTTTCTGTCATCAATATTTTCAGCCCAATCAACATCAATGTAGGCTCTCAAGTCAAAATTTTCATTTTTCTTATAGTATAGACCATAGTCTTATGTTCCTTTCAAATATCTCATTATTCTCTTAACCGCCATCAAATGATTCTCCTAGGGATTACAAAGAATCTTGCAACTATCTCAACAAACAACGCAATATTAGGTATATTGTGTACTACATATTGTAATTTTCTAATCATAGACCCGTATAATGTTTGATTCACCTTAGTTGAATCATCATTCTTTGACAATTTATGTCCTATCACCATAGGTGTTCTTACAGGCTTGGAATCCTCCAATCCAAAAGTTTTCAATATCTCCTTAACATACTTTGACTGAGTGATGTATATACCGTATTTCATCTGATGTTCTTGCAAACCCACAAAGAACTTGATCTGTCCAAACATAAACATCTCAAATTCTTTCTTCATTTCATTTGTAAAAGCCTTACATAAAGTATCTTGAAATCCAATATGATATCATCAACAAAAAATTTAGATAGTAAAATACCTTTTCCTTTCTCTATCTTCAAGTATAGATTGTTGTTATCATCAATCCTCTCAAATTCAATCTTCACGAGATAATTATAAAGCCTTTCATACCACGCTCTTAGTGCTTGCTTCAAACCATATAAAGCTTTATGTAGTCTACATATTGTGTTTTTGTTGTCAGTATCAACAAATCCTTTTGGTTGTTCTATATAAACCTCTTCCTCTAAAATACCATTCAGAAATGTATACTTAACATCCATTTGATAAGCTTTGAAACCTTTGTATGTAGAGTAAGCAAGCAAAGTTTTTACTCCTTCCAGTCTTGCAACAAGAGCAAATGTTTCTCCATAGTTTATCCCTTCTTCTTGTGCATATCCTTTATAAAGTAATCTTGCCTTGTTCCTTGTGACTTCACCATTTTCATCTAACTTGTTTTTGTATACCCACTTGGTACCAATCATATTTTTATCTTCTAGTCTACGAACTAGAGTCCATGTCTTATTTTTCTCAAATTTTTCAATCTCTTCTTCCATGGCTTTACTCTAGTCCACATCTTCTAAGGCATCTTTCACTATTTTAGGTTATTGCATGTTCAACAAACATGTATCATTTCTCAACTTGTTCCTTTTCATTGTTCTAGCATCTTATCTTACCATTAGTAACATGCTACTTATTCTCACTCTTCTAAAGTGACGTCTTATGAAAGGCCATCCTTGTTAAAGGTTACAATGCACATTGTTAAATGTGACCTAGTTAAAGGATTTTAATCACCCTATTAGGTGTGAGCCTTGCTAGAGGACTTTAGATCATTCACTTAGAATGTCACCTGGTTAAAAGATTTACAAATGATTGTTAGGTCAACCTTAATCCAAAGGATTTACCCTAGACTGGTATAATGATTATAAAGTAACAATAAGGCTTGATCTAATCTAACAACTTACAACACACTTGTAGATTATAGATCTCTATTCTAGTCCTCCATTCTACTTGGCTTTCACACACTTCAACTCTGATAGTTTTTTCACCCTTCAAGAATATATACCCTTAAGCCTTCTTGCTTTGCTTGCCAATGCAGTCTCTTCTCTTAGGTCACTAAATGAAGCAATACCCTAGACTCCTTGTCTTCCTTAGGTTCTCGCACATGACAATCTTTGCTTCTAACCAGCCATCTCTATAAATAGAGAATTAAGATCTTTTGATGTTCACCCTCCATCATCCATTTTAGAATTAGGTTAGATTAGGTAGGATTCAATGAATCTACCCATATCTCATTTCATTCCCTTCTAGGAACTTCTCCATCAATTCTCGTTGTATTCACCTCAAAATGGTTCACCATGAATCTTGTGCCACCAGCTCATCAAGCTTATCTTCCACATGGTTCACACAATTCAAGAAATCAAACTTGTCAGCTCAAATTCATCAAATTCTCGATCTTTCTTATAATGTTGACACTTGGCATTAAATTGCTTCTGATGCTCGACACATATTGCATTGCTCGGCATCCTCTATCAAATCACTTGACACGAACTAAAGTTTACTGGTGCTTGACATCAACTAAACTTTACTCACCTAACATTTTACCACTTAGCTTACACTATTATTAGCTTTTCTCAACTCCAACTGATTTTCTACTCAACTTACACTAACTTTTCTCGAAACCTACTGTGCAAAATGTTAAGCATGGCAAATGAACTTCGTTTAACTTGTTCTTCTGAACTTAATCAGTGCATCCATCCTTTGCAAGCTTAAATAGATTATTAATGCACTATAATATCATTGTCTTAATTGATCCTTGTACTTCTTTTCCATATCATAACTCAACCTTTTCTCTAAGTGTTATTGTTACCTCATTTGATCAAATCTTCGTCATCAATCAAACAAATGATAGTACTCAAATCATATAAGCAATTGTCTTACCAACAAGTATTAGGTTTGATATTAGTGACAAAATAATTATTGAAACACATTTATCATACATGTATCAATCTATTTTCAACAATCTGAAAAGTAGACAAAATATTATGCAATTTTAGAAGAAAAAACATAGCACTTGAATATGTGTCCATATGAGCCCAAACAAAGGCTTTGAAGTTGCAAAAACTAGGATTTGAAAATTTCAGAAAACTCTAGGCATAGAGATTACAGATGACCTACAACAATGTGTAGATCACAAAATTTTACCCCAAAACAAAAAAAAAATGCTTAAAAAAAGGAGTTTGTATGAGGGAGATACCTTTATTTCAAAATCACCTTTGTAATTACTTTTCTTGAATCGTCGTTGTCACACCTCAAAAAATTAAATGACTCTAGATTTCACCTAAGATGTCCTATTTAGATGAAACAAGAGTCAATTTAGAGGTTTTTGGACCTTATAAATGTGATTCCAATATTTGATTTACACCAGCAAGCTCCAATCTTGACTTGCTAAAGAATTTATCTCCAATGGTTATGCAATGAACACTCCTTCAGCTCTAATACCAGGTAAGAATTTGGTATAGCTCTCATACCATGTAAGGATTTGGTATAAATCTGATACTATGTAAGAATCTACCTTAAGCTTTCACACCATTTAAGAATTTGCCTAAGGAAAGAATGAAATGCCAAGATCTAGAAGCTCAAGAGATAGCACAAGAGAGACAAGATATGATCAAATGAGAATGAATTAATTAGAAAATTGGATTAATACACCATAGAAGTGCCTTGTATATAAAGGAAATCAAGATGACTAGGATTCATGTAAAGACAAGCATAACAACTGAGCACATGTCCACCAATTGCAAGCTCAAGTGAAACCTGAGTGATACTTTATCTACTAATTCATAGTCAAGCTTCAAGCCACACTGAGTTATTTTATTTATACCAAGAAAAGAACAATTCATTGTACCATGAGCATAAAGCTTACCGAGTTTTACAAAGGATGTTGAGTGAACATTTATCGAGTATCATAAATAAAGAGCAGTGCATTTACAAAGTGTCACAAGAATGACATCAGAGTTTGAGGTGGCACATATTCAAATGCTACCTAATTCCACCAAGCAAGGAAAAATGGTTTACATGAATCAAGGTAAAGATTTTCAAAGATTTTATTGAAGAATATGCATTGATTATTAATAATTCTGAGGCAAAATAAACCAATAGAAATAAAATTAGAAAGGAAGAAGAGGTAAGATGATTCTAGAATTGTTAATCATGATCATAGATCAAATCGAGAAGGTTCTAGAACCCTAATTAGGTCAAACAAAAAAATGATAAAAGAATTCTATAAAAGGAGTTGTTGAGACATTTCAAAGTTTGTTGTAATTGTTGTTGATGTTGTTATTGGTAAGAATTTTGGTGACAAAGAATTGCAGTAAGGAAGGAATCAAAGCCACAATCAGAGGTTAGAGAGGACAAAGATATAGTTGTAATAAATTGTAGATCTATCATAGGAAGGTGATAACTACAAAGCAGAAGAGGATCTAATCAAGTAAAGTAAGTTGCTACTATAGGTCATTACTATTATTGTTTAACCATTGTAGTAATTTCTTAAATCCTTGAAATAGGTGGAGTTGATAATCTTATATATAAATCCCTTTACCAAGTACACAGTTGATGTGTGTTGTTAAATCCTAGTAAAAGTAGATCCTTATAGATCTCATTGTATACTCCTACCAAAGTAAGTCGCGAGAAGTGACAAACATTGTAGCCCTAACAAGGCAACCTCTTACTGCAGTAGTGTAGATGTGTGGGTTCCATCCCCATTATAATTTTCCTTCTGACCAAGGGTTTTTGTGATACCACACTTCATTGTGTAAAGTGTTATGTTTTCATGAGTTTATGTGATGTAGTTGATTTACTTGCAATTGCAAGCAAACTATTATCTAGTTAAGGTTAATCGAGCAAGAGTAAGAATAATGAAATGATTAATTAAGTAAAAATAAAAGTTTTTGTGGATACTGATTCGTTACCCCTCCCCCCGGAGCATCCTATCTATCTTGTGTTAGAATATTTAGAATAACTAAGTGGGGGGGTGGGGGTGGGTGGTGAACCAATTATCCTCAGGTCCAAATGTACCAATTCAATTTTTACTAACTTCAAAAAACTTATAAAATCACTCAATTCATATAGCATCTCATCAACAACTTAAATACTCATTCATCACTTAACTCTTTGTTCAGTATATGTCAACTAACTATAAATAGCATGCATCACACATATAACATTCACACATATATGACAGTAGGATTTAATGTGGAAGCCCAATTTGGAAGAAAACCACCAAGTAACATGCTACCACTTTTCACTCTTCCGAAGTGAGCTTGGTTAATAGCCAATCCTGTTAAATGTTACAAAACACATTGTTAAGTGTGACCCTATTAAAGGATTTAATTACTTTGTTATGAGTGGCCTAGTTAAAGTACTTTGGATCATTCCATTAGAATGCCACCTTGATTAATGGATTGAGAAAATGATTGTTAGGTCAACTGTAATTAAAGGATTTTGACTACCACAATGGCTAGAAAGTAATAGCTAGGTTTGATATGTAAAGATACAATTCACTTTGCAAATTCAGATCTCCATTCGACTCATTTGTTGGTTCATTGATTGGACTTCATTAACATCTCCTTTATTGATATCCTTGGCAACCTTTCAAGCAAACACACTTCACCTTTCCTCTGATACTTTGTTCTTCACAAGTTCTCTACAAAATTATCTATTAGAGTAAAGGGTTAGTTTCATTTCATTTATTAAATTACCTTTACTCCCTTCTTAAGATTTCCATTTATCCACCTCTATTTCCATTCAATAATTAATTAGTAATTATTAAATATCATTTACCTATTAGGGTTTTCCTTTTAGGTTTTTTGATCTCCTTCTATAAGGATTGATCAATTGTAAATTCCATTCATCTTTTTAGTCCGATAATATATTTTTCATATTCTCAGAACAAAACCTTTGCCTCTTCTTTGTCTTTTTTTTCTCTCTGACAAGTTCTTACATGCAAGTGTTCTTTGGGTTTTGTGGATTTGTATTGATCAAATCCTACATGGTATCATAGTCAGATATGTTGTAACTTGTTCAATCTTTGAAGAAAGCAGGAATGAGGTTTTTTTGGAACATATCTAGCTTTTTTTTTGTGAAAATAGGGAGTTCTTTGAATTTTGGAGCACTATGAGGCCAATTAGACCTCACAATTGGATGCAAAAGACGTCAAAACCCCCATTTTCATATAAAACTTGTCAATTTTGGACAATGTTGATTGGGAAGGCATTTTGTTTTTGGGTCCTACAACCTTTGGCACACAATCCAAGGTGTGCAAATCAAAAAAATCATAGAAAAAATATATAATATATTATTTAACATGTGACAATTTAAAAGCACTTTAGCGATCTATTTAAACTGTGCAGTGTTTTTAAAAATATCATTAGCAGTTTAGACAAACCACCACTGGTGGTTTTTAAAACCATGGTTGTCGCTACTCTTCGTCCACTACCTCCAGCCACTAGTTGCCTCTCCTCCATCACGCGCTCCACCTGTGTGCTATCGTCAAGCCACCTCTCCCTCCCTTGCCCAGCTTGCAGTGATATAGGGGGCCATGGGCTTGTTTTTAGCCATTAAAATTCTTTTTTAAGGGTTTGAAATTATTATTTTGTCTTCTGGAGTACCTGGAATTCTTTGGCTCTAACTTGAGCAAACAAGGACATTTTTTGGATCTGAAAGAAGTGTCAAAAAGTTGATTCAAAGATGGACATGATGGTGAAGGTATTTTTTGAGATTTTTTCTAGTTTAGTACATTTTTTGTTGAATTTAGATGATGCATTCTATCTTCTAAGGGGCATAACTTGCTCATTTTAGCTCCATTTTTTAATCCAAAAGAAGCATCAGAAAGATATTCTAGAGAACTATCTAGATTCTCTATTATTTTCATTAGTATTTCTCAAAGGTACATGTGATTCTCAAGCTGAAGCTTTTTTTCTCTTTTCCTGTTTACACATTCCTTCTAACAACTGGGGTTCAGTTTTGCATTATTGGGGGTGTTTTCTATTATTGTTTATGTAATTTACATCAATAAACCATAACTTTTTCAAAAAAAAATCCACAACCTTCTAAAACAATGGCCGAGACCTCTCTTTTTTTAGAACTTCTGACCCCTCATAACTATCACACATGGAAGTCCCTGATGACACAACTTCTCCTGTTAAAGTTGTGCTCTTGTTTAGATGTAGTGCATGAAGTTTTACAGAGGCCTTTGAGGTCATGCAACACAAGAACAAGATGGATGAGGCAATGAAGTTGATTTCTTTAAAATTATCTGATAGTCTATAGTTTCATCTTGATGGGTACAATACCCCTCTAGCTATGTAGACCAAGCTTGACGGCTTGTTTGGTACACTGAATGAGTTTAGGACACTTCAGATTAAGGTTACATCTCTTGTACTAGATTCTTTTCCTTCCATTAAGTACTTCTTGATGATGTTTAAACAATATAGATCTTTGTTTCAAGGTTGTAGGAAAACCAAAACTAGCACTGAATGCATTTACGTGATTCTTTCTAAGCTTCATGGAAACTTTCAGATTTTTGCTTCTACCTTCTATTCCACCAAGGATGCTTTGGGTACTAGATTTACTATGCCATCCTTTGAGGTTTTTTGTGATCTTTTGACTCGAGAGAAAGCTCAGCTCTCTCAATTGGATTCTCTCATAGGCTCACAAACATATGCATTGGTAGCTCAACCATCTTCTGGGATGAAAGAGAAGAAATAAAAGTCACATCCTATAGAGTCTCAAATTGATTGTAACCCTCACATCACATCAGACCCATAACCTCCTAAGGGAGATAAACCAAAGCCAAAAATACTAAAGTGCGCTTATTGTAATAAGCCCAATCGTGATGAGTCATATTGTTATGAGAAGAAGTTAGATGGCTATGCCAAACAGGTTTCATATTTGATAGATCTCCTTCAAAAGAGCAACATTGATATTCCTTCTACTTCTCACTGATCTTCTTCATCGTCATCATTTCAGTCAGATGGTAAATACATAGGAAAGGGTCATGCACTATGTGCAACTACTACTCCACATTCTTCTACATGGTTATTAGATTTAGGTGCTTCACACCATATGTCATCTTTTCAGGATTTGTTCTCTTCTTTTGAGGTTTCTCCCACTCTACACATTTTGATGGGAAACAACATTGTTATGACTATATGTGGAAAATGTTCTTTTGACATTGATGATGGTACATTTCATGATGTACTATGTGTTCCATCTTTGTCCTCTAACCTTCTCTCTATTTATTGAATTACACATAGTGATACAAGGAAGATAGTTGAGTTTTAGTTGAGTTTGCACAAGATTTAGTGCACATCATAAATAGTGAGACAAACAATATTTTTGCTATAGGGACTATTGATCATTCTTCTTGCTTATATTGTTTCTCTCATTTCGATCCACCATCTCTACTATTAGAGACTCACTCTCCTTTTTCACGAGAGACTACTGAGGTGAAGTTAAGTCACTTAAACTTATGTGGTGTCCCTGAGACCAGTGTTGTGACTTCTACACCTCCACCTCATGTTCAAATTCCATCTATTGCACATGATTACTCTTCATCATTTCCTACCATTCTAGCTCCAGTCATCGAGCCACCTACTGCAGTTGTTGAGGATATATCAGAGGACACATATCTCCTCTAGGATGACAAATTCAATGCACCTTTTATTCCACCTCCATCGAAGATTCCATTTTAGGATTCTCATGCATTCTCCTTTGAGCATTAGCTAAGACTTCTAGCTTCATCTTACATTCTGAGGTTTCACCCTCCTTGTCCACTACCTTTTTTCTTTAAGATTGGAGCCACATTGGTATGTTCATTAACACGGGAGTTCCTCCATTCTGGGGGGCTATGGAGTCTCAAGCCTCTATCATGGGGGGTTTCATTGTACTTATGGTCTTGAGAGAGTCTCTTGAGATATTTCATTTGTGCATCATTTTCTATCTCTTTTTGCAGTAGGATTTTTCCCACTAGATTTTCTCTATTTATTTGTTTCATAGAGATTTGGTTGTGATTGGGTACCTCATCAAGCCTTTTTGCTGGGACCCAAGTTTTTCTTTCAGCATTGTAGTTTCTTTGTTTTTTCATGCATTGTTTGTAGCTGCATTTGCTTTCATCTTAAGGGGGGTGTTAGAGTAAAGGGTTAATTTGATTTAATTTATTAAATTACCTTTACTCCCTTCTTAAGATTCCCTTTATGCACTTGCATTTCTATTTAATAATTAATTAGAAATTATTAAATTTCATTTACCTCTTAGGGTTTGCCTTTTGGGTCTTTCAATATCCTTCTATAAGGATTGATCAATTGTAAATTTCATTCATATTTTCAGTTTGATAATACATTTTTCATATTCTTAGAGCAAAACCCTTACCTCTTCTTTATAACAGGTTCTTGCATGCATGTGTTCTTCAAGTTTTATGGATTTGTATTAATCAAATCCTATGCCTCCTTAAATAGGTATCTATGATCTTTTGTTTCTTAGACATCACCATAGATCTTAGGGTTTGGTTAGATTCAATGAATTTGTCCATCATTTTTTCCTACTGCTTTCTTGAATTTTCTATAACTTTCTCCTTAAATCCTTGCCTTTGATTGCATAAAAAATCAATTTGTGCATTTAATATGTCATATCATCAGACCTTATCATCCACACATTTTGACTAATCAAAAAATTCAACTATGTCGGCCTCAAACTTGATTCTTTCACAAACTATTGATTTGTTGACACTCAATCATCACTATGTTCTTCTGTTTGGTCATCACTATGCAAATCAGTCACTACTTATGTTTCGCTCGACTTTCACTGGCTTGCTTAGTCTTCACTATGCTCGATCACTACTATAGTTTCTTCTTCATCTTGCTCAACCCTAACTAACATTCAACTAATAGTGTTTACTTAGCCAATTCTTAAGTCCCTTAATCTTCTACTTCATTAGCCTAGTAAAACTGTCACTAGTTTAAGCTTAGTGTTTTACTTAACTTCTTATTTTCTCTTCTATAGATCAACTCAATTATCTTATTCACTTCATATAATGATTAAACAATACATCATCTTGTCAAAGATTAACTAATGAAATATCCATTGCAATTCCAACAAACTTGCTCCTCATTACTCAACAACTTCACTAGTTCATCTAGTTACCTCTCTTTTCAAAACCTCTTCATCAATAAATTGATACGAAACTCTTCATTGTTAGTAAATGTCTCTCTGGTAGGTTTGACATCAATGACAACATACAAATTATTCCAATTGTAGTTTTCAACAATATTCCTCTTTGGCATTGATGGTAACACCTTTAGTTATCATGCAAATGCAAACGATTTCACTTGATTTATCATTAACAAATCCCTTGGTGATGTGATACAAATCTTCATTAATATCCTTAGTTTCATTATGTTTCTCACCTTGCACTCACTTACACTTCTCCCTCTATGATACCAAGTGTATAATCTTCAATGCTAACACCGAGTTTAATGTATTGGCTCCCTCTTTTACATCTCTTTTTGTGATTCATCTTCTCCCTCTATTAGTGGGTAAATTGTAAATGTACATATTCTCTCTATTTACATGTAGCTTCTATGGTAACTACATATATTCTCCCTCTTTGACAATAATTCATAAGACATCATCCATTCACATACACAACATCCTCTCTATGTCACTGTTTGACTAATATTTCAAGATCACTTTCTCTTTACTATTTGACTTGACTCCTTGGTGTCTCATCTGCTCATGCTCCAATCCATCTTTTCACAATCTTTAGGCAACTACTAAAGTGAGACCTCCTACATCAATGTGTAATATATTGTAATCATAACATTTGATTAAATGCAACATCTCTTCTCAACTTTCTTCAGATACAAGAATGACCCTTTACTTACCTCTTAGATACTCAAAACCATTCATAGGTAATGTTTTAGTGAATATATCATCTAATTCACTATCAATTTCCACATATTTTCTCTTCTTCTTTCTCTTAGATCCATCAAGGGTTAGTTGAGACTTGAAAGAACATTCAACACTAGATGGTATATAGTTATCCAAATTCGATAATTCAAATGCAACAAGTCTACCAATTAGACTCTCCAAGGTTAGATCATTGTAGTGCCTACCCCTAGATTACATTTTTTTATTATTGCCGAACTCTTTTAGGATAGTTTATGCATAATGATTAGTAGCATTATCTTTCAGATTATCATATATTATTTCATATTCAGTTGATTTTATGATGAGACCACTTGGTACTAGTCACTTCATGTATGCATGATTATACCTTGATAATGATTCTTACAATGATTTCAATTATTTGACGATGATTAGATAGATGGATTATTATACATGTTTTCTTATGGATACTTACCCCATACTACATGTGTATGGTGAGTGTGTATATTTTCTTTATGTATGATGTTTCTGATGTGGTTAAGGAAGGGAGTCATAGTCACCTACTAGTCAGGATCTACATGATGCACCACTTCCTGCCATTGTCTATTTGGTTTAGAATATATGTGTTTGTACATGCATGGATTTTATGTAGATTGTAGGTATCGGGTATCGACTTCCCTGAATTGCCAAGATGAGCATACCATATCGTAATATCTCAATGGTAAGAGAGGGGAGATAAATTCTTGAGTCCAAATCCTATTCTTTAAACCCATTTGTCCTAGAAAATTAGGACAAGTATCTAAGATTATTACCCTTCTAAATGCGTCGTATGATGTAAATTCATGATTATAACCCTAAAGTTTGATCGGGTATGTGGTATTTTATGATGGGTTTTTGTATTTCGTCCTATAGGTCCTTGGTATTTTTCTATTAATTAAATCAAATTAAAAGATTAAATTAATGATTTAATTTAATGGAAAATTATTATGACATTTTCAATATTTAATTATATTTAATTAATTGGGAAATTAAATAAATTTGAAGAATTAAATTTAAAGAGAAAATTATAGTCTAGTTTGTGAGCGTAATAATATTTATTTAATTTAATAATAATATATTTAGTATATCATTTTTAAGTAAATGGTAAATATTATTATTACTTAATAAATATTTTATCAAATAATGCTTTGAAAATAAATTAAAGAGTGAAAAAGAAATTAATTTATTGAAGATATTTAAAATTGCATAAAGTATGCATGAAGTTTTGAAAAAATTAATAAAGAGTTAAAAAAGTTGCGATCAAGGAGTTCCCTTGAGTGATCGCACAACCAATGCCTTGAATTTAGGAGAGAACTCCTTATCAACAATTGAGGGTCCATTTTTTAGGGATAAGGAATTTTGGAGAAGGAAATTTTTAGAGAGAAGGTTTTGAGAGAAGAGATTTCTCTCACAATCTTTGGGTGTTTGCAAATTAGCATCAAAACTAGGTAGACCCTTATGTTTTGTTTACCCAGTTAATCATGTAATTTAATATTCATGTTTTCTTCGTGATTGCAAATTGTTTATCCAAATTTCATTGTGACGAATCTTTCAATATTGTATTTTGAGATTTCTGGTATGCATATGGATTTCTTTTGTATACGTGAGGATTAAAAATATCAGTAAAACCCTCATTCTGTAGATTCAATGTTGCAAGAAAATTATGAAGGATTTTGAAAGAAATGGAAATTTTATATTGAAAATATGATTGGTTTGTTGTATTTTTCCTATCAGAGTGTTTGATAGAACATCTGTGTGTGTGTGTGTGTGTGTGTGTGTGTGTGTGTGTGTGTGTGTGTGTGTGTGTGTGTGTGTGTGTGTGTGTGTGTGTGTGTGTGTGTGTGTGTGTGTGTGTGTGTGTGTGTGTGTGTGTGTGGGAAGAGAGGGGGTTTTACCCCACCCCCTTATCCCCTACCAACAGCTTCACCACTGTTGTTTGCAGGGTATTGTAACAACAACAATACTTTGTATGGTTGCTGCCACAGGTCCCTATGATAATAGGGTGGCCACACAACCCATAAAGGCTAGCGGGCCCTAAACGCAAGGTAATATGCATTTCAAATTTTATTTTAAAATTGTTTTTTATTTAGTTTTTAATAAATTTAAATTGTATCTAATTTTTATTAAATTTAAATTGTATTTAATTTAAATTATTATTTATTAATAATTTTAATTAATATTTAATAATTTAATAAATAAATAATTAATATTAACATAGTTATTTATGTTGTGATTATTAATTAATTTAATTAAATTTAGTTTAATTAAGTGTGATTAATAATGTTTAATGAAGTTTTAAATTTATTTTATTATTATTAATAATATTGATTTTATTAAAATTATAATTATTTTATTTGAAAATCAATAATTATTATTTTAATAATTATTTAAATTATTTTGGAATAATTGACTTATAATCGAATAAGGGTAATTGTGCATTTTGTTCAAATATAAGAAAAAGGTTAATTTGTAAGGGTAAATTTTGAATCTCATCTACTTAAAACATACATTGAAACATATACTTAAACCTTGTTGTTAACTTAACTATGTGTTTTCAAAATCAAACCAAACTATGAAACTACACTGTTACATGTATGTTGTCTATGTTTTAGGTTTGGGTTGACTAGAGCATTGACTAGTTTTAGGACGTTTGCCAAAGGCTTAGGAGTTCTGTGTTTGTGGTATTATGATGATTTGAACTTGATCTTTTAAACTCAACCATGGTAATGTGTTTGGCATGCTCTATGATGACTTTGGTCATACTGTTCGTTGTTGCTTTCAATATCTTTGTGTGATTATGAGGTGAATGGTATGACATATTTATCTTGACCTTTGAGTCTTCAATTAGTTATGTTTGGGATACTTTCTAGTTGCTTGTAAAAAACTGAAGGATTATTGAGAATTATCTTTTGATGCTTTTTCTAGTCACTTGTATAGGACTGAGGGAAATACTGTGATTCTTTGATTTATGATTTTATGAGCTCAGGGTAGGTTATCTATATGTAGTGTCGGGAAGTGATGTGCAATGGAGGCCAGGGCCCAAAGTGGCTACTAGGGTAACCCATTGTAAGTTGTTTAATAAGTGAAAACACTATACTAAATGATAGTAAAATGAACCTAATAAGAGTGTTTCTATGTTCTCTCCCATGCCTTGAGTGCTAGCATAGATTAGGATGGGAGTAGAGATAACACTTGGTTGTGACCATGCATCATTATTATGCCTTGTCAGTACAAAAGGATATCAGTGTCGCACAGAGTCACTCAGGGGTCAGGGTCAAGTTAGACTGCCAGGGTAAATCTAGCATTGATTCGTGCAATGACACTTGTCTGCTTATATAGTAGATTCCCTATGTGTCTTTGTTTGCCTCTAGGTCTAAATGTCAATTTATCTTGGAACCTTTGAGTTAGGTTACTTTTAGGGTTTCCTAGACATAGATATCACTTTTGATTTTGGGATTGATATCTTTTTTGGGACTTGAGACTATCTCCTTAGTGTGGTGGGAGTGGACCTTTTTGGGTTACCACGAGGTCGGGTGGTAGTGCTTTTACTCTTACCATTGAGATTTGTTCGTTAATGTCGTGGTTGGAGTTCCTTGTTTGCATTTCCTTTCATTTGATCTTTGTGTATTATGATGGATGGTTATATCTTTATGATGGATGATTTCACTTATTGTATTTTACTTTATTTCATGGATCTGAAAGGGATGATGTAATCTATTTTTATAAATGTATATTCTTTCATCCTTTCATACCTTGTGACATGTACAATGGATGATTGTGCATTTTGAATTTTATTGCCGAGTGACATTCAAAACAAATGTATATTATTTAAATAAACTTGTACTTGTAGTATTCTTTTATGTGGATATGTTAATTATTGACTTAGTATTATTTATTTTTAAATGTGACTCAATGTCTTGGGATCCTTAGGGAATGTAATCTGTTATGTTTTCTTATGTGTGATTATATGTTATTGCTTCCGCTATTTTATGATTGTTGTGCATGTTATTCTTTAAAAAAAAATGTTTGGCAAACTTAGTAGAACTTTAGAAAACTTTAGGAATAATTATTTTGGGTCCCTTGGTAGGGCATTACATCTGGTATCAGAGCCTGAGTTCTACATTGGGAGCTCTGGGCATATTGGAATGCCAATAGTTGTTAACTAGTTGAACTAAAACAAAATTATGTATATATATTATACATAAACTATTATTTAAACTATTATGTATATCTATTTCAAATTGAACTCGAACTAGAACTAAAACAAAACTTAAACTATTAGTTGTATATTTTCAAACTTGAACACTTAGACTTCAAAACTAAAATATACTTAAACTTAAGTTAGGCAAAACTGAAAATTGAACTTCTATTGTTTTCAAAACATGTGTCTTTTATGTATGCTTTACAGTAGTATGTTTTATGGTTACTATAGCATCTTGTATCTTGGAGATTATTGTAGGATGGTATCTAGGATGAGATCTTCTATTAGAGGTCGTGGACAAGGTAGAAACATCAGTGTACATGAGTCTATAAAAAAAAGGCCCTAATTAGGAAGAGGATAGGGGGGAGCATGCTAACGAGCATCATGAAGAGAACCATAGTGAGCAGCATGCTGACTCAAAGGAGGTTGACCTGAGGCAAATGATGAGAACCATCATTGATCTCCTACCTCCTCTTCATGGTCAGGATGGAGTGCATCAAGTAGGGCATGAGGATAGACCTAGGTCTAGGAGCCCTTGAAGGGACCGGCAAAGATCGATTGTAGCTGCTTAGATGAAGGACCTTTAGAGGTCCAAAGTCAAACCCTTTAATGGGATGGGTTCAAGTTATGTAGCTAAGCAGTGGCCTATTTCTCTTGACAGGGTTTTTGCTATTCAGGACTTTGACACTAATGTTAAAGCAAAATTTTCTATTACCAACCTGAAACTCTTTGGAACCACTTGGTGGACTATCGAAGGGAAGAAACTGGGTATAAACATGAATAATGTCACATGGGAGTTATTCCTAGAAAACTTCTGAGAGTGATTCCTACCAGAGGAATGGAACCAACATAAAGTAAATGAATTCCACAACCTCAAATAGTTCACTATGACCATAACAGAGTATGAGTGCAAGTTCTATGAGCTCATTCCCTATGTGGGAATTAGTGATAACCCAACACAATTGGCACAACATTTCATCAGAGGCTTGAACAATTGTCTAGTTGGGGGTGTTAAGGTATTTGAGCCTAAAACCTTCAAAGATGTGGTACATCGAGCCATTCTTGTAGAAAAGAGTGTTAACCTAGGACATGGGGGTTTTGTGGGAGCACCTACAATATCAAGATCTAAGGGAAACCACAACTCAGGTGGGAACATGAAACCTCCTTTTCCTAAGGGGAATTAGAACCAACAACAACTTTAGCAACAACAATAGGAGAAGGGATCAAACCCTCAAGCACAAAGCGGTGGCAATGGTTCTAACTCTAAGAACTATTGCAATGCACAACACAATAGGCAAAATCAAAACACAACCTATACAAAGAAACCAATCTTTTTCTAGTAGGGATAGCCATTAGTAGTTGAGTGCACCTCCAACAGGGAGGGGATCTGGTAGAGGCATAGGGTGTTATTCTTGTGGGAAGTTTGGACACATTGCAACCCACTATCCACAGTGTGCATCTCAGTGTTTAGGTTCTAGGCCAATGACATCTGAGCCCACCATTGGAGATACAGGTAGAGCTCATAGGCCATTTGCGGCGGTGGACCACCGTTAGGCAGACCATCAGGAGACCATGGTTGAGACGATGGGAGCTATTTGAGGTACACCTCTCTTCGTATTGTTTGATTCAAGTGCCATAGACTCTTTTATTTCACCATCATTAATTGCTAAGTGTAAGCTAGAAGTAGTTAAGCAGGACTTGGGTTAGCAAGTGAAACTAGCCTCAGGAACTAGGGTTTCCACAGATTTCATAGTTCAAAAGTGTGAACTAAGCTTAGGAGGGTGTGTGATGTTAGTTGATCTTTGGGTAATTCCTCTTGGCTCTTATGATGTGATCTTAGGTATGGATTGGCATGGCTCTCATAGAGCTAGTATAGACTACAGAAAAAATACCATCGTGTGCCAGGATGATCAAGGGAAGGACGTAGAGATTGTGGGGATACAAAGACCTATATCTCTATGGATGATATCCACTATGAAATTAAAGTAGAGCTTTCATAAGGGATGTCAGGTATTTGCTATTATGGTAAGCAAGCTAGAAGAAGAAGAGCATGCAGGAAAGACTATAGACCACCCTATTCTATAGGAATATGTAGATGTCTTTCCCAGTGAGATTTTGGGCATGCTCTTGTAGAGAGATATTGATTTCAACATTGATCTCATTCTAGGAGCAGAGCCTATTTCTAGAGCTCCTTATCATATGACCACTTAGGAATTGAGTGAGTTGCACCTATAGCTTGAGGACCTTATGGCCAAGGGTAGTATCTGACTGGGTCTATCACCATGGGGAGCTTCAGTGCTCTTTGTGAAAAACAAGGATGGTTCATTGCACCTATGTATTGATTATAGACAACTAAACAAGGTGATAATAAAGAATAGGTATCCTTTACCAAGGATCGACAATTTATTTGATCAAATTAAGGGAGCTACAATGTTCTCCAAAATTGATCTTAACTTAGGATAACATCAGCTTCACATTTGGGATGCTGATATTCATAAGACTGCCTTTCGAACTTGCTATGGGCATTGCGAGTTCACAGTAGTTCCTTTTGGGTTGACGAATGCTCCATCAATTTTCATGTGTCTGATGAATGGAGTGTTCCATTCCTATCTTGATAGATTTGTACTTGTGTTCCTAGATGATATATTGATATATTCTAGATCCCAGAAGGAGCATGAGGTACATCTGTATTTAGTTTTGCAGTGCTTGAGAGATAATCAACTTTATGCCAACTCGGCGAAGTTTGATTTCTTTCAATTAGAGATACAATACTTAGGGCACATCATATCTGGTGAGGGTATCTCTATAGACCTTGCAAAGATTTAGGAAATGATAGATTGGCCCACACCTACTACCATGTCAGAAATTCATAGCTTCATGGGTCTAGCTAGTTACTATCATAGGTTCGTCCAAAACTTATCCATAATAGCACATCCTATCACTTCCCTTCAGAGGAAAGGAAAGAAGTTTTTCTGGACGGAGAAATGCAAGGAAGAATTTTGAAAGCTCAAGGAGCTTTTGACTAGTGCACCTATCTTATCACTACCTGATCCAGTAGGTGACTTCATGGTGTATAAAAATGCTTCCCTTGAGAGGATTGGAGTAGCATTGATGTAGGATGGAGGAGTGTATTACATATGAATTGTGCAAACTCAAGGATCACGAGCTGAATTATCCTACACATGATCTTGAGTTAGCTATGATAGTTCATGCCTTGGTGAGATGGAGACACTTCTAGCTAGGACACAAATTTGAACTTTATAATGATCATCGTAGTCTACAATATATATTCATGCAACCTAATCTGAATGTTAGGCAAAGGTGTTGGGTGGAGTTTCTTTGTGAGTATGACTTCAAGGTGAAGTATATTCAGGGAAAGGAGAATGTGGTAGTTGATGCTTTGAGTCACAGGAGACATGTGACTCTATCTATGACTCTTAGTGTGGATTTGAGGATCTGTATACTTCAGGCACTCCCTATAGATATTTGGTATCAGAACGTGAGAAGAGAGATAGATTCAAGGAGACCATTGGAGGGCACATTTTTAGATTATGTTTTAGAGTCGGATGGCCTTTTGCGACATTCAAGAAGGATCTATGTACTGCTACTAGATGAGCTTCGTACATTGATCCTATCAGAGGCTCATCGTGCACCTTACTCAATACATCCAGGTGTCAAGAAGATGCATGCAGACTTGTGACATCTATCTATTGGATAGGGATGAAGCATGATATCACTGATCTTGTGGCTAGGTGGCTTGAGTGTCAGAGAGTCAAAGTAGAACACCAACTTCTAATAGGGCTTTATTGTCAAATCTCATTCCTTCATGGAAGTGGAAAATCATCTCTATGGATTTCATAGTAGGATTGCCTATGAATTCTCGTTGACATGACACTATCATGGTCATTGTTGATCAGTTGACTAAGGTGGCACATTTTTCATCAATGAGGTCATCCTAAACTGCAACTTTTGTACCTAATGTCTTCATGTGTGATATCATGAGACTACATGGAATTCCAAAAAGATCATTCCGAATAGGTATCCTGTATTCACTTCTGCATTTTGGACATTACTACAACATGATCTTGGAGTGTAGTTGAAATTTAGCTCAACTTATCACTTAGAGACAAATGGGAAAATCAAAAGAGTGAATTAGGTTATGGAGGATATGTTGAGGATGTATATGATGGATAGACTAACTATTTGGGAGGATTATCTTTACCTAGTGGAGTTTGCTTATAACAACATATATCACAATTCTATTGGCATGACACCTTTTCAAGCCTTGTATGGCCATCCTTGTCATACACCTTTGAGTTGGAATAGTCTTAAGGATCACATCCTATTAGGTCCTGATATGCTTTGAGATATGGAGCAATAGGTAGTGTGCATCTATGAGCACATGTCTACAATACAGGATAGATAGAAAAGGTATGTCGATGCTCATAAGACAGATAAGTAGTTTTTTGTGGGAGAGAAATTTTTCTTGAGAGTGCATCTAGAAAAGAGTCTGATCCATTATGGAAAGGGTTCAAAGCTAGCACCTTGCTTTGTGGGACCATTTGAGATTCTTGAGAGGATAGGTTTAGTTGCCTACCATCTTGCTTTGCTACCCAACCTAGCATGTGTTCATGATGTTTTCCATGTTTTTGTACTTAGGCAGTATATTCCTGATGTGGTACATGTTCTTGATTGGAATGTGTTATAGGTAGAGGACGAGCAACTAGCTTTGGAGCAAGGTTCATATTCTAGAGTAGGGGAGTCGACCCTTAGGGGTCAAACCATAGAGTAGGTAAGGGTCCAATGGGACCCTATTGATGAGTCATCAGCTACATGGGAGGATGCATTTGGCTTACGGGATTTATATCCCTACTTTTTTATAGGCTTTTGGGAGTAAGTGTAAGTCCATGAGGGGTTGATGTAGTGCCTACCCCTAGTTTACATTTTGTTATTATTGTTCAACTCTTTTAGGCTAGTTTATGCTTGATGATTAGTAGCATTATCTTTTAGATTATTGGATATTGTTTCATATTCAATTGATTTTATGATGAGACCACTTGGTACTAGCTACTTCATGCATGTATGATTATACCTTGATGATGATTATTACAGTGATTTCAGTTATTTGATGATGATTAGATAGATGGATTATTATACGTATTTTCTTATGGATACTTACCCCATATTACATTTTTATGGTGTGCATGTATATTTTCTTTATGTATGACATTTTTTATGTGATTAAGGAAGGGAGTCATAGTCACCTGCTAGTTAGGATCTACATAATGCACCACTTCCTACCATTGTTTGTTTTGTTTAGAATATATGTGTTTGTACATGTGTGGATCTTATGTAGATTGTAGGTATTGGGTATTGACTACCCTGAATTGCCAGGATGAGCGAACCCTATCGCAATATCTCAATGGTAAGAGAGGGGAGATAAATTCTTGAGTCCAAATCCTAACCTTTAAACCCATTTGTCCTAGAAAATTAGGACAAGTATCTAAGATGATTACCCTTTCAAATACGTTGTATGATGTAAATTCGTGATTATAACCCTAGAGTTTGATCGGGTACGTGGTATTTTATGACAAGTTTTCGTATTTCGTCTTATAGGTCCTTGGTGATTTTTCTATTACTTAAACCAAATTAAAAGATTATATCAATGATTTAATTTAATGGAAAATTATTATGATATTTTAAATATTTAATTATATTTAATTAATTAAATAAAAAGAAATAAATTTAAAGAGAAATTATAGTCTAGTTTGAGAGTTTAATAATATTTATTTAAATTTAATAATAATATATTTAGCATATCATTTTTAAATAAATGGTAAATATTATTATTACTTAAGTTAATAAATATTTTATCAATTAATGCTTCAAAAATAAATTAAAGAGTAAAAAAGAAATTAATTTATTAAAGATATTTAAAATTTCATAAAGTATGCTTGAAGTTTCGAAAAAGTTAATAAAGAGTTAAAAAAGTTGTGATCAAGGAGTTCCCATGGGTGATCGCACAATCAGTGCCCCAAATTTAGGAGAGAACTCCTTATCAGCAATTGAGGGTCCATTTTCTAGGGATCAAGAATTTTGGAGAAGGAAATTTTCAGAGAGAAAGTTTTGAGAGAAGATATTTCTCTCACAATCTTTGGGTGTTTGTGAATTAGCATCAGAACCAAGTAGACCCTTGTGTTTTGTTCACCCAGTTAATCATGTAATTTACTATTCCTGTTTTCTTCGTGATTGTGAATTGTTTATCCAAATTTCATTGTGACAAATCTTTCAATATTGTATTTTGAAATTTCTGGTATGCACATGGATTTCTTCTGTATACATGAGGATTAAAAATATCAGTAAAACCCTCATTCTCTAGATTCAGTGTTGCAAGTAAATTGGGAAGGGTTTTGAAAGAAATGAAAATTTTATATTGAAATTTGATTGGTTCGCCGTATTTTTCCTATCAAAGTGTTTGATAGAACATTTGTAAAAAAATATATATTATAAAAAGTTTGTTTTGGGATAGGTTTTTGTTTATATTAAAAAATGATTTATATATAATTTTTTTAATAATACACACACACACACACACACACACATATAAAGTTAATGGGAGGACAGGGGTTTACTCCACCTCCCCCCCATCCCCTGCCGATAGCTTCACCGGTGTTGTTCGTAGGGTACTGCGACAGCTGGGTTGTCATACGACCCATAAAGTTTGGTGGGCCATAAACACAAGGTAATATGCGTTTCAAATTTTATTTTAAAATTGTTTTTTATTTAGTTTTTAATAAATTTATATTATTTTATTTTTTATTAAATTTATATTATCATTTATTAATAATTTTATTAATAGTTAATAATTTAATAAATAAATAATTGATATTAATATAATTATTTATGTTATGATTATTAATTAATTAAATTAAATTTAGTTTAATTAAGTGTGATTAATAATGAATATCATTTAATGAAGTTTTAAATTTATTTTACTATTATTAATAATATTGATTTTAATAAAATTATAATTATTTTAATTGAAAATTAATAATTATTATTTTAATAATTGAATAAATAATTACCTTTAAATTATTTTGGAATAATTGACTTATAATCGAATAAGGGTAACTGTGCATATTGTTCAAATATAAGAAATGGGTTAATTTGTAAGGGTAAACTGTGAATCTCATCTACTTGAAACATACATTGAAACAAATACTTAAACCTTACTGTTAACTCAACTATGTGTTTTCAAAATGAAACCAAACTATGAAACTACACTATTGCATGTATCTTTTTTATGTTTTAGGTTTGGGTTGACTAGAGTGTTGACCAGTTTTAGGACATCTACCAGAGGCTTGGGAGTTTTGTGTTTGTGATATTATGATGATTTGAACTTGATCTTTTAAACTCAACCATGGTAATGTGTCGGGTATGCTCTATGATGAGTTTGGTTATATTGTCCATTATTGCTTTCAGTGTCCTTGTGTGATTATGAGGTGAATGGTATGGCATATTTGTCTTGATCTTTGAGTCTTCGACCAGTTATGTTTGGGATACTTCCTAGTTGCTTGTAAAGAACTGATGGATTATTGTGAATTATCTTTTGATGCCTTCCAGTCAGTTGTATAGGATTGAGGGAAATACTATGATTCTTTGATTTGTAATTTTATGAGCTTAGGGTAGGTTATCTATATGTAATGTCAGGAAGTGGCTTACAATGGAGGTTGGGGCCCAAAGTGGTTGTTAGGGTAACCCATTGTAAGTTGTTTAATAAGTGAAAAAACTACACTAAATGAGAGTAAAATGAAAGAAATAAGAGTCTTTGTATGTTCTCGTACATGCCTCAAGTGGGCTGGGTTAAGAGCCACCCCTATTCAAGGTTACAAAACACATTGTTAGGTGTAACCCTGTTAAAGGATTTAATCACCCTATTAGCAATGGTATGGTTAGAGGAGTTTGGATCATTCCATTAGAATGTCACCTTGATTAAATGATTTACAAAATGATTGTTGGGTCAACCTTGATTAAAGGATTTTGACTGCCATAATGTTTAGAACATAACAGCTAGGTTTGATATATAAAGATATAACTCACTTTGCGAATTTAGATCTCCATTCAGATCATTTGTTGGTTCATTGACTATACTTCATTAACATCTCCTCTATTGATCTTCTTTGCAACCCTTCAAGCAATCAAACTTCATCAATCTTTTCACCTTTTCTTTGATACTCTATTCTTCACAAATTCTCCACAAAATCACAAATCAACGATGAAATAACCTTAGAAAACATCTGTTATGGGTCCTTAAAAGGTAGCTACAATTTTTTGATGCCTAAACCTCACCATAGATCTTAGGGTTTGGTTAGATTCAATGAATCTATCCATCTAGTCCTTTCTTGAAACTTCTAGAAAATTCTCCTTAAATCCTTGCCTTTGATTGTATAACAAACTCAATTCATGCATTTAATACAACATATCATCAATCCTTATCATCCACGCATTTTGAATAGGCCAAAAATTCAATTATGTTGGCCTCCAACTTGATTCTTTCATAAACTATTAATTTGTTGACACTCGGTAATCATTGTATTCTTCTTCTTGTTAATCACTGTGTAGCATGGTCACTATTATTCTATCCCACTCATTGTTCACTGGTTTGTTTAGTCTTCACTACAATCAGTCACTACTAGATTTTCTTCTTCATCTTGCTCAGCCACAACTAACACTTGGCTAATACTATTTTCTCAACCAACTCTTAAGCTCCTTAATCTTTTGTTTCATTAGCCTAGAATATGTCAATCATTTAAACTTAGTGTTTTACTCAGCTTCTTTTTTTCTCTTTTACACATCAAATTAAGTGTCTTCTTCACTTTATATAATGATTAAACAATACATTATCTTGTCAAAGACTAATTGATAAAGTGACCATTATAATTTCAACATACCTGCTCCTCATTACTCAACAAATTCAGCAGTTCATCTAGTTAACTCTCTTCTCAAATCCTCTTCATCGATCAAATCATATGGAACTATACACTATTAGTAAATGTCTCTCCAGTAGGTTTGACATCAATGAAAACATAAAAATTGTTCCAATTGTAGTTTCCAACAATTTCCCTCTTTGGCTTTGATGGAAACACCACTAGTTACCATGCAAATGTAAATGACTTCACTTGATTATCATAAAAAGCTCCCTCTATGATATGATACAAATCTTCATTAATATCCTTAGTTTCATTCTAATTCTCATCTTGAAATCACTTACACTTT
This sequence comes from Cupressus sempervirens, assembly GCA_028749045.1. Taxonomy (NCBI): domain Eukaryota; kingdom Viridiplantae; phylum Streptophyta; class Pinopsida; order Cupressales; family Cupressaceae; genus Cupressus; species Cupressus sempervirens. The sequence goes on along the minus strand of CM053784.1, from coordinate 724,532,240 downwards.
CCCCTCTATGATACTAGTTGTATAATGTTCAATGCTAACACCAATTGTAATGTATTGGCTCCCTCTTTTATATCTCTTCTTGTGATTCATCTTCTCCCTTTGTTACTAGATAAGTGGCAATTGTACACATTCTCCCTCTATTACTAGATAAATGGAAACTATACTTATTATCCATCTTTATATGTAGCTTGTCCGGTAACTAGATATATTCTTCCACTTTGACAACAATTCAAAAGACATCATCCATCTACATACACAACATCCTCTCTATGTCACTATCTTGATGATATTTCAAGATCACTTTCTCTTTCATGTTTGACTTGACTCCTATAGAGTCTCATTTGATCATGATTCAATCCATCTTTTCACAATCTTTAGGCATCTCCTAAAGTGTGATCTCCTGCATCAATATGTAATTTATATTGATCATAATATTTGATGCAATGCAACATCTCTTCTCATCTTACTTCAATTAGTAGAATGACCCCTAACTTACCTCTTAGATACTCAAAAGCATCCTTCTGTAATGCCTTAGTGAATATATCATCTATTTGCTCATTTGTGTTCACATACTCCAATCTCACTTCTTTGTCTTGTACCAACTTTCTCAAGTAATGATACTTGATAAAAATGCATTTGGTATTTGTATGCATCACATAATTCTTTGATATATTTATAAAACTTGTGTTATCACAATATATCACAATAGGTTTAGTTATCTCTTCCTTCATATCTTTCAATAATTTCTTGATCCACACAATATTTGAATAATTGACTTCTATAGAAACATACTCAGCCTCTAAACTATGGATTGAGATATACAATTTTGCTTCTTGCATATCCATTAAATTAATCTTTTGCCTAGAAAGAAAGTGCCTCCACTTGTACTCTTTCTGTCATCAATGTTTCATGCCCAATTAGCATCTGTGTAATCATTTAGCTCAAAATTGTCACCCTTTTTGTACCATAATCCATATCTTTTTTTCCTTTTAGATATCTCAATATCCTTTTCACAGTCATCATGTAATTTTCTCTAAGATTAGCAAAAAATCTAACAACAATACCAACTGCTAATGCAATGTCAGGTCTACTATGTATAATGTATTGTAGTTTTCCCATTGACTTGTACAATGTTTAATTCACTTTAGCAAAATCATCATTCTTTGAAAGTTTATGACTAGTAACCAACTAGTCTTGAGTCTCACATTCCAAATGTCTTCAAGATCTCCTTGATATACTTTGATTGAGTAATGTATATAGCTATGATATTGCTATCAGGATTTAACTGTGTGATTTTGAGTCAAACTCATTGACCCATGTTTCATGAGGAGTGATTCAACATGAATCCATCTCTCATGAGAATAAATGGAACACTTAGCACTCATTGGATCTAGGTGATGCTCATAGGGGTGAAGCACCAAGACTTCCCGAGAGGTCACCCATCCCAGTACTACTCCAACCTGAGCATGCTTAACTATGGAGTTTCCTCCATGGTTAAACTCAAAGCTTGCAACCCCATTTGCAAAACCTTCACCAAGTGTTGTGCCTTATGAACCATTCATTAGAAAGCCCCTTAAGCTCATCAATTGATAAGTAGGAGATAATTTCCACAGCAAGTCAAATTGTGATATTGCTCTCAGGATTTAACTGTGTGATTTTGAGTCAAACTCATTGAGTCAAAATCACACAGTTAAATCCTGATAGCAATATCATAATTTGACTTGCTGTGGAAATTATCTCCTACTTATCAATTGATGAGCTTAAGGGGTTTCTAATGAATGGTTCATAAGGCACAACACTTGGTGAAGGTTTTGCAAATGGGGTTGCAAGCTTTGAGTTTAACCATGGAGGAAACTACATAGTTAAGTGCGCTCAGGATGGAGTAGTACTGGGATGGGTGACCTCCCGGGAAGTCCCGGTGCTTCACCCTTATGAGCAACACCTAGATCCAATGAGTGCTAAGTGTTCCATTTATTCTCATGAGAGATGGATTCATGTTGAATCACTACTCATGAAACATGGGTTAATGAGTTTGACTCAAAATCACACAGTTAAATCCTAATAGCAATATCACAATTTGACTTGCTGTGGAAATTATCTCCTACTTATCAATGTATATAGCTTTCTTCATTTGATAAACTTGCATACCAATAAAGAACTTGATCCCTCCAAACATTAAAATCTCAAATTCATTCTTCATCTCATTAGCAAATGATTTACACAAAAAATCATGTCCTCCAAATATGACATCATCAACAAAAGTTTCAGCTAGCAATATCTTCTTCTTAGATTCACTTTTTAGGTACAAATTGTTATTGTCATTATGTTGATAAATAGATTGTTCTTTCCAATGTAACTCTTACATGCTCGAACCTATGAGAAAAAATTTGATACCAACAGTTGGATAATCTATCATGAGATTGATAGATTTCCTCTAAATTGAAAGGTACAACTCCCTTATCAATGATATTCAATGAATTTGTTTGTTCTTAAACTAATTGGGTACATTCTTAACCCAAGAACAGAAGAGGAAAACCAAGCTAGCCCTAGACAGAACTAACTCAAGCAAATTTTAGTTCCTAAACCTATCCAATGCCAAGAAACCACAATTCCTATGACTTCTTGATACTGGTAATGCAATATGGATGCAAATTATGTGAATGCAATGAAGAAATGAAGATCTAATATTTAGATTTCTACAATAGGAATATATGCAAATAATTTGATCTACAACACATTCATTATTTGACATAAGATGCAAGATAATGTCCAAAACTGAATACAACAATGCTCTGATTGAATATATTCAAAAAATAAAACCCAAATCTTTTAATTTGAAGAAAAACTCTTCTTTGTTTTGAACACAACAAATATAATGCTCTAATTTTTATTTGCCTACAACTCTGGCCAAATCTATTACAGAAATCAATGCATGAAATGAAATGCATAAAATAAACTACTGTCTCCCCTCTACTCTAGCAATACCTACTCTTGCAAAAAAGAAGAACCCCTTCAAATGAAAAGGTTTTACAATAAATACATTCTCCAGTAACCGTTTGGTTTCTTCCAGTGACTTTTCAGTTCTGTAATTGATTTTGTCTCTTCAACTTCTCATATTTTTCCTTTTGAAAATTGATATGCTTATTAACTTTTAAAGTTAATAATGAATTATATTAACAAATTTAAATTATATTTTAACAATTGACATTTGAATATGTTAAATCAATATCAAAACCTTTCCTTTGTTGAGCGGACAACAAAATAAATACTGCTTCCATGTAAAAATGGGTCATGTTTTGGGGGGCATATCTTTTGATTCCACTGTTGGATCGAGCTCATCTTTGGATATGTTTTTCCAAACCTAATTATGTTCGTTATGACTAGAGCGATCGAAAAAATAATCACCGAGTGAAAAGATATGAGCTACTGAATGCTGGTCTATATGACTATTGCAAAATCAAAATTGATAAAATAAAGTTTCCAACAACTCTTCTTTCACATGCTATGTAACCCAGATGTCTTCAATTTACCACTATGTTATCTTCCATGCTTACCATGTTTATTCCTTGTTGAATTTTGGAAGTGATTCTCTAGAATGCTTGTGGCAGAAAATCCCAAATTAAGGTTGAAAAGCATACCAAGTTCTCAGTTTTCCACTTCTCTATTGTAGGTGAAATTCACACATTCTAGTAACAGCTGCACTTTGAAAATAATTAACAAGTAATACTTCTTCTTTGCTATCAGGTCACTAGCTATGAAACACTCTAATTCATCCTTTGTGGAAATTTGACTTTTGTCTTCTCCCTTTGTGGAAAACTCCAAACTGACTGCGAAAGGCGTAGCAGAAAATGAGTTTTTTACTTCATATTTAATGTCATGTTGATGTCCAAATCTTCAAGCAATAAATCATTATGAGATTACCATTCTTTGTTTAATCAATTAAAAGCTCTTTTCCATCTCTCTATTGTGGATTTAATGCTTGGTGGAAATTCCATTTTTGAGTGCAAAAAGCGCACCCAATCTTCAATTTTCCATTCTCATGTAGTGGGCACCATTTTGATGTAGATTGATTCCCAAATTATGTTTTTGGAGTGATCTTGATACTGGACCCCATATATGTTTATTTTGGATTGAGATTTTCCTTTTCTCTCCTCATGTAGAAAACTAAACTTTGAGTGCGAAAGGCGTAGCGGAAAATGAGTTTTCCACTATGCTTCTCCCTTTGGTGGAAAATGAAACATTTGCTTCTCCAATGGAAAATCTGAAAATGACTGCGAAAGGCGCAGCGGAAAATGAGTTTTTCACTCTGCTTTTACCTTTGGTGGAAAATCCCAAGTTGACTACTCCATTGCGAAAAATTCAAAAAGTGCTTCTCCAATGGAAAATTTGTAAATGACTATGAAAGGTGCAGAAGAAAATGAGTTTTCCACTTTGCTTTTTCCTTTTGGTGGAAAATCCCAAGTTGACTACTCCATTGCAGAAAATTCAAAAAGTGCTTCTCCAATGGAAAATCTGAAAATGATTGCGAAAGGCGTAGCAGAAAATGAGTTTTCCACTCTGCTTTTTCCCTTTGGTGGAAAATCCCAAGTTGACTAGTCCATTGCGGAAAATTCAAAAAGTGCTTCTCCATGGTGGAAAAATGAACTTTGACTTCTATTTTCTTCAACATTTGCATATTTGGACTCAGAAATAATTCAATCCTTCATAGAAACTTTGTTAAGCATACTGGGAACAATTTTGGGAAATTCTTTATGGGACGTGACTTTAAAAGTTTTTAAAATGGTGTACTGAAAGTGCACCTACACATTAGTTCTTAAAAAACTAATTTTCACCAAATAATTGTGTAACCTTTCATGCCAAGCTCTAGGGGCTTGTTTCAAACCATATAAGGCATTGTGCAGTTTGCATACCATATTCTTATTGCTAGGATCAAAAAATCCTCCAGTTTGATCAATGTAGACTTGTTCTTCTAAGATTCTATTTAGAAATGCATATTTGACATCCATTTGGTATACCTTGAAACCTTTGTAAGAAACATATGCAAGAAAAGTTCTCACTCCTTCCAACCTTGTAATTGGGGGAAATGTCTCACCATAGTCAACTCCTTCTTCTTGTGCATATCCCTTATAAGTTAGTATTTCTTTTTTTCCTTGTGACTTCAATTTTCTCATTCAACTTGTTTCTGAATACCCACTTGGTTCCAATCACATTCTTCTCCTAGGACCTTGATACCAATGTCCATATCTTGTTCTTCTCTATTTGATCAATTTTCTCATTCATTGCCTTAATCCAATCTTCATTTTCTAGCTCATCTTTAACTTGCTTAGGTTCAATCTCACATAGTAAACATGTATCATTCTTCAAATTAATTCTTCTCATGACTCTTGAATCTTTTCTTCCAATAATTTGGTCAAGGTGTATGATTACTCCTTACATACTTTTCTATAACAGGTTCAATTCTTCTTTCTTTTTCATGTATCTCACTAGGTTCTACTTTCTCATCTCCTTTAGGTATCTCTAGTTGTAACTCAACATGGTTTTTTTGGTGTTTAGTTTTCTCTCTGATGTTCATCTTCTTCTATTCGTGACTCAACTCCTATAACTCAATGGTCAACAACCTATTGATTCTTGGTAGAGAGTTTCTACTGAACCTCGATAGTGCCTAGCTATTGATGCTTGGCAGACTCTTTATCTAGATTAGGTAAAGTACTATGTTCTCCTTCATAGATGTAGACAAAGTTTCTCCAATCTTCAAGTTCTTTCTCACATTCATCTTCATTCTTTTCTACAAATTCATGAACTCTGACGTTTGCACTTTCCACAATTTTCTTAGTATTAGAATTCAAACATGTGTATACCTTTCTTTTAGTAGAATATCCTAGGAATATACTTTCATCACTCTTTGCATTAAATTTTCTTTTTCTTGCATCTTTCAATATGTAACATTTTCTTTTAAAAACTTTGAAAAATTTGACACTAGATTTATAGCCATACCAAAGTTCAAAAGGTGTTTTGTTTGTACCTTTCTTAACTTGAACTCGATAGACTATCAAACTTATAGTTTCTCTCTAAATACTTTTGTGAAACATTCTTCTCCATAATCAATGTCCTTGCATAGTCCATGATTGATATATTCATTCTTTTAGGTATCTCATTCTTTCGTGGAGTTCGTGGTACACTCATTTGTCTCTTGATTTATTTGTCATTGCAGGATATGTTGAGCTCATTTGATATGAATTCTCCTCTGTAATGGGCACCCCTAAATGTCCCAAAAACTAAACCAACTGCTGAAATTATATTAATTCTAAAAATGTTGCAATCAAGTACAAAGAGATGTATTCCAAAGGCCAAACCCTAAGGGAATGACGTCTAGAATGTTACAACAGAAAATGAACGTCCTCTATTGCCAAAAAAGAGTGTGATTCACACATCCAAGCTCTTATCAAATGCAAGTCATAATCATCCGATACAATAATCCCATGCTAAACAATGAGACTCTCACCCCTATTTATCCTATTCCTTCACCCTTCTAGAAAGAACTAAAACATTAATTAATTGCAAGTGCTAGAAGCTTCCCCCTTCCAATAATTAATGCACTCTCTAGAAACTCCTCTTTTGCAATAATTAATTGTGCTTCTAGAGGCTTCCACCTTTCCAATAATTAATACACACTCTAGACGCATCTCCTTTGTAATACAATAATTAATTAAATTAATTAAATATAAAGCCACCTTTTAATTTTAATTGAATGACTTTATAATAAATTAATTTAATTTCTTCTTATCCTCCACTTAGACTTTGGAGAACGTGAAGGCCAAAAGATGGGATCATTACAAATCCGCCCTCCTTGAAATTGCTTGTCCTCAAGCAATTAACATAATGGACTCCAACCTCCACCTGGATCCCAATTGAAGCAATGTGTGATATCCATATGGACATTAAACAAACTAAAAATGAACATCATTAGGACCAACCACATGTCCTGCAAGTTAGCTCCCAAAACTTGTGCTGATGAAGTATAAGTTTGGATGTCACTAGAAGGCAGCTCCATAGAAGATCTATGAAATCTCTTCTTCCCAACTGCTGCAACACAAAACTAAATCTTTGTAGATGGTGAAAACTGAACCCAACTCCACTCAAGTGAATGATCAACATCAACGTCAAACATCAAATTGTCATAAGAGAATGTTGCATCCATGTTGAACATAGTACTATCCCAAGAGTGAACATTAACACTTTGTTGATTGATAGTATAATATGACTCTATCACTATATTGCTCACCTCATTAGCAATAACAAGTGTACTATCATCAGAACACACATCTAAAATTGCATGCATACTGCCAAACTCCTCGTTAGATGGTTCAACTGACATAGAAGTGGCTGCTGATAGGATAATATCCTCGCATTCTCCTAATCCCATTATTGTTGCATCACCATCCTTTGACAAAGCTTCATATGTGGACTCCTGACTATCACCAATAGCATAGCCCGGTGGTGTCTCGATCCCATCTGAAGAATCAACTACCTTCTGCGCTGGAGCAACATACAAGTCTTCAATATTGATGCCCATCTGTCTAGCCATAAGTTGCAACATCATATCCATTCGCCTATTATGCTCTTGTTGCATCTGTTGCCCCTCCTCTAATGAACTAAGTAACCTAAGCATTGCATTTTCTTGATCTGGACTGGTATACATTTTATCAGACTCTTTTCCCTTTATCTCGTTGTTCCAAATTCCCTATAAGAACTCCACAGGATAGCAGGACTAATAGCTCTGATACCACTGTAATGGTTACCCTAGAAATAGCTCTGATACCACTGTAATGGGCACCCAACAGTTATAACTTTATGAAAGACTTTGCAAGGAAGCTCTGATACCACTGTAATGGGCACCCACCGGTTATAACTTTATGAAGGACTTTGCAAGGAAGCTCTGATACCACTGTAATGGGCACCCACCGGTTATAACTTTATGAAGGACTTTGCAAGGAAGCTCTGATACCACTATAATGGGCACCCCTGGATGTCCCAAAAAACTAAACCAAATTGCTGAAAGGAATTATGTCAAACAATTTGCATTCAACTTCTTATTTCTCCGTTTAATGTTTTAAACCCCTTATAATTCCAGAAATCAAACATTTATTGTTTGTTGTGTTTCGTGCATGGAATTGGTATCATACAACATAAACAAGAAAGCAACTACAATGATATGCAAAGTGGAAATGAACTGCTGCTAATAAAATGTTATTTTCAGAATTCATAAAATCAAATACATAGCAGATTTATCAACTCACTAATTACTTCAGCAATATTGTCATAATACTCCAGCCCATGCTTATGAACTTGCTGCTACAATACTTTGTCCTCCAATCAGTCCACTACCTTCATAATACCATTCCCTCCAAGCGGCATAAGCGTCGGACAAGTAGTGAAGAAGATATGAGCAAAATATCAAATCTGTCTGTAGCCGGAAATGCAACTAAACTGCCTGATAATGAAGCCAATAAGAAAGAATTCCAAAGGCCAAACCCCAAGGGAATGACGTCTAGAATGTTACAAGAGAGGATAGACGTCCTCAAATGCCGAAAACAAAGCTGCAACTCACACACCAAATTCTTCTCATATTCAACCTATCTAATGAAGCCACAAATGCTTCCTTTTATTCTATTCCCACGGGTCCCCTCAACTCATATGGGCAATGTGGGATAAAAGATGTGTAATATAAAACATATATTAAAATACCCCTTATGTCTCCCTTGGGTACACATCACCATAAAATATATATTAAGGTAACACTTTAATATTTTACAATTAAATTAGACGTTACTTTAATAAAACTTCAGGCATTAAAATGTATTAGCAATCAGACTCCGAATAATGCGAGTGATAGCTCATCGGAAAGCTCTCACCGAGGAGTATCGAGTCCAATCACCAAAATTGACCTGCATTGTGTCCTGCCGACTTACTAAAAATAGTAAGTATGCCTAAAACTAAGTAAATCAACTTCGTTTTGGCCCAAACTGGAAATGACTAGGCCAAAACACTCCAAGATCCCATTAAACCCTTCGTTAGCCCTCGGGACCATGTAGAACAAGGCTAACGCGCACACACTTGGTCAACGTCTAGAATGTTACAACAGAGAATGAACGTCCTCTATTGCCAAAAAAGAGTGTGATTCACACATCCAAGCTCTTATCAAATGCAAGTCATAATCATCCGATACAATAATCCCATGCTAAACAATGAGACTCTCACCCCTATTTATCCTATTCCTTCACCCTTCTAGAAAGAACTAAAACATTAATTAATTGCAAGTGCTAGAAGCTTCCCCCTTCCAATAATTAATGCACTCTCTAGAAACTCCTCTTTTGCAATAATTAATTGTGCTTCTAGAGGCTTCCACCTTTCCAATAATTAATACACACTCTAGACGCATCTCCTTTGTAATACAATAATTAATTAAATTAATTAAATATAAAGCCACCTTTTAATTTTAATTGAATGACTTTATAATAAATTAATTTAATTTCTTCTTATCCTCCACTTAGACTTTGGAGAACGTGAAGGCCAAAAGATGAGATCATTACATCCTCCTTTATTTGATCTCAAGCACTTCAGGTACTTTCCTATTTCTTTTTCAACTCTAGCTAAATAGCACTTAAACATTTGAAATGTATTAGATTTTTCTTTCATTGTAACATAAACAAATTCTTCATCATTTTCATCAATATCACTGTCAAAATCATCTTCTTTAGCAATTTAACATGATATATTACCTTTGCCATTATAGCCTTTGTTATCTCATTTGTCTCTCCTTCCTCATTATTTATTGTCCTTCCTTTCTTCCTTCTTATCTCTTTTAGGACATCAAGCAACAATATGACCAACTTTGTTACAAGTAAAATAGATAATAGGGATTTTACCTTTGTATTTTCCTTTTCCTCTTGGTAGCCTTCTTTCAAGCAATGCTTCAAGATCATCAAGATCATCATTTGGTTCACTATTGCTGTCCTCATATTTTCTCTTCTTCTTTCTCTTAGATCCATCATAGGTTAGTTGAGACTTGAAAGAACATTCAATACTAGATGGTGTGAAGTTATCCAAATTTGATAATTCAATGCAGTGAGCCTACCAATTAGACTCTCCAAGGTCAGACCATTACCAGGTGTACATTTCAAATATTGAATTGCAGAAACTCTAATTGCATAAATAGGAAGTAAAGTCTTCAATGCCTTACTTATCATAGTCTCATTAGATATGATACCTCCAGGTCCTCTAATAGTATTCAAAAGCTCCTTGATTCAGCCACAATATTGTGCATCAATTTCTCCTTCTTTCATTCTCATGTCATCAAATTTGCCTCTCAAACTTTCAACTTTAGCTCTCAACACATTTTTGTTTCCTCCATGGATTTGTGCTAAGTTGTCCCACATTTTCTTTATAGTAGTACACTCCTTCACATCATCAAATTTATCATAACTTAGGGAAGATGCTAAATATATCATCATTTGATTATGCTCTTACTTCTCCTTCATTTGTTCAATAGTCATGGGTCTAGGAACTTCAATGTGTTCATTTTCTAGGTAATACAATGCAAAATCTCCATCTCTAGATAGATGCAATTTCATTAGTCATTTTCATGCTAGGAAGTTCTCCCTATTCAAACTTAAGTACCTCTCTCTTATACATGTTGATATTTAGCTTAAGTCCTTCAAATTTTCCTTACAAGCACCAATGCTATGATACTAATTGTAAGATTTAGAATAACTAAGAGGAAGGCAGGGGGTGAATCAATTATCCTTATGTCCAGATGTACCAATTTAACTTTTACTAACTTCAAACAACTCAGAAAACCACTCGGTCCATAGAGAAACTCATCAAAAACTTAACATAGTCATTCATCACTTGACTCTTTGTTTAGTATATGTTGAGCAACAATACATAAAAAAACATTAAAAAGAATGCATCACATATATAACATTCACACACATATGTCACTAGGATTCAATGTGAAATTCCAATTTGAGAAAAAAACACCAAGTAACATGCTACCACTTTTCAGTCTTATGAAGTGATCTAAGTTTAGACCCATTTTTTAAAGGTTAAAAACACACTGTTGGGTGTGACCCTATTAAAGGATTTAATCACCCTGTTGCGAGTGTCCTATTTAGAGGACTTTGGATCATTCCATTATAATGTCACCTTGATTAAAGGATTTACAAAATAACCATTAGGTCAACCTTGATTAAAAGATTTTGACTGCCACAGTGGTTAGAAAGTAATAGCTAGGTTTGATCTATAAAGATACAACTCCCTTTGCAAATTCATATCTCCATTCGGCTCATTTGTTGGTTCATTAACTGGACTTCATTAATATTTCCTTTATTGATCTTCTTGGCAACCCTTCAAGAAATCACACTTGATCAATTTTTTCACCTTTCCTCTACTACTCTGTAATGAACCATCTCAAGCCATTTGATTTATAACCCTAATTGTGCGTATATTTTAGTTTCTCCTCCTTAATATCATCCATATATATAATGATTCCTAATTCAATGAATAACTTGATAGATATCAAATATATTTAATAATCAATATCTATGTTTTTTTCCTGAGGCTTAATCTTTTCTATGCTGATCTAATTAGTAATTTGTACCTATTAATGATATATGATAAATGTTGATTTCTGTCTTTGTCTAATAATTGCAGACACTGCTCTCCTTTGATATGATTCAATATCAAATATATTTAATAGTATTTGATTCCCTTATTTCTTCCTCTTCATTCTTCTCTCGTACGTGCACTGAGTTGAGCAGATCAAAATTTGTGTGCAACCATGTAAAGACTACTCTCAAGGCCGTGAGTTCTTCTTCATTATTGTCCACATTAAATATATTAATGTTCATTTATAATCACTTCCAAATACTCTAAATTGATCGATTAATAACATGTATCGTTGCCTCCATTTTCTAGTTGCTGACTGTGAGCCCTTATCTATTGATTCCTCCATGATAACGTGTATGTTCTTAGCACTATTTATTTCTTCTTTTTAGTTTAGTCATTGATTGTATATTCTCTTATGTCCACGCAACTCCTCTATTCTTTCTTTGTTGTCACTAAGTAATTTATTTTCTATTGTTATTTCCTTTATCCTTAACGCCTGGGTTTCTAATCACAAAATTATCTTGTGGCATCACAGACTGGATTGTTGTGGTTGTGGCTATTCACTTCATCATTCTGATTGTATATTTTTTTCCCCGGTACTCCTACAGTATGCGTTGCTTGCCCCATCATGTGGGTGTGTGCCCATTGTACGAGTGAATGGTTTGCTTCACTCAAGTGTGTGAATCTTCTATTTGAGATATTGATGTGCAGACCTCCTGTGTTCCTGGACCATCGATTCTCACCTATATATATATATATATATATATTTCATTCCTTCTTCTATGTATTTCTTAATTTCCCCCCCAAAAATGATATCCTTATATGTTTGCCATGTCTGAAGGGATGTGTCTATTCTAATGTCGTCATTATAATTATTATTTATATGATTAATATATTACTATTAAGGTTTTCATAAGGTTTTAATAATATATTAATTGTTATTCTTTGTTTGATTATTAATTACCATAAATATTATTTATTCTTTTTCTAATAAGTATACATCATAGTATTGGATGTATTACTATTTTATATTATATTTATTATTATATTAATATAACATCATTATTATATCAATATGTTGATATATATAAAAATTACGCTATATTATGGTAACATATATAACCTTATATCATACTTAATGAATTTATTATATTTATTTATCATTATATCAATAGTTAATAGTAATGTATTTTTAATGTTATCAATTAATCATATTATATTGTATTATTTCCATACAATTATTATATATAGTATTATTTTCATACAATTATTATGTCAATTGATATAATAATAATATATTATATCAATTTGATATATTATAACTATATATAGTATATTTAACAGTTATTATATTTGTTTATCAATTATAATCAAAATATTTATTTGTTATTTAATTTATTTAACTCATTAATATTATAATTGTAATATAATATTTTACATTACAACTATGCTATAATCTTATATATTGTTTTATTTTTTATATTGTCAAATATATCACTATTATATAATAGATTATAATATATTTTACTTTAATATTATTATTCTTAATTATTATCATTATATAATATGTTATTTGAATATTCATATATCCTTTTAATTTGGGCTCATGACAAGTCTGCCTTTCCTCAAATTGCTTGCCCCCAAGCAATTCCTAATTTCCACTCAACTTATAATCTTAAAATCAATGGGCTTTCATTTTACTTTAGATTATTAAAGTAATGATTATGCTAAAAAAATTATGAAATACATACAATATGTAAACATTAATGCATGAAGACATAAAGTAGACACATTAATGCAAGAAGACACGAAGCAAGCACAAAGTAGACACATGAATGCATGAAAACACAAAGAATACACGATGAAGACAAATGATGCATGAAGATACAAAGCATATACGATGCAGACACATCATACATTTTTTAATTTTTTTTTCACAATGACGTAAAGGGAATGATTTATAAAATATACTTCCCCAACACGCCTTTTGATCATGGATCCTGCAACACAAATAATTATTAGCATATAATAGCTCTAAAGAAAGACGAGTCTTGTGATGATCTCTTTTCTCATTTACATAATTATTTGAAAGAAATCTTTCTCTCTCCTCATTAGGATCATCATAAGATAGTAGATTTATGATGCAGAGGGCACGTGAAACAGGCTACAAGTAGTTCCCTGGAGGATATCCTATCATGTGCCCGAAATTACTCTGCCTCTCCCTCCACAAACTCCCTACCTTAGGATATCATAATGTGGATGAGAAGATTAATCCAATGAATGTAATTATTTGGAAGATTTCTTTATATAGTACATAGACAAATTTCTCTCTCCTTATTACAATCATCTTGAGATGGTAGATTTACAGTGCAAAGGGTGCATGAAACAAGCTACAAGTGATTCCCTGGAGGATATCCACCATGTGCTCGAAATTACTTCGCCTCTCCCTCCACCAACTCTCTACCTTAAGAGATCATAATGTGGACGAATGAAAATAATTATTTGGCATAGGAATATTTCTCTCTCCTTATTACGATCATCCTGAGATGGTAGATTTACGGTGCAGAGGGCGTGTGAAACAGGCTACAAGCGATTCCTTAGAGGATATCCGTCATGTACCCGAAATTACTCTACCTCTCCCTCCACCAACTCCCTTCCTTAAGAGATCATAATGTGGACGAGAAATAGACCCCTATGTACTATCTAATCACATGGCTTTCCTTTCGATCACAATTGGGTCAAATTCTTTCTTTCTTGGAATAGACACTGCTCTATGCATTTACTCTTTTGTAATGTCAGGTGTAAACCAATAGTCACTAAACTATGATAGGTCATTGTACCTCATTTCATATATTTCCATTGTGTTTAATACTTCACTTGAGTGGTGGGACAACATTTGTCATGGCTCATGCCACACCTTTTTTTTTTTGTTTCTCAAACTTGTCTACAACAAGTAATATCCTTTTAGCACTAAGAGTCAAATTGTTTTTGTCTTCATTTTCCAAGATGATACTACACAAGTGGAATCTTATGTGCATTGATAGAATGTGGTGATATTATTCACAACAAAGTTAATAACACTTGTCTCTCTTAAACGTCTTTGGTCTAGATCTACTTTGTCACAAAGATATACTTTTGTTCAAATATTTAAACTTCATATTACAGTGAATTTGATGTATTCCCATTCTTGGTGATTGCAGAGAACAAAATTTCAATTTCCTTCTAAAACTTCTTGATGATCACGATTATTTGTTTTGTGGGGAATGCATCAAATAAATCCCAAACTATGGGCCCATGCAAACAAGTTCTCCAACTTTGTCAGAATATAATTCCCGTAAGATAAAATATTAGCTCTGCAATAAATATTCTTCCTCAACAACTTTATATTGTCTCTTTCCTTAGGCTATTTTTCCAATGCCTAGTTTAAAATTCAAAGAGACGAGCTGCAAATAACCCTTAGAGAACTTGCATTCTTGGAAGAGATCTCAATCATAAGTTTGTTTAGAATGCGTACTAATTGTAACATGTTAGATGCCTCATATGTGGAATATAGTGTGGTCCCATATACTTAAAAAAAAGGTTCATTTCCACTTTCAATTCAAAATTATTATAGTTTAGCCCATCTTGTCCTTTTCGGGTAGCTCATGCCAGACAAGTACCCACACCATCTTTGTAATGAGGTTGAATCTTACCTTTGCATATTGGGCTTTTTCTTTCCCATTACAAAGCCAACTATCAATCATGTGTCTTGGTGTTGTTTCCTCAATGTTCATTGTTTCTAACATTGGATTGCCATTAGCTTCATTGTGGTCACTGTGATCACATTCAGTATATACCTTTAACCTTCCTGTGGGTGCATTGGGTCATTCTTTGCCAACTAACCCCATTTGCTACATCAACTCAAAATATTTTCCTTTGTGTCCATCTTTACTATAGTTCATACTCCATTACTAGCACTATTTTCATTGCTTGGGGACACTTAATTTCATTAAGGGCCTGTTTGGTGAGCGGAATAGGAATATGTATTCCAAAAATTTTGAATTCCTTGTTTGGATGCACCAAAATGGGATTGGAATACGAGGTAAAAATGGAATATGTATTCTATTTTTGGCCCAAAAATGGGGTTTTGCAATTCCACCAAAATAGGTGTTATTGGAATACATATTCCTATTCTATTTTTTTTTTAATTTTAGAAAATATAAATTTTTGGGTCCGCGAATTCCCATCAAATATTGGCTGAACCAAATGCAGAACAGGAATACGTTCTATTCTAGAATATGTATTCTATAATACATATTCCTATTCCGCTCACCAAATAAGCCCTAAGTTCTGTGGCAATCATTTGATGGCATATGTACTGACTGACCTTGTTTTTCACACTTCATTTCATTAAGTTCTGCGACAACCATTTGATTGCATTTTTTGTACTGATTGGCCTCATTTTTCCATGATATGATATTTTGTTGCATTACAGATATGGCAATATTTGATCATGAATTAGTCGACCTTGAACTCATTCGTTCTACATTTAAAACCTGGAAAGGAACTTGAAAATCGATTTAATTTTGTAATGATGGCTGGACTCGCACAAGCTCCATGAAATGCTCAGCTCGATATGTTAAATATTTTCTAGGCTTTAGATATTTCTTTGGCCAAAATTTGTAATAGGTAAGCACTGAAGAGTTGTTAGATTGTGGTGACCGATCAGGAAAGTACTGTACATACTTCATAAATAGTGGGAAATTTTTTTTGGGCAGTAGTTGACATATTATGGCCAACATATGGCCGACATGTTATAACCCTAAAGCGGTTTAATACTTGTATAAAAGGGCTTAGGGTTGGGTATTTTTTTATAATGTTGTGATACAAAATTGGTTCTTGTGGCGGTATTGAGCTGTAAGGGATTACGGATTGTAATCAGGTTGCAATCACTGGATTGTAATAAGATCAGACTTGTTGTTTGGTGCACGTAGCCCAGGGATTGGGTAAACCACGTTAAATCTTGGTGCCTTGTGTTCATTTCTGTGTGTTCTATTATTTTCTGTTATTGGTTATATTTGCATGTAGTTTTTATTTCTGTCCGTGGTTTAACCTAACAAGTGGTATCAGAGCGAGGTTGTCTTTCAGTTATCCTCTACAGGGAAGTCTCACGGTTGAGTGGGAGTGATGGCAGATGAGGGTAAGTTGAAGGTTGACAGGTTTAATGGGCAGAACTTTCAGTTATGGAAGATGCAAATGGAAGACTATTTATATCAGAAGGATTTATGGAAGCCATTGGAAGGAAAAGCCAAGAATCAGGGAACTATGTCAGAGGCTGAATGGGATCTTTTGGACAGAAAGGCACTCGAAAGCATTCGGTTATGCTTGACACCATCGGTGGCATTTAATATTACAAAAGCAAAGACGACAGAAGATTTGATGAAAACCCTAGCGACATTATATGAAAAACCCTCCGCTTTAAATAAAGTATTTCTCATGAAGCGTTTATTTAATATGAAAATGGCAGAAGGTGGATCTGTTGCAGATCATTTAAATGAGTTTAATACTATTACTAGTCAATTATCTTCTGTGGGTATCAATTTTGATGAAGAAATTAGGGCTCTCTTGATTTTGTGTTCTTTGCCTGAAAGCTAGAATGGCTTGGTAATGGCGGTGAGTAATTCTGTTCCTAGATCTAGTACCTTAAAATATGATGATGTGATCGGTGTTATTTTAAGTGAGGAAACTCAGAAAATCCTCAGGTGGATCTACATCAGGAAGTGCTTTAAATGCACAAAGCAGGGGCAAAACAAATGAAAGAGGAAGTAACTCTGGAAATCGTGAGAAATCAAGAGGAAAGTCAAAGGGGAGGAGGTCTCAATTGAGAGGACCAAATGATTGCTGGTACTGTGGGAAACCAGGGCACAAAAAGAAAGATTGTTGGAATCGAAAGAAAAATGAAGAAGATAAATCAGATGGAGACAAAGAGGCAAATGTGGTAAGTAACAAATCTGAAGTGGATGCTTTGCTTCTGTCTTTAGAGAGTGTTGATGATTCATGGGTTTTAAATTCTGGTGCTTCATTTCATGCTACACCTCATAGAGGTTATTTCATTGATTATGTCCAAGAGGATTTTGGGCTTGTTTATTTGGGGGATAATGAACCCTATCAGATTGTTGGAAAGGAAAAAATTAAGATTAAGTTGTAGAATGGGAATCATTGGCTACTACATGAGGTAAGACATGTTCCAAAACTAAGTAGAAATTTAATTTCAGCAAGGCAACTCGGTGATGAGGGTTGTGTAGTTACTTTTAATGATAAAAATTGGAAGGTTTCAAAAGGTTCCCTTGTAGTAGCAAAAGGTGTGAAAGTAGGCACCTTATATCTTTGTACATGTCATATTGTTCCTTCTACTTTGATTGTTTCAGAGAAAAATGAATATTCAGGAACAATTACTGCAATTGAGCAGGGAGAACAAGTAGTTGCTGTAGATTCTGATACAGCGTTGTGGCACAACAGACTTGGGCACATGAGTGAGAAAGGTATGAAAGTACTTCATTCAAAGAAAGTTTTACCAGGTTTGAAATGTGTGAATATGGATTTCTGTGAAAGTTGTGTGTATGGAAAACAAAAGAGAGTGAGTTTTGTAAAGACTGGGAAGGAAAACAAAAAGGAGAAATTAGAGCTTGTGAATACAGATGTATGGGGACCGGCTCAGGTATCTTCCCTTGGTGGCTCTCATTATTATGTTACATTTATTGATGATGCAACTAGAAAAGTATGGGTTTATTTCCTTAGATAGAAATCTGATGTATTTCAAACTTTTAAGAAATGGAAATGCTTGGTTAAAAATGAGACTGGTAAGAAATTAAAATGTCTCAGATCTGATAATGGTGGTGAGTATTGTAGTCATGAATTTGAAGATTATTGCTCCACTAATGGTATTCGTAGACAGAAAACTGTTCCAAGGACTCCACAGGAAAATGGAGTGGTTGAACGCATGAACAGGACTATAATGGAGCGCGCAAGGAGCATGAGGTTGCATGCTGGGTTACCCTTACACATGTGGGCAGAGGCTGTCAATACTGCAATATATTTGATTAATACAGGTCCCTCTACTCCTTTGGGCTGTGGTATTCCAGAGGAAGCATGGACTAGGAAGAAGGTGAGTTATTCTTTTCTCAAGACCTTCGGTTGTGAAGCTTTTGCTCATATAGACTCTAAAAATAGAACCAAGCTCGAAGCTAAATCAAAGAAATGTGTCTTTGTTGGATATGGCATTAATGAATTTGGTTATAGGCTTTGGAATTTTGAAAATCATAAAATTATAAGAAGTCGGGATGTCATATTCAATGAAAAAGTGTTGTACAAAGATCTGTTGCAGCAACATGAGAAGAAAGAAGATGATTATGCAGTGCTGGATGATACTCCAAAAGCTGATGTTCCAGCCATTCCTCATGATGTGCAACAACCGCAACAAAAAATACCACACACACCAGTGAATGTTAGACGGTCAACAAGGCAAATTAGACCTCCACAAAGGTTTTCTCCCTCTTTGTTTTCTATTTTACTTACTGATGCTGGTGAACCTAAAAGTTATGATGAAGCTGTGCAGGTGGATACTAAGATTTAGTGGGAGTCTGCAATGAAAGATGAAATGGACTCTTTGCTGAAAAACAAGACATGGGATTTGTGCAAGTTGCCTGCAGGTAAAAAGGCTTTACAGAATAAACGGATTTACAGGTTGAAAGAAGATGAAGGAGGTAAGAAAAGATTTAAGGCCAGGTTAGTTGTAAAAGGATTTGCACAGAAAAAGGGAATTGATTTTGATGAGATATTTTCTCCTGTTGTTAAAATGACTTCTATTCGTACTGTTTTAAGTCTTGTGGCTACTGAAGATTTGCATTTAGAGTAGATGGATGTTAAAACAGCCTTTCTTCATGGTGATTTGGATGAAGAAATATATATGGCTCAGTCACAGGGTTTTGAGGTCAAAGGTAAGGAGAACTTAGTGTGCAAATTGAAGAAAAGTTTATATGGCTTGAAGCAAACACCTCGACAATGGTATCTGAAATTTGACAGTTTTATGCATGAGCATGGATATAATAGGTGTCATTCAGATTACTGTGTTTATTTTAAGAGGTTGGATGATAATAGCTACATTATTTTATGTTTATATGTTGATGATATGCTTGCAGCTGAGTTTAACATGGATCATATTAAGGAGCTGAAACGCCAATTAGCACATGCATTTGCTATGAAGGATTTGGGGGCAGCAAAACAAATCCTTGGTATGAAGATTTGCAGAGATAGGAAGAATAAAACATAGACACTATCTCAAGCTGATTATGTTGAGAAGGTGTTGCAACGTTTCTCTATGGAGAATGCTAAATCTGTCAGCACACCTTTACCTGGTCATTTGAAATTGACTAAGGAGATGTGTCCCAAGACACAGGAAGAGGAGGAT
Source organism: Cupressus sempervirens (assembly GCA_028749045.1). NCBI lineage: Eukaryota > Viridiplantae > Streptophyta > Pinopsida > Cupressales > Cupressaceae > Cupressus > Cupressus sempervirens. The sequence continues at coordinate 724,512,127 of CM053784.1, read as the reverse complement.
AAGATGTCCCAGGTACCCTATGCTTCAGCTGTAGGAAGTTTGATGTATGCTATGGTATGCAATAGGCCAGATATTGCACATGCAGTGGGAGTCATTAGCAGGTATATGAGTCATCCAAGATTTGAGCATTGGAATGCTGTCAAGTGGATTCTCAGATATTTGAGAGGAACATCCAATAAGTGTTTACACTTTGGGGGCTCTACTACTGATTTACAGGGCTATGTTGACTCAGATTTGGCAGGGGATATTGATACCAAGTGGAGTACTACAGGTTATGTCTTTACTGTTGGTGGGGCAGCTGTGAGCTGGGTTTCTAGGTTACAGAAGATTAATGCTTTATCCACTACAGAGGCAGAGTATGTTGCTGCTACAGAGGAAGCCAAGGAGATGATATGGCTTTAGTTCTTCTTGGAAGAATTGGGACATCCTCAGAAGGATAATTATTTGTTCACAGATAGTCAGAGTGCCATTCATCTTGCTAAGAATTCAACTCTGCATTCTAAGACCAAACACATACAGTTGCGGTACCATTTCATTCGGTCAGTTTTGGAGGATGGACAGTTAAAGCTGAAGAAGATACATACCAATGACAATCCAGAAGATATGTTGACAAAGGTTGTAACAAGGGAGAAGCTGAAGTCCTCTTCAGCTTTGGTTGGTCTTCTAGACTGAACATGAATAAAAGAACAGTAGAGTCCAGGATGGTTTGATCCAGTGGGAGCCCCATGTGGTAGTGGTATTGCTATAGGATCAGTCTCCAAGTGAGAGATTGTTGTTTAGTGTGGAGCCTGATCAATCCCCAACTGGGAGATTGTTAGATTATGGTGACTGATCAGGAAAGTACTGTACATACTTCATAAATAGTGTAAAATTTTTTTTGGGCAGTAGCTGACATGATAGCCGACATATTATGGCCGACATATGGTCGACATGTTATAACCCTAAAGCAGTTTAATACTTGTATAAAACGGCTTAGGGTTGGGTATTTTTTATAATGTTGTGATACAAAATTGGTTCTTGCGGCAGTATTGAGCTATAAGGGATTACAGATTGTAATCAGGTTGTAATCACTGGATTGTAATAAGATTAGACTTGCTGTTTGGTGGACGTAGCCTAGGGATTGGGTGAACCACGTTAAATCTTGGTGCCTTGTGTTCATTTTTGTGTGTTCTATTATTTTCTGTTATTGGTTATATTTGCATGTAGTTTTTATTTTTGTCTGTGGTTTAACCTAACAAGTGGTATCAGAGCGAGGTTGTCTTTCTGTTATCCTCTGCAGGAAAGTCTCACGGTTAAGTAAGAGTCTCACGGTTGAGTGGGAGTGATGGCAGATGAGGGTAAGTTGAGGGTTGACAGGTTTAATGGGCAGAACTTCCAGTTATGGAAGATGCAAATGGAAGACTATTTATATCAGAAGGATTTATGGAAGCCGTTGGAAGAAAAAGCCAAGAATCAGGGAACTATGTCAGAGGCTGAATGGGATCATTTGGACAGAAAGGCACTCGGAAGCATTCGGTTATGCTTGGCATCATCGGTGGCATTTAATATTACAAAAGCAAAGACGACAGAAGATTTGATGAAAACCCTAGCGACACTGTATGAAAAGCCCTCCGCTTCAAATAAGGTATTTCTCATGAAGCGTTTATTTAATATGAAAATGGCAGAAGGTGGATCTGTTGCAGATCATTTAAATGAGTTTAATACTATTACTAGTCAATTATCTTCTGTGGGTATCAATTTTGATGAAGAAATTAGGGCTCTCTTGATTTTGTGTTCTTTGCCTGAAAGCTGGAATGGCTTGGTAATGGCGGTGAGTAATTCTGTTCCTGGATCTAGTACCCTAAAATATGATGATGTGATCGGTGTTATTTTAAGTGAGGAAACTCATAGAAAATTCTCAGGTGGATCTACATCAGGAAGTGCTTTAAATGCACAAAGCAGGGGCAGAACAATTGAAAGAGGAAGTAACTCTGAAAATCGTGGGAAATCAAGAGGAAAGTCAAAGGGGAGGAGGTCTCAATCGAGAGGACCAAATGATTGCTGGTATTGTGGGAAACCAGGGCACAAAAAGAAAGATTGTTGGAATCGAAAGAAAAATGAAGGAGATAAATCAGATGGAGACAAGGAGGCAAATGTGGTAAGTAACAAATCTGAAGAGGATGCTTTGCTTCTGTCTTTAGAGAGTGTTGATGATTCATGGGTTTTAGATTCGGGTGCTTCATTTCATGCTACACCTCATAGAGGTTATTTCATTGATTATGTCCAAGGGGATTTTGGGCTTGTTTATTTGGGGGATAATGAACCCTGTCAGATTGTTGGAAAGGGAAAAATTAAGATTAAGTTGCAGAATAGGAATCATTGGCTACTACATTAGGTAAGACATGTTCCAAAACTAAGTAGAAATTTAATTTCAGCAGGGCAACTCGGTGATGAGGGTTGTGTAGTTACTTTTAATGATAAAAATTGGAAGGTTTCAAAAGGTTCCCTTGTAGTAGCAAAAGGTGTGAAAGTAGGCACCTTATATCTTTGTACAGGTCATATTGTTCCTTCTACTTTGATTGTTTCAGAGAAAAATGAATATTTAGGAACAATTACTGCAGTTGAGCAAGGAGAACAAGTAGCTGTTGTAGATTCTGATACAACGTTGTGGCACAATAGACTTGGGCACATGAGTGAAAAAGGTATGAAAGTACTTCATTCAAAGAAAGTTTTACCAGGTCTGAAATGTGTGAATATGGATTTCTGTGAAAGTTGTGTGTATGGAAAACAAAAGAGAGTGAGTTTTGTAAAGACTGGGAAGGAAAACAAAAAGGAGAAATTAGAGCTTGTGAATACAGATGTATGGGGACCAGCTCAGGTATCTTCCCTTGGTGGCTCTCATTATTATGTTACATTTATTGATGATGCAACTAGAAAAGTATGGGTTTATTTCCTTAGACAGAAATCTGATGTATTTCAAACTTTTAAGAAATGGAAATGCTTGGTTGAAAATGAGACTGGTAAGAAATTAAAATTTCTCAGATCTGATAATGGTGGTGAGTATTGCAGTCATGAATTTGAAGATTATTGCTCCACTAATGGTATTCGTAGACAGAAAACTGTTCCAAGGACTCCACAGGAAAATGGAGTGGCTGAACACATGAACATGACTATAATGGAGTGCGCAAGGAGCATGAGGTTGCATGCTGGGTTACCCTTACACATGTGGGCGGAGGCTATCAATACTGCAATATATTTGATTAATAGAGGTCCCTCTACTCCTTTGGGTTGTGGTATTCCAGAGGAAGCATGGAATGGGAAGAAGGTGAGTTATTCTTTTCTCAAGACCTTCGGTTGTGAAGCTTTTGCTCATATAGATTCTAAAAATAGAACCAAGCTCGAAGCTAAATCAAAGAAATGTGTCTTTGTTGGATATGGCATTAATGAATTTGGTTATAGGCTTTGGAATTTTGAAAATCATAAAATTATAAGAAGTCGGGATGTCATATTCAATGAAAAAGTGTTGTACAAAGATCTGTTGCAGCAACATGAGAAGAAAGAAGATGATTATGTAGTGTTGGATGATACTCCAAAAGCTGATGTTCCAGCCATTCCTCATGATGTGCAACAACCGCAACAAAAAATACCGCACACACCAATGAATGTTAGACGGTCAACAAGGCAAATTAGACCTCCACAAAGGTTTTCTCCCTCTTTGTATTCTATTTTACTTACTGATGCTGGTGAACCTGAAAGTTATGATGAAGCTGTGCAGGCGGATACTAAGATTCAGTGGGAGTCTGCAATGAAAGATGAAATGGACTCTTTGCCGAAAAATAAGACATGGGATTTGTGCAAGTTGCCTGCAGGTAAAAAGGCTTTACAGAATAAATGGGTTTACAGGTTGAAAGAAGAGGAAGGAGGTAAGAAAAGATTTAAGGCCAGGTTAGTTGTAAAAGGATTTGCACAGAAAAAGGGAATTGATTTTGATGAGATATTTTCTCCTGTTGTTAAAATGACTTCTATTTGTACTGTTTTAAGTCTTGTGGCTACTGAAGATTTGCATTTAGAGCAGATGGATGTTAAAACAACCTTTCTTCATGGTGATTTGGATAAAGAAATATATATGGCTCAGCCACAGGGTTTTGAGGTCAAAGGTAAGGAGAACTTAGTGTGCAAATTGAAGAAAAGTTTATATGGCTTGAAGCAAGCACCTCGGCAATGGTATCTGAAATTTGACAGTTTTATGCATGAGCATGGATATAATAGGTGTCATTCAGATTACTGTGTTTATTTTAAGAAGTTGGATGATGATAGCTACATTATTTTATGTTTATATGTTGATGATATGCTTGTAGCTGGGTCTAACATGGATCATATTAAGGGGCTAAAACGCCAATTAGCACATGCATTTGCTATGAAGGTTTTGGGGGCAAAAAAACAAATCCTTGGTATGAAGATTTGCAGAGATAGGAAGAACAAAACATTGACGCTATCTCAGGCTGATTATGTTGAGAAGGTGTTGCAACGTTTCTCTATGGAGAATGCTAAATCTGTCAGCACACCTTTACCTGGTCATTTGAAATTGACTAAGGAGATGTGTCCCAAGACACAGGAAGAGGAGGATAAGATGTCCCAGGTACCCTATGCTTCAGTTATAGGAAGTTTGATGTATGCTATGGTATGCACTAGGCCAGATATTGCACATGCAGTGGGAGTCATTAGCAGGTATATGAGTCATCCAAGATTTGAGCATTGGAATGCTGTCAAGTGGATTCTCAGATATTTGAGAGGAACATCCAATAAGTGTTTATACTTTGGGGGCTCTACTACTGATTTATAGGGCTATGTTGACTCAGATTTGGCAGGGGATATTGATACCAGGCGGAGTAGTACAGGTTATGTATTTACTGTTGGTGGGGCAGCTGTGAGCTGGGTTTCTAGGTTACAGAAGATTAATGCTTTATCCACTACAGAGGCAGAGTATGTTGCTGCTACAGAGGCAGCCAAGGAGATGATATGGCTTTAGTTCTTCTTGGAAGAATTGGGACATCCTCAGAAGGATAATTATTTGTTCACAGATAGTCAGAGTGCCATTCATCTTGCTAAGAATTCAGCTCTGCATTCTAAGACCAAACACATACAATTGCGGTACCATTTCATTCGGTCAGCTTTGGAGGATGGACAGTTAAAGCTGGAGAAGATACATACCAATGACAATCCAGAAGATATGTTGACAAAGGTTGTAACAAAGGAGAAGCTGAACTCCTCTTCAGCTTTGGTTGGTCTTTTAGACTGAACATGAATAAAAAAACAGTAGAGTCCAGGATGGTTTGATCCAGTGGGAGCCCCATGTGGTAGTGGTATTGCTATAGGATCAGTCTCCAAGTGGGAGATTTTTGTTTAGTGTGGAGCCTGATCAGTCCCCAAGTGGGAGATTGTTAGATTGTGGTGACTGATCAGGAAAGTACTGTACATACTTCATAAATAGTGGGAATTTGTTTTTGGGCAGTAGCCGACATGGTAGCCGACATATTATGGCCGACATATGACCGACATGTTATAACCCTAAAGTGGTTTAATACTTGTATAAAATGGCTTAGGGTTGGGTATTTTTTATAATGTTGTGATACGAAATTGGTTCTTGCGGCGGTATTGAGCTGTAAGAGATTACGGATTGTAATCAGGTTGTAATCACTGGATTGTAATAAGATCAGACTTGCTGTTTGGTGGACGTAGCCCAGGGATTGGGTGAACCACGTTAAATCTTGGTGCCTTGTGTTCATTTCTGTGTGTTCTATTATTTTCTGTTAATTGTTATATTTGCATGTAGTTTTTATTTCTGTCTGTGGTTTAACCTAACAAGAGTATTTTCTCTTTCCAAATATTTTGTTCAAACTTTACACCCAATGATTTTTAATGCTTTAAAATGCGAAGGCTTCACTTTATAAATTTGGGCATGTCTCTAAATATTTTGGCTCAAACTAGAGAGTCCTTCCGATAATATATAAAACATTTGGATAAAGTTAGACTTTAATAAATTGCCTATTGGTCTTCGAATGGCTACTTGAAATTTTATTCTCAATTTTCTATGTTCCCACGTTAATCTTTCAATAGATATTGATAAATATGTACATGCCCAACAATTTCTAACCCATCCAAACTATACAAATTAACATTAATAATTTTATTCCTTTCACTCATTACGCGGGACTAAATGAATAGGTTTATATTTGATTAAATTTGGGTCGCAGGTACAATACAACTTCTAGAGGAAATATTCTGGATTGCCAGTAATATATAAATTTCAACAAACTTGAAAATATTTATTTTCAGTTAAGAATTATAAACTTTATTCTGATGTAGCCACCTGAAATTTAACTCAAAATCTAGGCTACTATTCTCTTTATCTGCTCTGATAAGAAACTTTCTGTAACTATCTCTGATAAAGTTTCACAGGCTGGCAAGAAAACCTACTCTGATACCAATTGTAATGACTCGTCTCAGGCCATTTGATTTATAACCCTAATTGTGCGTATATTTTATTTTCTCCTCCTTAATATCATCCATATATATAATGATTCCTAATTCAATGAGTAACTTGATAGATATCGAATATATTTAATAATCAATATCTATGCTTTTTTTCGTGAGGCTTAATCTTTTCTATGCTGATCTAATTAGTAATTTGTACCTATTACTGATCTATAATAAATGTTGATTTCTATATTTGTCTGATAATTGCAGATGCTGCTCTCGTTTGATATGATTCAATATCAAATATATTTAATAGTCTTTGATTCCCTTATTTCTTCCTCTTCATTCTTCTCTTGTATGTGCATTGAGTTGAGTAGATCAAAATCTATGTGCAACCATGTAAAGACTACTCTGAAGGCCGTGAGTTCTTCTTCATTATTGTCCACATTAAATATATTAATGTTCATTTATTATCACTTCCAAATACTCTGAATTGATCGATTAATAACATGTATTGTTGCCTTCATTTTCTAGTTGCTGACTGTCAGCCCTTATCTATTGATTCCTCCATGATAACGTGTATGTTCTTAGCACTATTTATTTCCTCTTTTTAGTTTAGTCATTGATTGTATATTCTCTTATGTCCACGCAACTCCTCTGTTCTTTCTTTGTTGTCACTGAGTAATTTATTTTCTATTGTTATTTCCTTTATCCTTAACGCCTGGGTGTCTAGTCACGAAATTATCCTGTAGCATCATAGACTGGATTGTTGTGTTTGTGTCTATTCGCTTCATCATTCTGATTGTATATTTGTTTCCCTAGTACTCCTGCGTTATGCGTTGCTTGCCCCATCATGTAGGTGTGTGCCCATTGTAGGAGTGAATAGTTTGCTTCACTCAAGTGTGTGAATCTTCTATCCGAGATATTGATGTGCAGATCTCCTGTGTTCTTCGACTATCAATTCTCACCTATATATATATTTCATTCCTTCTTCTATGTATTTCTTAATTCCGCCTCCCCCCTCCCCCCCCCCCCAAAAAAAAAAAAAAATGATATCCTTATATGATTGCCATGTCTGAAGGGATGTGACCATTCTAATGCCGTCATTATAATTATTATTTATATGATTAATATATTATTATTAAGGTTTTCATAAGGTTTTAATAATATATTAATTGTTATTCTTTGTTTGAATATTAATTACCATAAATATTATTTATTCTTTTTCAAATAAGTATACATCATAGTATTGGATGTATTATTATTTTATATTATATTAATATAACATCATTATTATATCAATATGTTGATATATATATATATATATATATATATAACCTTATATCATACTTAATAAATTTATTATATTTATTTATCATTATATCAATAGTTAATAGTAATGTATTTTTAATATTATCAATTAATCATATTATATTGTATTATTTCCATACAATTATTATATGTAGTATTATTTTCATACAATTATTATATCAATTGATATAATAATAATATATTATATCAATTTGATATATTATAACTATATATAGTATATTTAACAATTATTATATTTGTTTATCAATTATAATCAAAATATTTATTTGTTATTTAATTTATTTAACTCATTAATATTATAATTGTAATATAATATTTTACATTACAACTATGCTATAATCTTATATATTGTCAAATATATCACTATTATATAATAGATTATAATATATTTTACTTTAATATTATTATTCTTAATTATTATCATTATATAATATGTTATTTGAATATCCATATATCCTTTTAATTTGAGCTCATGACATGCTCTATTTTTTGTAGGTTCTCTACAAAATCGTCAATCAACAATGAACCAACCTTAGAAAGCATCTCTTATGCCTCTTTAAATAAGTAGCTATGATCTTTTGCTACTTAAACTGTTAGATTATGGTGACTGATCAGGAAAGTACTGTACATATTTCATAATTAGTGGGGTTGGGGGCATCGCCCCGAAATTTTTTTTTTGGTACGATTCACCATTCATAGCAATTTTTTTGGTACTATTCGCCATTCGTAGATTCGCCACTAAAGTTATGGCCGACATGTTGTAACCCTAAAACGACATAAAATACTTGTATAAAAGGGTTTAGGGTTAGGTTTTTTTTTTATTCATTATGTTGTGATGCGAAATTGGTTCTTGCGGCGGTATTGAGCTATAAGGGATTACAGATTGTAATCAGGTTGTAATCACTGGATTGTAATAAGATCAGACTTTTCTGTTTGGTGGACGTAGCCCAGGGATTGGGTGAACCACATTCAATCTTGGTACCTTGTGTCCATTTCTGTGTGATCTATTATTTTCTGTTATTGGTTATATTTGCATATAGTTTTATTTCTATCTGTGGTTTATCCTAACAAGTGGTATCAGAGCGAGGTTGTCTTTCAATTATCCTATGTAGGAAAGTCTCACGGTTAAGTTGGAGTCTCACGGTTGAGTGGGAGCAATGGCAGATGAGGGTAAGCTGAGGGTTGATAGGTTTAATGGGCAGAACTTCCAGTTATGGAAGATGCACATGGAAGACTATCTTTATCAAAAGGATTTATGGAAGCTGTTGGACGGCAAAGCCAAGAATCAGGGAACTATGTCAGAGGTTGAATGGGATCTTTTGGATAGAAAGGCACTCAGAAGCATTCGGTTATGCTTGGCACCATCGGTGGCATTTAATATTACAAAAGCAAAGATGACAGAAGATTTGATGAAAACCCTAGCAACACTGTATGAAAAGCCCTCTTCTTCAAACAAGGTATTTCTCATGAAGCATTTATTTAATATGAAAATGGCAGAAGGTGGATCTATTGCAGATCATTTAAATGAGTTTAATACTATTACTAGTCAGTTATCTTCTGTGGGTATCAATTTTGATGAAGAAATTAGGGCTCTCTTGATTTTGTGTTCTTTGCCTGAAAGCTGGAATGGCTTGGTAATGGCAGTGAGCAATTCTGTTCCTGAATCTAGTACCCTAAAATATGATGATGTGATTGGTGTTGTTTTGTGTGAGGAAACTCGTAGGAAATCCTCAAGTGGATCTACATCAGGAAGTGCTTTGAATGCACAAAGTAGGGGCAGAACAACTGAGAGAGGAAGTAACTTTGGAAATCGTGGGAAATCAAGAGGAAAGTCAAAGGGGAAGAGGTCTCAATCGAGAGGACCAAACGATTGCTGGTACTGTGGGAAACCAATTCATAAAAAGAAAGATTGCTGGAATCGCAAGAAAAATGAAGGAGATAAATCAGATGGAGACAACGAGGCAAATGTGGTAAGTAACAAATCTGAAGAGGATGCTTTGCTTCTGTCTTTAGAGAGTGTTGATGATTCATGGGTTTTAGATTCGGGTGCTTCATTTCATGCTACACCTCATAGAGGTTATTTCATTGATTGTGTCCAAGGGGATTTTGGGCTTGTTTATTTGGGGGATAATGAACCCTGTCAGATTGTTGGAAAGGGAAAAATTAAGATTAAGTTGCAGAATAGGAATCATTGGCTACTACATTAGGTAAGACATGTTCCAAAACTAAGTAGAAATTTAATTTCAGCAGGGCAACTCGGTGATGAGGGTTGTGTAGTTACTTTTAATGATAAAAATTGGAAGGTTTCAAAGGGTTCCCTTGTAGTAGCAAAAGGTGTGAAAGTAGGCACCTTATATCTTTGTACAGGTCATATTGTTCCTTCTACTTTGATTGTTTCAGAGAAAAATGAATGTTCAGGAAACAATTACTATAGTTGAGCAGGAAGAACAAATAGCTGTTGTAGATTCTGATACAACGCTATAGCACAACAGACTTGGGCACATAAGTCATAAAGGTATGAAAGTACTTTATTCAAAGAAAGTTTTACCAGGTCTGAAATGTGTTAATATGGATTTCTATGAAAGTTGTGTGTATGGAAAACAAGAGAGAGTGAGTTTTGTAAAGACTGGGAAGGAAAACAAAAAGGAAAAATTAGAGCTTGTGCATACAGATGTATGGGGACCAGCTCAGGTATCTTCCCTTGGTGGCTCTCATTATTATGTTACATTTATTGATGACGAACTAGAAAAGTATGGGTTTATTTCCTTAGACAGAAATCTGATGTATTTCAAACTTTTAAAAAATGGAAATGCTTGGTTGAAAATGAGCCTTGTTTTGGCTTGGTCATGGGTTCAAATCTCCCCGTGCCTTCCTGACCCGCGTAAGCACCTAGTATGCATGTCGAGGGGGAGATTGTTGGGTGATGCGATGCGCTCCCCTGTCCATAGGTGGTTAATTATGTGGTGTTCCATGTTCACTAATAGTCATGGCTTTTGGTGCAACCACAAATGGGCCCTACAATTGGTGCATACAGATGTATGGGGACCAGCTCAGGTATCTTCCCTTGGTGGCTCTCATTATTATGTCACATTTATTGATGACGCAACTAGAAAAGTATGGGTTTATTTCCTTAGACATAAATCTGATGTATTTCAAACTTTTAAGAAATGGAAATGCTTGGTTGAAAACGAGACTGGTAAGAAATTAAAATGTCTTAGATCTGATAATGGTGGTGAGTATTGTAGTCATGAATTTGAAGATTATTGCTCCACTAATGGTATTCGTAGACAGAAAATTGTTCCAAGGACTCCACAGGAAAATGGAGTGGCTGAACGCATTAACAGGACTATGATGGAGCGCGCAAGGAGCATGAAGTTGCATGCTGGGTTGCCCTTATACATATGGGCAGAGGCTATCAATACTACAATATATTTGATTAATAGAGGTCCCTCTACTCCTTTGCACTTTGGTATTCCAGAGGAGGCATGGATTGGGAAGAAGGTGAGTTATTCTTTTCTCAAGACCTTCAGTTGTGAAGCTTTTGCTCAAACAGACTCTGAAAATAGAACTAAGCTCGAAGCTAAATCAAAGAAATGTGTCTTTGTTGGATATGGTATTAATAAATTTGGTTATAGGCTTTGGGATTTTGAAAATCATAAAATTATAAGAAGTCAGGATGTCATATTCAATGAGAAAGTGTTGTACAAAGATCTGTTGCAGCAACATGAGAAGAAAGAAGATGATTATGTAGTGCTGGATGATACTCCAAAAGCTAATGTTCCAGCCATTCCTCATGATGTGCAACAACCGCAACAACAAATACCACACACACCAGTGAATGTTAGACGGTCAAGAAGGCAAATTAGGCCTCCACAAAGGTTTTCTCCCTCTTTGTATTCTATTTTACTTACTGATGCTGGTGAACCTGAAAGTTATGATGAAGCTGTGCAGGTGGATACTAAGATTTAGTGGGAGTCTGCAATGAAAGATGAAATGGACTCTTTGCTAAAAAATAAGACATGGGATTTGTGCAAGCTACCTGCAGGTAAAAAGGCTTTACAGAATAAGTGGGTTTATAGGTTGAAAGAAGAGGAAGGAGGTAAGAAAAGATTTAAGGCTAGGTTAGTTGTAAAAGGATTTGCATAGAAAAAGGGAATTGATTTTGCTGAGATATTTTCTCTTGTTGTTAAAATGATTTCTATTCGTACTGTTTTAAGTCTTGTGGCTACTGAAGATTTGCATTTAGAGTAGTTGGATGTTAAAACAACCTTTCTTCATGGTGATTTGGATGAAGATATATATATGGCTCAGCCACAGGGTTTTGAGGTCAAAGGTAAGGAGAACTTAGTGTGCAAATAGAAGAAAAGTTTATATGGCTTGAAGCAAGCACCTCGACAATGGTATCTGAAATTTGACAGTTTTATGCATGAGCATGGATATAACAGGTGTCATTCAGATTACTGTGTTTATTTTAAGAGGTTGGATGATGATAGCTACATTATTTTATGTTTATATGTTGATGATATGCTTGTAGCTGGGTCTAACATGGATCATATTAAGGGGCTAAACCGCCAATTAGCACATGCATTTGCTATGAAGGATTTGGGGGCAGCAAAACAAATCCTTGGTATGAAGATTTGCAGAGATAGGAAGAATAGAACATTGACACTATCTCAGGTTGATTATGTTGAGAAGGTGTTCCAACGTTTCTCTATGGAGAATGCTAAAGCTGTCAGCACACCTTTACCTGGTCATTTGAAATTGACTAAGGAGATGTATCCTAAGACACAGGAAGAGGAGGATAAGATGTCCAAGGTACCCTATGCTTCAGCTATAGGAAGATTGATGTATGCTATGGTATGCACTAGGCCAGATATTGCACATGCTGTGGGAGTCGTTAGTAGGTATATGAGTCATCCAGGATTTGAGCATTGGAATGCTGTCAAGTGGATTTTCAGATATTTGAGAGGGACATCCAATAAGTGTTTACACTTTGGGGGCTCTACTACTGATTTACAGGGCTTTTTTGACTCAGATTTAGCAGGGGATATTGATACCAGGCGGAGTACTATAGGTTATGTCTTTAATGTTGGTGGGGCAGCTGTGAGCTGGGTTTCTAGGTTACAAAAGATTAATGCTTTATCCACTACAGAGGTAGAGTATGTTGCTGCTACCGAGGCAGCCAAGGAGATGATATGGCTTCAGTTCTTCTTGGAAGAATTGGGACATCCTCAGAAGGATAATTATTTGTTCATAGATAGTCAGAGTGCCATTCATCTTGGAAAGAATTCAGCTCTGCATTCTAAGACCAAACACATACAGTTGCGGTACCATTTCATTCGGTCAGTTTTGGAGGATGGACAGTTAAAGCTGGAGAAGATACATACAAATGATAATCCAGTAGATATGTTGACAAAGGTTGTAACAAGGGAGAAGCTAAACTCCTCTTCAGCTTCGGTTGGTCTTTTAGACTGAACATGAATAAAAGAACAGCAGAGTCCAGGGTGGTTTGATCTAGTGGGACCCCCATGCGGTAGTGGTATTGCTACAGGATCAGTCTCCAAGTGGGAGATTGTTGTGTAGTGTGGAGCCTGATCAGTCCCCAAGTGGGAGATTGTTAGCTTATGGTGACTAATCAGGAAAGTACTGTAGATATTTCATAATTAGTGGGGTTTGGGGCGTCACCCCAAAAATTTCTTTTTGGTACGATTCGCCATTCGTAGCAATTTTTTTGGTACTATTCGCCATTCGTAGATTTGCCACTAAAGTTATGGCCGACATATGGCCGACATGTTGTAACCCTAAAATGACATAAAATACTTGTATAAAAGGGTTTAGGGTTAGGTATTTTTTCATTATGTTGTGATGCGAAATTGGTTCTTGTGACAATATTGAGCTGTAAGGGATTATGGATTGTAATCAAGTTGTAATCACTGGATTGTAATAAGATTGGACTTTGTTGTTTGGTGGAGGTAGCCCAGGGATTGGGTGAACCATGTTAAATCTTAGTGCCTTGTGTTCATTTCTGTGTGATGTATTATTTTCTGTTATTGGTTATATTTGCATGTAGTTTTATTTCTGTCCATGGTTTTTTTAATAACTGTAAACACTTATTGGATGTCCCTCTCAAATATCTAAGAATCCACTTGATAGCATTCTAATGCTCAAATCCTAGATGACTCATATACTTGCTAACAACTCCCACAAAATGTGCAATATCTGGCCTAGTGCATACCATAGCATACATCAGGCTTTCTACAGCTAAAAGAAGGTTCCTTGGACATCTTATCCTCCGCTTCCTGTGTCTTAGGACACATCTCTTTAGTCAATTTCAAATGACTAGGTAAAGGTGTGCTGACAGCTTTAGCATTCTCCATAAAGAAACATTGCAACACCTTCTCGACATAATCAGCCTAAGATAGTGTTAATGTTCTATTCTTCCTATCTCTGCAAATCTTCATACCAAGGATTTGTTTTGCTACCCCCAAATCCTTCATAGCAAATGCATGTGCTAACTGGTGTTTTAGCCCTTTAATATGATCCATGTTAGACCCAGCTACAAGCATATCATCAACATATAAACATAAAATAATGTAGCTATCATCATCCAACCTTTTAAAATAAACACATTAATTTGAATGACACCTGTTATATCCATGCTCATGCATAAAACTATCAAATTTTATATACCATTGTCGAGGTGCTTGCTTCAAGCCATATAAACTTTTCTTCAATTTGCACCCTAAATTCTCCTTACCTTTGACCTCAAAACCCTGTGGCTGAGCCATATATATTTCTTCATCCAAATCATCATGAAGAAAGGTTGTTTTAACATCCAACTGCTCTAAATGCAAATCTTCAGTAGCCACAAGACTTAAAACAGTACGAATAGAAGTCATTTTAACAATACGAAAAAATATCTCATCAAAATCAATTCCCTTTTTTTGTGCAAATCCTTTTACAACTAACCTGGCCTTAAATCTTTTCTTACCTCCTTCCTCTTCTTTCAACCTGTAAACCCATTTATTCTGTAAAGCCTTTTTACCTATAGGTAACTTGCACAAATCCCATGTCTTATTTTTTAGCAAAGAGGCCATTTCATTTTTCATTGCAGACTCCCACTGAATCTTAGTATCCACCTGCACAGCTTCATCATAACTTTCAGGTTCACCAGCATCAGTAAGTAAAATAGAATACAAAGAGGGAGAAAATCTTTGTGGAGGTCTAATTTGCCTCGTTGACCATCTAACATTCACTGGTGTGTGTGGTATTTGTTGTTGCGGTTGTTGCACATCATGAGGAATGGCTAGAACATAAGCTTTTGGAGTATCATCCAGCACTACATAATCATCTTTTTTCTTCTCATGTTGTTGCAACAGATCTTTGTACAACACTTTCTCACTGAATATGACATCCCAGCTTCTTAAAATTTTATGATTTTTAAAATCCCAAAGCCTATAACCAAATTCATTAATGCCATATCCAACAAAGACACATTTCTTTGATTTAGCTTCGAGCTTGGTTCTATTTTCAAAGTCTATATGAGCAAAAGCTTCACAACTGAAGGTCTTGAGAAAAGAATAACTCACCTTCTTCCCAATCCATGCCTCCTCTGAATACCACAGCCCAAAGGAGTAGAGGGACCTCTATTAATCAAATATCCTATAGTATTGATAGCCTCTACCCACATGTGTAAGGGCAACCCAACATGCAACCTCATGCTCCTTGCGCGCTCCATTATAGTCCTATTCATGCGTTCAGCCACTCCATTTTCTTGTGGAGTCCTTGGAACAGTTTTTTGTCTACCAATACCATTAGTGGAGCAATAATCTTCAAATTCATGACTGCAATACTCACCACCATTATCAGATCTGAGACATTTTAATTTCTTACCAGTCTCATTTTCAACCAAGCATTTCCATTTCTTAAAAGTTTGAAATACATCAGATTTATGTCTAAGGAAATAAACCCATACTTTTCTAGTTGCATCATCAATAAATGTAACATAATAATGAGAGCCACCAAGGGAAGATACCTGAGCTGGTCCCCATACATTTGTATGCACAAGCTCTAATTTCTCCTTGTTGTTTTCCTTCCCAATCTTTACAAAATTCACTCTCTTTTGTTTTCCATACACACAACTTTCACAGAAATCCATATTAACACATTTCAGACTTGGTAAAACTTTCTTTGAATGAAGTACTTTCATACCTTTCTCACTCATGTGCCCAAGTCTGTTGTGCCACAACGCTGTATCAGAATCTACAACAGCTATTTGTTCTCCCTGCTCAACTGCAGCAATTGTTCTTGAACATTCATTTTTCTCTAAAATAATCAAAGTAGAAGGAACAATATGACCTGTACAAAGATATAAGGTGCCTACTTTCACACCTTTTGCTACTACAAGGGAACCTTTTGAAACCTTCCAATTTTTATCATTAAAAGTAAGTACACAACCCTCATCATCGAGTTATGTTGATCCCAAGAGTATATATATTGAAAATGATAT
This sequence comes from Cupressus sempervirens, assembly GCA_028749045.1. NCBI lineage: Eukaryota > Viridiplantae > Streptophyta > Pinopsida > Cupressales > Cupressaceae > Cupressus > Cupressus sempervirens. The sequence continues at coordinate 724,495,830 of CM053784.1, read as the reverse complement.
AATCCCCGCTTAGAAAATTTTATAAATGATATATGTTGATCCCAAGAGTATAGTATATAAATGATATATATAGTATGGATTTTCTCAAGCCTCTTACTTATGTTGATCCCAAGAGTATATATATTGAAAATGATATAATCCCCGCTTAGAAAATTTTTGAGCAAGTTTTTTTTTCAGTGGGTTGATGGGAAGGTGTATATTGAAAATGATATAATCTCTACTTTGGAAATTTTTGAGCAAGTTTTGTTTCAGTGGGTAGATGGGAAGGGGTTTGAAAGTTCTCTGCAAAAGGCTTGAGAAAGCTCAGAATTTCATGATAAAATGTCTCTTTGGGCATGGTGATTGGTTGATAAGGTTCCTGCGCATGATCAGTTTGAGTTACCAAGATGGAGAGTTTTCCAAATGGAGGTAGTGTTGGGTTGCACCATTCTAATGCAATTCATTCTTCCAAAAAAGATCCTTCTTCTCACAACTAGTGAATGGCTTCATGTGTTTTTGGGTGTTACCCTACTCTTCCCCTCTCTGCAAGCAGCTCTTCATTGTTCCTTATCCCATGACTCTGTTTTCCCAATGGATAAGCATTGGTTTCCTACTAGAGGCTTTATGGATTCTTCATGTCCCTTGTGGCACACATCCCCAGTTAGAGCCAACTGTAAGCACGCTTTTAGCACCCGAGTTTTGAACTTTGAGAATTCGCCCCATGGAAGGAATCCCTAGATTGTCGTAATGTTTTAGTTGGTTTTTATTGCTAAAGATGATTTTGTTAACTATGACTTGTGAAGAAGATTGTATTCTAAGGGTATGTTGAACCTTGAAGTTTAGAGGTTCAAGTTCGAAGTTTAGAATTGAGTTTTTTAATTCTAAGTTCAAGTTCGGGTTGCAAAATCAAAGTTCAAGCTTCAAGTTCAGGTCTAAAGATTTAGAGTTTAAGACTCAGCATCTACCAATTCAAGGATGCGGAGTCAAAAGTTTAAAAGTCCAGAAAGATGAAACCAATTTAGGTGCACAATTTTAAAAATTCAAAACCCAAAGGTTCAAATGCATGATTCAACATTCAAGTTTCGGGTTCAAAGTTTGAAGATTCACATGCTTTGGTTTAAAATGGAAATTTTAAATCACAAGCCCACCACTTCAAGGTTCAATTCAAAGGTACAATTTATTGATGTGTGGTAGCTTTAGTTGGATAAACCTATATAATTATCTATGAGATATATATCTGTGTTTATTATTATATGAGATAAATTAATATAATAATAATATATATAACTATAGTTATATTTATTATAAATTAATATAATAATAATATTATAACTATGGTTATAATATTAATTATTAATTAACAAATAGACATGTCCTGTCGCTTACGGTTATTTATATGGGGAGAGTTGCCTTTGGAAAATACATATCAAACATTATGGTAGTGCTATTACATTTCCAACAATCCTCCTGAAACCCAACATGGTATCAGAGTCAGGTTACAAATGTAAGAATGTATATCATTTCCAATAATAACATCAACTATCTTTATTATGATTAAAAAAATTGATTAGAGTCCTCAAAGATGGTCATATTCCCTACGTGCCTTGAAAAATGTATTTACTAGTACCTGTTATCACAACTGGTTGAAGGAAAAGAAAAGAGCTCAACAATATTTCAAAGTCATTCAAAGCCGAGTATCATATATGAAAAAGACTAGAAGTTAACAACCAATGAGATTGCCATTCCAAGAAGAAGAAGTAAATGTAAAAGCAGTGAGATTGTAGAGCTCCATAATCAGTGCTCGATTCCAAAAGTCCATGACCAAACACAAGGTTTCATCCACAACTCGTTCTTCTAGGAGAATGAAGAATGTTGCATACCTTCCCTTTTTTATTTTTTTAAAGCTTTACCTCCCACAAAACATAATGATTTTCCATGCTTGAAGTTTATTGGTCCACTCCTTATTCTTGAAGAACAAAATCATTGTATTCGAATGTCCTTCCTAATAGATAGGGAATCCCTCATCAACACCTTTTCAAATTACTTTTTCATAGATGAGAAACTCCCTTGCAAATGGAAAAAGCTAGCATGACTGAACATCACTGATGTGCACTATTTTTATGTTGAACAATTACTATAAAATACGTTCACCTTGGTTTGGTTTACATCCATTTGACGATAAGACAAGTCATAGTTCCTTCAAAATGTTGGTTCATAGTCAACCCAGCTCGGTCTATACTATGAATGCTATAGAATGTTCAATGGACAGGCCGTGGTGGTAGGAGGTTGTGCTGGCAAAATTGTCAATAAATGTATGTTAGATCTGTCGTCACTCGATGTCAATGAATCAAGGGCATATATTGTCAACAGGTGGACTCATCGCTAAGTGCAATGAGGGTATCAAATATGACATGGCATAAACAAGGCAAGGCAAAGTTTATAACAATAGACAAGGATTCGGTGTGAATGAAGAGCTTGCCACAATATGAACAACAAAGAAATATAAATGCATTGGGTCCAATTTAAAAACTCGTACATAGTCAAGGGATACAAACAATGACTATAATCACCAGTTGCACATGCCACGACCAGTAAGTGGGACTCACCGCTAAGGTACATGTGGGTAGAAAAAGGTGAAATCAGGTACTTGTTTAGTATATATCATTATATATAATTTGCATTTAGATAAGACAAGATAAGATTATTAATGTCCAACAAAAGACCACAAAAGGTCTATGGGATTGAAAGTTTGCAACTAGAAAGCTAACAACAACAAGAGCACCAAATGGTGTTTGAGAAAAGTGAACAACAAGAAACAAGAAACAAGAAGAGGAGAGAGGCCAATGCAAAGACTAGGAGTCCTTCATTGGTAAAAAGAAATCAGTCATAGAAGGATAAGACTATGAGTACTTGAACTGTCGATGTGAACTTGTGAAAGAGTGTCATTGATGTAACAAACCGCTGCGGAGCCTGACAGATCTAGAATGGCCAGTAGAACTGGTAAAACTAGACAGCCTTTTCACACCCCGTAAAGGAGATAAGAGTGTGAAAAAGGTAGTAATACATTGATCAGAGGTATGTCAATGAGGAAGTAGTGACCGTAAAGTACTAGCAAGGAGCAAAGTGGCCTCTTGAAGATAAAGTGCAAGACATCCTTGGTCACAATAACAGACGAAGGCTAAAAGAGGAGAACAATCTTGGAACAAACAATAAAATCTCCCTCTGATCTCATAAAAGATAGGGTAACGGAAGATAAAGTAAGTCTCCATCTCGATCTCATCAAGAGTACACAACTTATAGATATGTTCACCTCTGTTAATATGATGATTGGTCTGAGCTCAAAGGTGAGAACCACTCTGAAAGACCCCAGAGAGATGTGTAGGGCATGACACCACCGTCGAGCAAGATAACAAGGACGAACAATAATCCCATCAGCGATCTCCAAAAAGTTCTCCACACACAAGGCCATCCTCGGACATAAACCACCATGAGGGCTAGTCCAGGTAGTCACAATACACAATCTGTAAATATCAAGTCTGGCATGCTCATTCAACTCCTGACGAGAAGGGAGGAGATGAGAAGGGGCATTCAGAGAGAACTAATAAGGAGGAAGATGATCAATATCAATCCCAATCAAACTCAACAGAGAAGATGCCTGAGCATACCAAAAATGAGCCCGACAGCTAGTATTAGAACTCGCAGTAGCAACAGAAGAGCAATATGCCAAGTAGGAGTATCTATCACGTTTACCAACCAAATTCGCAAAACCACGTAGGCAATGAAGGAACCAAATAAGATCAAATATGGTTACAAGACTGAAGGGATGAGCACCAAACTCAAGAAAAATAAATACTGAGTGAATCTGTGACATCTAATTATGCGTTGTAGAAGCAAAGTCTGAACTTGCTCGATTAAGGCCCAGTCGGAACCAAGGAGAGAAGGCCCCCAAACCATAGAGCCATAAAGAACAGTCGGTCGAACAAGAGAGTCCAAGAGGGATAGCTTGGAAGAGGTATCTTGGAAATGACATCTGAAACATTGTTTCTCCAGCACAGCAAGAGAACCCATGCCCTTACTGACTCTTGGTTGTATACCTGGTCTCATATTGAAGCGGGGCCCATAAAACTTTACTCCTAGATACATATAAAAAGAAGTGATCTCAATCTCATCCCTAAAAAAGGAAGTGAAGATGAGAAGTCTTTAAGCAATTAAACACCATAACTCCAATCTTACCCAGGTTAACTGCAAGCTATCTATGAACACAAAAAGAAGCCAAACCATCCAAAAGCCTCTGTAAACTCTCAAGAGAATAAGCAAGAAGAAGAACATCATCTGCGAAAAGAAGAATGGATACCAAGACTTGGTGTGAGTAGCCACCATCACCAGGGAGCGAAGATTTCAAAAGGAAATCCTCAAGCTCATCAATATACAAACTGAACAAAGTAGTGGAGAGAGGAAAACCTTGTTTAACCCCAATGGTGCTATGGATCAGAATTGAGAAACCATTAGAAGTTTTGAATCTACCCAACATCGTTTTGTATAATCTCATCATAGCAATTAATAACATCTCAGAAATTGCAATCTCCCAAAGCCTCTAAAATAAAGCCATCCTAGGAACATAATAAAAAGCCTTGCAAAAATCAACAAAGCAACAATAAACTTTCTCTGATCTCTATTTAGCCTCCTCAATAATAGCCTATAAACTGAAAATATGATCCATGGTCTAATCGTTAGCTAGGAAACCAGCCTAACCTCTAGGTTTGCAACCTTTCCTCTCAAGCTATCTGGATAACATAGCATTGAGGGTTGTAGCCTATATATATATATATATATATATATATATATATATATATATATATATATATATATATATATATATATATATATATATATATATATATGGTGAAGAGTTATATAAATATGACTTATTTAAAAGACATATTTGTTATTGAAATATTAACATTAGTTTTTAGTATTTTCATTGTAATTATTCAATTTTATTTTTATATTATGGAAAGCTAATATAAATATGTGATTTCTAGTAATGGACATATGTGTTTTTCAATTTCATTACCATTTTGATAATGGAATATATATATATATATATATATATATATATATATATATATAGGAGAATCAAAAGTACTGAAGTGGATCAAGTATTGTCTGAAGCACATTATCCTTTGACTATAATAGATAAGCATTTTTCAGATTCTCATATCTTGATAAAGTACCTTTATTTTTTTTCATGTACTATAAGAGCTATTTGTCGTAATCTTTTCCTCTCATAATGTTATTGCAGGAAGAGGGGGATTGAGATTTAGAGGGAGCCTGACATGTTATTAAAGGCAACCTTGAAAGAGAGGGAGAAGACTGAGGATGTTATTTAGTTAACCTTCAGTGAACTCGGTCTTATTGATTAATAGGGAGTAAACAATGTTGAGATGGATTCTATAGTGATCAATAAATTGTCACAGTCAAGAGGACTGTGATTCATGCATCGTGACCATGTGATTTTAATGGGCCTACCCCCTGTGCACATAGTGAAGAAGTGACAACTTCCACGTGATCATCACTTGTATTTGGGGAAGTTGTTGTAAGGTGACAATCTTACAATAACTTGTATTATGAGATCGAATAAATTGAGTAAATGGTGAATGTCTTGCATCTCAACATTCTAGAAGACTATTACTCAGAGTATTTGGTTAATATCATTGATATTCTAGGAGGCCAATACTCTTGATATTAGATGTCATATCAAACCTTATTTTTTGAGTAATTGGTGATTATCATATGCTGATATTTTGGAAGACCAATACTCATGATATCAAATGTGATATCAAAATGTTGAATATCTTTTGATCAAAGATATTCTTATAATGAGGAGATATATGATCATGTGTTTATCCTCCCTAGCTAAGAGGGAGTGTTGATGTGTGGTAGCTTCTTGGATAAACCTATATATAATTATCTACAAGATATGGTTATATATGTGTGTGTTTATTATTATGTGAGATAAATTAATATAATAATAATATATATAACTATGGTTATATTTATTATAAATTGATATTATAATAATATTATAGCTATAGTTATAATATAAATTATTAATTAACAAATACGCATGTCGATTTAAAGGGACATGTCTATTCATGGCTTACGCTTATTTATATCAGAGCTACCTTTGAAAAATGCATATTGTTGGTGTAAATAATTATTCACTATTTACACTTACTTAAGTTTACTTAGGTTAATGCATTATTTTATTATATTACATTATTTTTATTTTATTTTGTGAGACACTTAGGAGTTTTCGTACCTTTATGAGTTGTCATGTTGACAACATAGAAGTACGCAACTCTAATTCAGCACATGGTGTCTACAACATTAGAGTTTGCATCATTCACTGAGTTGTCATGAAGACAACACAATTATTCGAACTCCCTTTTTAGCACATGTTGTCTACAACATAAATTTGCGTGCTACACCATTATAGGCTTATCCTCTCATCATCGCACTTACTTCCGTGCTTAATGGAGGATAACCCATATCTGGTAGACATGTGCCCAGTTGTATGACTCATCATGATGCTGATTCTGAGGCATTCTAGATGCATCTCAAAGGCTTTTATATACCAGCACTCTTAGTGTACTTTCATTCATATTGAATCGAATTCATATTAATATTCTAATCATAATCCTTTCTGGTCTACAGTTGTGCTTGTGTTAGAGTTCTTAGTTTTTGGGTGAATTTTGCCCTAAGACAAATTCTTACACATTTCAAACATTATGATAGTGCTATTACATTTCCAACGATCCCCGTGAAAACCAACACAATTGATGTTGCAAGCTGTCATGTGCAAACGCATTTTAAATGGATACTATCCAAAGTTCAATCTCAACGCTGGTTAGCTCAAAGGCATTCTCATAATGGGAAAGTCTCAAGATTCAATTCTTAGCATAGCATGAACAATCTAGCAATGGTACAAATACTTGGAGAGAAGCCTCGGCCCACTAGTTAAGACAAGTGTTATGCCAATTGTGGAAAGTGCGGGGAATGTATGTTGATTGATTGATGCAACATGCCCAACTCTATCAAATTCTGTTGATGGATGTGATTACTTATTTTGTCGTCACGAAGCACAGATATCCAACTTTTAGCTTGACGATGATCAAACTGTTTTCATCGAGCAAGCTAAGATGAGCGATTGAGAGCTTCATCAGATATGCCCTCCTTATGGTAACCGCATGATGAAACTTCAAGGTTTATAGCACAATAAGATAGGGCAGTGGGCACCGAGCATGATTCTCCTTGTAAAAAGTGTGTATACTAAGGGCTTTTACATGAATTGCTTACCTCCTTAATGTGAAAGGCGGCATAATTAACCAAATCTCGACCTCGGTTAGCAGGTCAGGAACCGCTTGGTGCAAACGATGGCAATTGGCATTGACAGTGACCTTGGACAGATAATGGCTAGAGTGGTCTTCGATATTGGATCACATGTGGACTAGATGCCTATTAATAGCACAGATGATGAGGTTTACAATGTCCAAGGCATGGAATAATGTTGATTTTCTCGACAAATACTCGAGCTCGATAAATATGGAGAAAGGGTCTCGACCCGAAGTGAATAACATGGGTGGTGTTCGACAGGCCACAAAAAGACCATTGGAAAAACAAAATGAGATTGCACACAAAGTGTTTGAAATTATTTCAATGCAATTTATGGAAAACATGTGGTGAAGTTTATACATATTTGAGCTACAGAGCACCTTGGCACCAAGCATCACTGAGAGAATCACCCATGTAAATACCATCAAAGACGTTAGGAGCAAAGAGTCACGACCCTGCACAACTGACACGTAGCCGCCAACTGTTTAATATGATGCCCGAGTCACTTTTGTCATCACAACAAGCAAATCTGGAGAGTTTCTACAAATTGTCTGATGATTTTTCGACACAGTATAGATGTGTTCAATATATGACAGAGTTGAGAGTGTTGTTATAAATGTGTGGGATCTGCCCATTATTGTCGTTAATCTGAGTCCCATAATAGTTGGAGAAATTGAAGAATGCAGATGATAAAGGGAGCTTGAAGGATACAGTTGAAGCTCATCGTTTTGTTACTAGTGAACTCAATATTGACTATGATAAGGTTTCGATAAAGGTATCTGTAGATTCATTGTTCAGATGCCTCCATATTGGATCAGTTAATTGAAAGGTGAACCCGATATGCACCATTGGGGTAGAAACATACAACTATCTAATTATAATATCGATGCCCAACAAGGAAGGCCCACATTCTTAGTCACTAAAAGGCTCGAGTAAATGTCAATAGGCATCCAACAGCTGGCAGAACCCGTAGCATGGGAATGAGGGGATTGTGGTGACTCGTGCAATACACATGGATATAACCACTACAGGTGTGTTAACTTTGCATTGGAAGCGAATTGCAACATTAATCTGCTAATGACATCAATTCGATAATGTTATAATGTTGTAAGGAATCCAATGGAAAGAGTAATAATTACTCAAAAAGACCTGAAAAATAAAGGAAGGATTAATTAATTATCTATGTTTCCATGATTCTGTTATAAAATTGAATGACAGACCTGTGAAACTATTAATAGGTCAATATGGGAGCAATTCAGGGTTCTTTTCGCGGTGGAGAGTCCTGAGGCTGCCACAGGAAGAGGACATATTTTCTGAATGTCATTGTAATAAACAGTGGGGAAGTCTTAATGTGTTTTTGTAAAAACTGATTGAGGGGGGGCAGAGATGAAATTATCTGTTGGTTATTTTGTCAAATGCTTAACAATAAAGAGGATTTAGCATATTTGAATCTGTAGGTTCTGGCATGTGGTTTTCTGATTGAAATATATCGGTGGGTGATCTCAATCATTCTTAAATATTGTTCTGTCCCATATCTTTAGGGTTATGTGTGCATTACAAGTCTGTAGGCTTGATGTTTTCACATTTATAAATGAACATCAAGATCTCCTTTGCCTTTTTGTTTTAGGAAGATTAGATGAGTGACCTGTAGTTCACTTATTTCTTTCTTTCTTATCCCACACATCTTATAATCACATTCATTTAATGCTTATGAATGAATGTCAGAAAGCCCTCCTTATCTTCAGGTTAAAGATACACTCTGTTATTTAATTCGTTGTAAATCTTTCTAGGAGGGAGTTGTACCTCTCCATTCAAAGGAGAGTTATCAATCAATGATAACTCGTCCCACTGTTAGTACACTTTGTTCTTCCTTCTGGGCATATTGATTCATCATTTACATTTCTTTCCGAGGACAAATCTGTTTACTAACACTACATATATGCTAAACTTTGTCAAAGGATTGGGGACCTTCCAAAACCTCCATTTTACCTTCATAAAAAAAACACACAATGTTTGTAAACAAAACAAATTGTAAGCCCAGAACTCTGTGCATGTGTGTTTATCTGCGTGCGTTCTTGCACATGTACATCAGGGTGTGTAGTTTCTCCTTATAGCATGTGCAATAGTCTCAAACAAATCTTTACTTTTTAACTGATGCTTCTCTGAACTATGAAACTTTTGCAATTCTGCAAATTGTTGGATAGTGTAATCATGGGACTGGTTTATTTTGAGTGCCAATGCATATGCAGATTGTATCATCAAATAAGTGTTTTAGGTTCCAGTGAAACCAGTGTTCTTGTAGGTGTACCTACACTGACACTAGGAAGATTTCTTTCTTCCTGATCTGCAATATTATTTCAAGTTCAAACCTCCTTTGGATTATTAGACAATCGACTCAAACTATAATTTTGTTCTATTAAAAGATTGGTGGCAACCATAGTAATGGTGAAAAAATCTCTGTTATAATTATTTTTGTGATACAACAAATGTACAATTAATCAATTGTTTAGAAGTCATTTAATCTGACAAGAGAAATACAGTTTTGTCGACAAATTTGATGATATACTATTGGATGGAAAAGGCAATTGTTTGTCTTCTAAAGATATTGATCTCCCCACAAATAGTCCAGTATTCAAAGATTGTGTCACTTCCATTAAATAATGGTAAATACCAGATATTTGATGGACTCTATTTTATTAGGGGTGAAAGATATGCCTTCAAGCACCAAAATTGCACCCCTCCTAATCTTGAATTGAACTCAGCTACAAAAATGGAAAATATTACCATTCAAGAATATGAGCAACAACGTATCAACATTTTCTAAGAACACGACCAATATTCTCCCCTATTTCTTGCCTTGCTTTCGATGAGATGGGACCTTCTCCAATATACATCTCAAAAAAAGCTCCTGTGTAAGCATCAAATACACAATAAAAAATCCTTATATGATTAAGTGAAAAAAATAATTTGTGAAGAGACAGCTTGATCAACCAGACCAAGGAAAAGAAATTGCCAAGATTGACTGAACAAAATTCCCAGGCATGAAAAAAAGTAGAACTCACTACAGAGGTCATGGCTATAGATTGTGCCAAGTTCCTTGCCATCAACTGCAAAGTGCCACGAATTGTATTAAGCATCCACTTAAGCATAGGAAGCAGGTTATCCATATCAAACAATCCTTCAAACTGCAGTACAATAATAAATTACTTACTCTCTGTCCTTAGGTGTCCTCCTGGCAACCGATGAAAATCAACAGTTGTTCCCTGCAAGTCACAGTGGCATTTCTTGTCTCTTAGGAGTGAAATCCATTAAAATAGTAAAGTGAAAATGTACCTTTTTCATCTTAAAGAAAAACAGCAAATTACAATGAACTGGAAAAGTTGATTGCACATTATCCTTAAATGTAAAAGAAAATAAAGAACTAAGAATCAACAGAAAGAGATGAATTTAAAATTACCGGGGAAAGCAAAATGTCTTTTGAAAAATAATCACAGAATGCATTCAATCCATCATCATCAGCCACTCCTTTTATCTAGATTGTAACAGGAAAAAAAAATTGTATTATATTCAAGCTGGAAATTTAAATTTAAATCATATCAAGATTGCATTTATCATTATGCATAATTTTCATCAGACAAATCTGAGCAATGCTCTTCCATTTTACCCGTTTTAAACGTCTTTGCAAGGCGCATTTGAAAGCACTGCCATCCATCAAACATTTCAAGTGTTAATGTTTTTACCTTATTTCCGATATACCAAGTTTGATCTTTACTTTCTAAAAACATAAAGCAGTATCTATAAAACAATAGGAATAATACAAAAATCCAAAAGCTGCTCAAGATACACAGCAAGTTTGTGTCAAAACCCAATATACTAACCAATCAAATACTTTGTTAACTTGGGGGAGAAACGATAATCATGTTTGTTTCACTTTATATGGAATTTATAATTAATAATAATCCAATATCCAGCGATGATTGAAAACAGGAAAGAGTTAAAAAGAAATACACTTATCAAAACAAAATCAGTTAAACAGATACTACATTCTTACTTTTCAGAAACATAAAATTCCAAAAGGATTCATAACTGAGGAATACTTGTCAGTTAAGAGATGGACTTTTATTTACTTTCTAGAAACATAAGAAAAATAAAAAATATTCAAAATAAACCTAAATCAAAATTTTAAAAGCTGCTCAATACATGCACTAAGTTTTGTGTCGAAATCAAAATATCAGTCAATGAATCAAATTGACACCATACTTTGTTAAGTTTGGAACAAAATCAACTTTGTTTTTCTTTATATGGAATTTAGAATAAATAATTTTATGATAGAGTGCCTTGACAGAGAACAGGAAAATTTTGGTAAGAAAAACACTTATCAAAATAAAATAAGTTTAAAGTTGTACAGAAAATTACTTTTCAGAAACATAAAGCTTTAAAAAGATTCATATTATGAGATCCAGAGATTATATTTGTTCCAGCAGGCCCCAAATCTGTCAGAGCCGCAATGTCGCAACATCACAGTGTCATGGTGGATTTGGGTCTGGTCGAGTGGGTGAGACTAGTGCTTGTGCAAGACATCTAACTTTCTACTGGATCTTGGGCATGATGTCAGATCTATCAGAGATGATTGGGATGTGTGCTAGTGTGCTATTCTGACAAGTGGAAGTCAGCCTAATGCATGTACTCTTAAGCCAAAGCTTAATGCAAGAGCATGTTGTCAGAAAGGTGGGTTCCATTTCAACAAGCGATGCAGAGATATGCTGACATGTGGCATCTAGAGGGAAAGTGCAATCCAAATTGGCCGAATTTCACTCATACTTGTACGATTTAAGTGTGTGAGCTTATATTCAAATCTTACCAAGATTAGCTATCAGTCCTATATTGTAGATACTTTTCTCCATAGCTTACCTTGTGGTATCATTGGTTACACTACTTTAAATTAATTTCAGTTGTTAGCATGAAATTGATGCATGCAATCTGTTGGTGAACAGAGTGTCGCTGAAGTTTTCTTTGAGAAACAACCCCAAATCATCTGCAGGGCAGCCATAAATAAGCCAATATTTGGAGAGATTGTTATTGGATTAATGATATTTCCTCTCAATTTTAGAGGTACAACTCCCTCATCTGATATAATTTGTACTTTTAAATGCATATGCTTTTAACCAGAAAGCAGGAAAGGTGAGAATGCAAATGAACAAAATAACTTCTAGGAAGATATTTGAATAGTGACCCATAGATAGTGATATTGCTATTATGATTCAATTGTGGAGTTTTTGAGTCAAACTCATTGACCCATGTTTCATGAGTAGTATTTTCTACCAAAGTAACAAGGATGAGAATTGGATTGTGTTACCCGGTCATAAAGTGTTTCAATTTTTGAACTTGTTAATCCTCTGGTTATGTGTGAAATACGTCCCATTTTAATCATTGGGATGATTATTTTATCCCTGAATTTTTGTGAGTTTCTGAGTCTTCATGTTTCCGGCTCGTTCCTAGCTCCGCATAGCACTTGAAATTTTCAAAATCCGACTTCTGAGCCCCAAGTTATAGCAGGTTAATGAAGAGACTCAAATTACGCGTTTTCAAGTTTATCATTAACCATTAACCTCTCAAAAAGGTTAATTATAACTTTCAAATTGCGCATTTTGGAGTAGGTTAATTAACCTCTCCAAAAATGTGTATTTCTTAACCTCTCAAATAGGTTAATGATAATTTTCAAAACGCGCATTCTGGAGTAGGTTAATTAACCTCTCCAAAAACACGTATTTCTTAACCTCTATGAGGCAGTGATTAACTTGTTTAAAACTCTTCCATAAGAAGTCAGACATGTAAATGAGACTAATTGGCAATAACAATGAAGATGAATCAGATGGAATTCTTGATAATTCACTGTGATCAGAGGCTATACCTGTATGGGGATCTGTAAGGAAGCTCTTAGATTATATTACCAAATGCAAGATGCAGGCGTACATGCTGAAAAGTTCACCTTTAACGTGCTCAAGGCATGTGCTTTGCTGTGTGATTTAGAAGAGGGCAAGGAAGTTCATGATCATCGAATCAGAAATGGTTTCGAGTCTAACTTATTTGTGGTGAATGCACTCATATTCATGTATTCCAAGTATGAGTGTGTAAAGATCGCTTGCCAGTTGTTTGATAACATGCCTGAGGGAGATGCAATATCATGGAATACAACAATTGCAGCATATTCCCAAAATGGGTTTGCCTCTGAGGCTTTGGCACTGTTTCATCAGATGAGAATTAATGATGTGAAACCTGATTCTGTACATACTATGAGTGCTCTGCAAGCATGTGCCAGTCTAAAAGCTCTGAGAGAGGGCAAGTGTATCCATAATTTGATCATCAAAAATAGGTTTGAATTGGTAGATGTCTCTGTTGGGAATTCCCTCATAGCTCTGTACTCCAAGTGTGGGATGATAGATATCACTTTCAAAGTCTTTAACAAGATGAAGAAGAGGAATTTGATTTCATGGAATTCACTTATTGCCGGATATGCTCAGAATGGACGTGCCGGCAAAGCTTTGAATCTTTTCCATCAAATGCAACTGGAAAATCTGAAACTTGACCAAGTAACATTGTGAGTATAAGCCGGGCATGCGCTGACTTACCAGTCCTTCAAAGTGCAGATATCTAAGCATTGGAAGGCGAATGTTTTAAAACAAAGTCCAAAAGGAATGTCATCTCATGGAATATAGTGATTTCTGGGTACGCTCAGAATGGACGAGTTGCTGAATCTTTGTCCATCTTTCGTGAAATGCAATTTTCACCTATAAAACCCCAGGCAGTCACAATGATTAGCGTTATATTTGCCTGTGCTAGATTAGCATCACTACAAGGAGGAGCTGCTGGCCAATTGTTTGACAAAGTGTCTACAAGAGATGTGGTTTTCTGGACTGCTATGATTACTGGATATATGCAGAATGGTGTTGTTGATAAGGCTTTAAAACTTTTCCAGGAAATGCCTCAATCTAATGTGGTCTCGTAGACTGCAATCATTACGGGATATGCTCAGAGTGGACTTGTAGAAAAGGCCATGGAGGTCTTTAACTGAATGAAATTGGCTATTGTAAAGCCAACCTCGGCAACCTATGCCAACATCCTATCAGCCTGTGCCAAACTGGTACCGCATGAGAGTTCATAAATTGATAATTGAAAGTAGATTTTTGTCGGCAATGCCCTGGTTGGTATGTTGCAAGATCTTCTTGGTGATGTTTATACTACGACATTTAAAAATAGCAGTAAATGCAAGCAAGCAATATCACATCATCTTAAGCATCATAAATTCTTTGTCATCATTGGATAGCATAGATGATGTTGAACAACTAGAAGCTTTGCTCCCTGAAAAGAGTAACGTCAGATCTGGCAGGGTGGTTATAGTCACAACACGGGATGTCGGCATTTTGAAAAGTCATGGAATTTCTTCTATTTATATGATGAAAAGATTGAATTCACCTTCTGTGAAAGAGCTTTTCTGTCTACATGCTTTTCCAAAACAAAGGACTTGAATATTTGGTGGAGAAGTTATCTAGTGCATGTGGCAGTTTGCCTTCATCTCTCGGAGTATTAGGAGGATTACTTCGCGGCAAGTCCAGGATGTTTGGGAATCTTTGTTAGATCGGACTGGACTTACAGATTTTAGTGACAAGAGGCAAACTATAAGGGTTCTAGTAGCGAATGAGGATTCCTTGAAAGGTGAGAATAGCAAAATCACAAAAGACGTCATGCGGCTTCTCTGGCGCGATTGTGCATACGTGTCTTTTGATAATATGAGAATTATGCATGTTATTGGGTTCTTCAATAAAATATGGACTAGTAAAGTAAAGCAACCGATACAGTGGAGGGAGCTGGTTATTTTAGGTAGCATTGCAATGTTTCCAAAATCTATAGGGCAATTGCACCAGCTACAAAAGATTGTGGTGGATGGATGTCTTAACACGAGCTTGGAAGCTCTGCCAAAAGAGTTTTGTAATCTTCAATCATTGGAACACCTTGCTCTCAGGTTATGCTTATAATGGCCATATGCAGGAGGCAATGAGAATCTTTCACAGAATACTCAACTAAATCTGTTCTCGTTCAACCTTCTAAAGACACGTTCCAAGCCATACATTTTAAATAGTGGTCATAGTCATTTAAGGTTAATTTTCTTGAGGTTAATTAACCTCCCAAAACAACGTATTTTGGAGGTGGTTATTAACCACGAAGAGGTAGTTATTAACCTCTATGTCTATATAAGGACATCTATTGGCTTTGTAAAGGGCACTTTTTGGTTTTGAAAATAAGGGAACACTATGCTGAAATTTTGATCTAAGGATAAATTTTGGAAAGTATGTACACTTTTTATCTCTGAAATCAAAAAATCTCTATTATCTTCTTAGTACAAGGAAATGAAATGAGATCTGCTTTGGGTTTCTTATTCTAAAATCAAAATTGTTATATGTTGTAGCAGATATTCTCATGGTACTGTGAGAGTGTTTATGAATAATGAATGTGTCTGATAATACTAGTTGCTCTCAAGTGTAGTTCTTGATTACCTTTGTTATCGATCTTGTTTACTCAAGAAGGTTGTAAAGGCGTGTGGTGCATTCATCCTTAATGGCTTTCTCTTGATCCTTTAAGTGTAGATTCTTTATTCGAAAAACCCTTTAAAAATCATATCATACGAGGGAGCTGCCCCTCTAAACGTAGAGGAAGGCCGCATACCAAGGGCCTATCCAACTGTTGTGAACAATTTGCCACACACTCCATTTGGGAATTACTACTATGACAAATCTATTTACCAACAGATTGGAATTGGCAAGGCCGAATCGAATCACAAATCGGCCATGAATCGGAATTGGATCAGCCACTAATCGGCAAATTTAAAAAACCCTTGAAATTTAGAGATTTTAATAATTTAAAACTTATTTCATGCACCCTTTATTGAATATAACTTAAACACACTATAACATCATCAAATAGAAGCTAACATACATAAACATAAACATAGCACATAAATGATAAATTCATCACATACGTAACTACGTTACACGTAAAATGTAAATTGTAGCTGAAGTAAATAGAAATCATAGGATCATAATAAGTCAAATCATAGAATGTCTGTAAGATGAAGAACCATAAGACATCAAATCGTGTATGTAAGATGAAGATCCATGAAATGTATGTCTATCAGTATCTGTAAACAAAATGAAAAAACAAGGGTCTAGCTCAAGCCTCATCATCATCCTCACGCTTGGCCACAGCCTCAGCCTTGTAATGTCCTCGTCATAAAAATAAATGTACTCATTTGATCTTTGTAATGGGCCGGTTGATTTATTTTATCTTGGACCTATTTTTTATTTAGTCTTCGTAGTTTGTGTCGCCATCGGCTAACTTTGTACACCCTCGAAAAGCTTTTCCCGATGGGTATTTAAGCGCGGCTTGTAGAGGTTTGTAGGTATGCTTTTGGATTATATCTCTCTGTACTGCGGATTCTCGTTGGAATTCGGCACTATTTGCCATTTCGGAAGTGAAAGGCCTTCCCTATTTGGCTTGCTTGGTTCAGTGGGAATAAACCCTCACCCTATTCTGATTGTGTTCCTGGTCTGTATCTGGCAATTTGAAGGCTAAATTACATCTCAGTTCTTGTTGGACTCTACGTATGCAAATTGTGTATGTATTTCCTACAACATCATTTGGTTTGGTATTATGATCATTTACAGGGGTGTTCTATGTGGTTCTGGGTACTAAGGCGGACTGTACGGCCTAGTATTACCTTGTACGGGTACAATCTCATTCATTTCCTTATCCTACATGTCATACGGCATTCAACCTTCTCTGTATGGCAATCTCAACCCATCGTATGGCTAACTACACTCCCACCACTTCATTATATCTCCATATTGCACGCTAGAATTGCAATTGCTTACACCGTACGGTCTCCTTGTCATTCCCGTACAAAAACTAAGTGATCACTGTACACCCTCATTCCTCACTGTATGGACTGACCCAATCACCGTACGACCACTTAATCCCACCGTACGGCCAAGTTAATATACCGTACGACTTGATATGGGTGCACACTGGTTACACCATACAGCTTCCTCAATCCATACCACCGTACGGTTGGCAGTCATTCGAACAATCCTCTAAGACCACCATACATAAACGGGTCCCCATAATCCACAGTACGGTCATCATAGCCATCCATACAGTCTTCCTCCTGCACCTGTAACACACCCTACCTGGTGTCGGAGTGGAAGTTTTCTAGTTCCTACAGGCTGTATGGCCTCCTGTCAGGAACTGAAACAATGATTGTTGGTGAGGGACATTACAGTGGTATCAGAGCCATTGATCTTGCCATCCTGTGGACGGTGAATGCGAGCTTACAGCCGGAAGAGAAGGACACATTTCGTTGATCGAATGGTTGAAGAACAGGAATGGGAACCGGCAGGTGCCAAACTCGTTGCACTTCTGAGGGATCTTGCCCGGAACCAGGCACAGATCACTGATATGCAGCGGCTCATGGAAGAAACTCTCAAGAAGTTGGTGGAAGACAAAATATCTAGAGAACAGAATGGGCATAGTGCGGACTCGGCGGCAGGCAGATCACACCCTCACCCAGCACGCTCTCGACCTTCCATGCCAACTTTCCCACCACGGACAGAGACACCTCACGAAGAAAGACTTCCAACCTTCGAAGAGATAAGGGAGGACTGGAGGAATGAAAATCTTGAAGAGGACATTTCCTACAAGGATTACACAGATCTAAGAATGAGATATGCAAGAAGCAGTAACAGAGGAGGATACTTTAATGATGATCTGAGGAGAAAATTGAGTAAAGTGAACCTGTCTCCATTTGATGGTTCGGGCTCCATTTCAACACAGGTGTGGGTGATGAAGGCTGACACATACTTCCAGCTAAATCCTCTGCCTGTAGAAGAAGCGATAAAATTTTCCATGTTGCACTTGGAGGGCGTTGCACACGAGTGGTGGCATCACGGCACTATCAGACTTGGGCATGATCAAATAAAGACCTATGTGGAGTTTACAAAGAGATTAATAGAATGATTTGATGGAAAGGATCCCGAGCTCAATTTCAAGGATCTGGCGCAACTGAGGCAAATAGGATCGGTGGATCAGTTCATCGCCGAATTTCAAAGACTTTCTGTGTTGGTCACGGACATCTCGGAACAAAGGCGGTTCGTGCTTTTTATGGATGGGCTGGCAAAACCTCTGAAGGGTTGGATGAAGGGATTCAAACCGTCAACATTGTCAGAAGCAATTAGTAAGGCACGAAGCATGGCTTCGTCGTCAGCATCATCTTCATCCTCATAACCAAAGTCATTGATGTTCTCGAGAGACAAACCTCCGCCCAAGAAGCTGTCATTGGATGAAGCATCCCGACAAGAACTTTGAAGGAAGAAGCTGTGTTTCAATTGCAAGGGGCCTTGGGAACCTGGCCACCGATGCCTCGGGAAAGGAAAAATTCATTACATCGAGGTACTGTCCGATGAAGACGACGAACAAGAACAGGAGGAAATGCCAGTAGAAGATATCCAACCTAGCAGTGACACCAACTCGGCCAACTTAAACTGTATGGAGAGGATTGCCACCTTGATACAGCGCAGTGGATCCATTGCTTTGGCTAGTAGTCCAAGGTGCACAATTTTCCATGTGCGGGGTACCCTTCAGGGATAGAAGGTCATGGTGATGTTGGATAGCAGAGCTACATTGAATTTCATAAACTCCTTGGTAAAGCGAAGAAATCTTCTGACAGAGGCACATGCTAGCTTCCAGGTCAGGGTTGCCAGAGGGACATTCCTACCCTACACACACCTGTTCCTCAGCTGAGCATCACGATGGCGAATCATACGGTGATAAAGGACTTTTTCATAGTGGACCTCGCCGACATGGAAGTCATTCTTGGCATACAGTGGATGGAGACGCTTGATGAGTACACTCAGAGTTTCAAGCGAATGGACTTCACTTTCGTGGCTGATGGAAAGAAGGTGGTCCTTCGAGGGATGGCAAATGAAGGACCGAAGGAAGTGTCTGCGCATCGGATGGAGGCAATCCTACAGCATGATGATGTTGCGTGGACTATGCAATGATTCATCTTGGCGGAACCTATAAAGGGGCACCGAACACCTCCACGGGATAAGGAGCTTCAGGACATTTTAAGTAGGCATGAAAAGGTTTTCATGGATATTCCTCTTAGCATACCACCGCATCGGGGATTTGAACACACAATAGAGTTGGAATCAGAGGCGAAACCTGTCATAACCACACTGTACCACCACCCCAAGAAGTTCAAAGATGAGATTGAGCGGACGATTCAAGAGTTGCTCGAGAAGGGATGGACCCGTCCCAGTTCTAGCCCGTTCGCGTCATTCGTGGTGTTGGACAAGGACGGAACGTTGCGCATGTGTGGATTATTGCGCTCTGAACAAAAGGACAATAAAGAACAGGTACCCCATCCCGAGGATAGATGAGCTATTGGATGAACTACATGGCGTAGTCTATTTTTAAAAAATAGATCTCCGTTCCGGATACCATCATATCCAAATGAGGGAAGAGGATGTGGAGAAAACGACCTTCTACTGCCATTACGGACACTATGAGTTCCTGGTCATGCCATTCGGTTTGACCAATGCACCTGCTACATTCCAGTCGTGCATGAACCGCATCTTTAACAAATAATTGCATAAGTATTTGTTGGTATTCTTTGATGATCTCTTCATTTATAGCAAGACATGAGAGGAGCACCTGAAACATTTCAACAAGGTTCTGAGTATCATGGAAGAACAGTCCCTATTTGCCAAACAGTCCAAATGTGAGTTCGGAATGACAGAGATATTATACTTGGGGCATGTCATCAGTCAATACGGGGTTCAAGTGTACTAGGAGAAGATTCAGGCTATCCTCGACTGGCCTCCCCCAGACTCTCTCATGGATCTGCGAGGGTTCTTCGGGTTGTGCAGTTACTATAGAAGATTTGTCAAAGGTTTTTCTCAGCTCAGCGCACCTTAAACGGATCTGACGAAGAAAGGGGCTTTCCAATGGAACGAAGAAGCACAGCTCACATTTGATAAGCTAAAAGAGGCCATGACCACTTGCCCAGTTCTGGCACTGCCTGACTTCACCCGACCATTCATTTTGGAATGCGACGCGTCAGGGGAAGGCATTGGAGCAGTTTTGATGCAGGATGGACACCCCATCACCTATGAGAGCAGGAAGCTTACACCAACAGAATGCTTGTACTCTATTTATGACAAAGAAATGTTGGCCATTGTACACGCACTAACCAAGTTCCGGCAATATCTAGTTGGTGCCAAGTTTGTTGTCCGTACAGATCACAACAGTCTGAGATACTTCTTGGAGCAGCGGGACTTGAACGAACGGCAACAAAAATGGGTAAGGAAAGTTCAATCTTTTGATTTTGACATTGAATATGTAAAAGGGAAAAAAAATTTCGTTGCAGATGCCTTGTCCAAAAAACCCACCATCTGCTCAATGGACCAGATCTTAGCTGACTGGAAGGCGCAACTATTGGTGGAATATTCCAAAAATACATTTGCTTGTGAGATAATGGATGGTTACATCCATGATGATCGTTATAGGGTGGTGAATGATATCATCTATTATAAGGATCGAACCTACCTAGTGCCAGAATCCAAGCTGAAGCAGAAGATCCTGAAGGAAGTGCACGACTCCCCTCTGGCTAGACATCCCGGCTTCCTTAAGACCTACAGAAGTATTCGGGAGAGATTTTCATGGAAGGGACTGAAAGGGGACGTGTTGTAGCATGTCAAAGAATGTACTGTTTGCCAACAGAACAAATCCGAACACACTCTTCCTGTCGGACTATTACAGCCTCTACCGATTCCCGAACATAAGTGGGAAAGTATATCAATGGACTTCATAACAGGTCTTCCCAAGGTGAATGGAAAGGATTGCATCTTCGTGGTATTTGACAGATTGACAAAGTATGCTCACTTCTTCGCCATTCCCTCGAACCTTCAAGCTGCAAAAATCGCTGAACTATTTTTCAGAGAAGTCTTTCACCTGCACAGGTTACCTCGAAACATTGTCAGTGATCGAGATGGATGGTTCGTCAGTATCTTCTGGACTGAACTGTTTTGGATGGCAGGGACTGAATTATCACCGAGCACAAGCTAACACCCACATACGGATGGCCAAACTGAAATTGTGAACAGATGGCTCGAAGGCTACCTACGGAACTACGTCTCGGCACAACAACGCACATGGGTGAAATGGATCCATGTCGGGGATTACTGCTACAATACCACGTATCACATGTCGATCAGGATGGCATTGTTCAAGGTTCTGTACGGGCACGAACCACTCTCCTTCATTGATACAGTTCTAGGTGACAGCCGGGCTTCTAGGGCAAAGGATTGGCTTCCGGAGGGACAAGACATTCTGAGGAGCCTGAAAGAAAATCTACAGCAAGCACAAAATCGATAGAAGGTGTACGCCGATAGACATTGGATAGAGAGGAGTTTTGAAGTGGGGGATCTGGTCTATCTTCAGCTCTAGCCATACCGGCAGTCCTCATTTAAGGGAATAGGGAAGGAGAAACTAAAGCCACGGTTTTATGGTCCCTACTGCGTGATCCGTCGCATTGGTGAAGTAACGTACGAACTGGAGCTTCCAGAGGGCAGCCACATTCACAATGTTTTCCATGTTTCCTGTCTAATGAAGGCTATCGAGAAAAACATCACCATCACTACCGACCTTCCACCACTCAATGAGGAAGGGAAACTCATCTTGGAACCTGCTGAGATTCTTGAAGTGCGTGAAAAGGTCTTGCGGAACCGAACCATCAGGGAGTTCTTGGTACATTGGCGACATCTACCGCTGGATGACGCGACATGGGAAGGCGAACAGATCCTCCAGCACCCGGCACTGCACTTGCTTGAGAACAAGCAAATTTTGGGACGGGAGGACTGTAATGTCCCCGTCATAAAAAAAAATGTAGTCATTTGATCTTTGTAACGAGCTGATTGATTCATTTTATCTTGGACCCATTTTTATTTAGTCTTCGTAGTTTGTGTTGCTGTCAGCTAACTTTGTACACCCTCGGAAAGCTTTTCCCGATGGGTATTTAAGCGCGGCTTGTAGAGGTTTGTAGGTATGCTTTCATATTATATCTCTCTATACTGCGGATTCCCGTTGGAGTTTGGCATTGTTCGCCATTTCGGAAGTGAAAGACCTTCCCTATTTGGCTTGCTTGGTTTAGGTGGGAATAAACCCTCAACCTATTCAGATTGTGTTCCTGGTCTGTATTTGGCAATTTGAAGGCTAAATTACATCTCAATTCTTGTTGGACTCTGCATATGCAAATTGTGTATGTACTTCCTGCAACATCATTTGGTTTGGTATTGTGATCATTTACAAGGGTATTCTGTGTGGTTCTGGGTACTAAGGTTGACCGTACGGCTTGGTATTACCTTGTACGACTAGAATCTCATTCATTTCCTTATCCTAAACGCCATACGACATTCAACCTTCTCTGTATGACAATCTCAACCCATCGTATGGCTGACTACACTCCCACCACTTCATTACATCTCCATATTGCACGTTGGAATTGTAATTGCTTACACCATACGGTCTCCTTGTCATTCCCATATAGAAACTAAGCAATCACTGTACACCCTCATTCCTCACCATACGGACTGACCCAGTCACCGTACGGCCAAGCTAATATACTGTATGGCTTGCTACGAGTGCACATTGGTCACACCGTACGGCTTCCTCAGTCCATACCACCGTATAGTTGACATAGTCATTCGAACAGTCCTCTAAGACCACCGCACATAAACGGGTCCCCATAATCCACAATACGGTCATCATAGCCATCCATACGGTCTTCCTCCTGCACCTGTAACACACCCTACCTGGCGTCTAAAGTGGAAGTTTTCTAGTTCCTACAGGCTGTACAGCCTCCTGTCAGGAATTGAAACAGTGATTGTTGGTGAGGGACATTACAAGCCTCAGCCTAAGCCTTTAAGTACCCTGTTTACCTTTTACTAAGGTGTCTAAGGTAGGTCCTAGAGGATTGTTGAGCCATAGCACCCGCATGTACGATGGGCTCACGAACAACATTACTATGGCCTGCGTTTGTGCGTGCACGTGTGCGTCTGCCAGTGCCTAAACATGCTCTAGCCGCCTCCTCTACCATGGCCACAACCTTAGCCTCTCTATCTACCTGGTCAACCCACTCATGGTCTGCCTCAATGAAGACCATATCCACAACCTTAGTGAGCCACTCTGATTCTTTGGTGTTCTTCCTTCTTGCTAGTTGCAAACCTGTGGTTTTTATTCTCTTCTTCTCTGTCACTTTTCCTCTCTTCTACTCATGCTAAACAATTAGAAGGCCCTTTAGGGTTAAAACAAAGAGGAAAGGGGGAAAAAACATTAAAAAAGATGTGTTTTTATTAAAATTTTACTTGACTTTTGACTACCCACATGGCCCATTTTTTGTGATTCAAGAAGGTGATTTTGGCGAATTTTTTGCATGAATTGTTGAATCGGCGATTCATGGCGATGAAATCGAAGATGTGGTTCTCTGGTTTAAATAAAATTAGGAAACAACAATTGAATGATCAAACCGGCAATTCTCGTTACTATGGTTTTTACACATACCCATCTCTCATTACAATGAATTGAACAGTTAGCACTCAATGGATCTAGGTGAAGCACCGGCACTTCCCTTGAGGTCACCCATCCTAGTGCTACTCCAGCTCAAGCGTGCTTAACTACAAAGTTTCCTCCATGGACTTCACCTCTGTGAGCATCACCTAGATCCAATGAGTGCTAAGTGTTCTATTCATTGTCATGAGAGATGGGTTTGTGTAAAACCACCACTCATGAAACATGGGTCAATGAGTTTGACTCAAAAACTACACAGTTGAATCCTGATACCAATATCACAATTCGACTTGCTGTGGAAAATATCTCCTACTTATCAACCCATAGATAGTCAATTCAGACATCAAAGCATACATGGCTTGATAGACTATGATTTCAGTTCTAAAACAATAAACATTTCACAGACTAATGGAATATTACAAGACTTATTTGTTAATATCAAATAATTTGAGATGTAAGCTAACATGGAAGGATAAAAAAGAGCTGAAAACAATCACTACACAATGACTATAATTTGAGAATCAACATAGGCAGCACACAGACTTCATAAGCCAATTCATTATTCACATGCTTGCAGTTGCCCACTCCCACGTCAGAACACTCTAACCCCTTCCCTAATTAAATGTTCTATTATAAATTTTCTCCTCCATTACTGTTTCTTGGATCTTTAATTATTCCTAAGACTTTTCAACTTCCATCAACTGTGTTCAGAATTAAACTTTGAAACTCCATAGCTAAGATTCAGAGCAAGAAAATAGGATATCTTTTGAACTGGAATATATCTTTCCATGAATGTCAATGACATTTTGGGAGGGTAATATGTGATCACTCAGGAGCATAGCTCAGAAATTGTTTTCGCTTCAGACACCCGAAATTCCAGTTTTGTCATTTTCTGAAACCTGTCCTGCAGAAAATTATAATTTCAAAATAATCCCGCCGTAGAGGTTCTCTGTCATGAAAATTGACCACATTGGATAAATGAAGTCAGGGTTGATTTTGCTAAAGGATTCTTCATCAACCATTAGAGAGTTTTGAAACTAATTGTATTCTGATTTGGTAAGTTGAACTGCTCAGAATGTGTCAAGGTTTATTTCGAGTGGTTTTGGAAGGTACTTATGATGGTTTGAAATGATAATTGATAGGATATGGCAAGTTACGAAAGTTCAAATTCAGCCAAGTTCAAAAGTAGGCCAACACACTCCATCAAGGATTTTAGGTGTGTTAGTCACTGCAAGTTGCTCAATCATCCAAGAAAGCTTACCTGTATTCCTTGGCTATATTATGTCAGCTGTATCCAAAGAAGCCATCCATGGAGTACTAAATTCAATGTCTACTCACTTATTAGAAGATGAGGCCTATGAATGGAAGAGGAAATGGGTGTTTAGTTGTGAATACATTCAAGGTTCTAGAATCCAAATAAATCGATATTCAATCTTGTTGAAAATTCACTAAACTGTGTTTTAATTTAGCCACTTGGACTCCTGAAAAACTCAGCCAAGACTCAACGAGGCATATAATTTTAAAAACATATAATATATTAATGAATGCTTCAATGGTATTTTTTCAAATTTGAGGTTGATTATCTCAAATTTTCACTGACATGGTCAATATCAATGCTCAAAAACTCTGCATATAAAAAATGAAGAATAATTGATCTTGACTAACACCCAAATCTGCAAGTCCTCACCAAGAACAATCAAAGCCTCAACAAACCAGATTTTTCATTACTACTAAAAGAATAAAAAAGAGTTAGCATAACAGCTAGTATATCTATAAAGAAAATCCCAAAATTATTTTGGAGGGAATTTCAACTAGGAAAAAAGAAAATATAGAATAACATAACAGCCACTGAATGGTTTGAACTTGAAACACTTGCCCTTGAGGGGCAACGAGAAAAAACATAATGAACTCAAAGAAAGTTGATATGCTCTCCATTCCATATTAGATGCTACAAGGAAATAACAGCCAAAGCTTGGGTGCAAAAGCTGAATACATACATTTAACTTAACCCAATGCAGGCGGATGGTGCCATCAAATATGCAGCATTACATGTAGATAGCAATGTTCATGAATGGTAGCACCATGGGATGGTGACTTTGGTCCATGATAAGATTGATACCTATGCTGAGTGGACAAAGAGATTGATTGAAAGGTTTGATACCAAGAACACTACTGCATTTTAAGGAATTGGCACAACTCAAACAATGGGGATCAATTGAGACTTTTATATCGGAGTTCCAGAGGTTTTTTGTTATGGTTACAAATATTCCACAAAGAAGATTGCTGGTTTTGTTCATGGATGGGTTAGCAGAACCACTGAAGGGTTGGACTAAGGAGCATGATCAGCGAGTACACGAAAAAGAAACAAGATCAAAAGGGCGAGCAAGTTTCAAGCCAAAGCACTCAACTATCGATCATGAAAACGCCATGAGGCATATCATTGAAAAAGTCTCGACTAAGAAACAGGAAGCTCATTGATCTTTTGTGGACTTTGAGAAGCTTTTGACATGATTCCCAAGGATAATTTAATCGCATAGAATGAAGGATCTCAGTATTCTAATGCAATTTAGAGCAATTGTCGATAAGTTTTATGAAGAGGTTTGAATAAAAACTAAAACTCAAGCAAACATTACATAAAGTTTTGGGAGCAACATTGTTGTTGGGCATGGTTACCCATTATCCCCTACTCTTTTTGACTTGTATATCAAGTTTCAAAAAACTTTGACATGGTTGTATTTGCAAGGTGAGGATGGTATTCTTTACGGAGAATATGTTAAGCTTCTTTTGTACACACATGCTCTTATTTTGATTGCTAGGTCCACCCAAGGGTTGCAAGAGGACATATGTGCCCTTGAGAATATTTGTAAAGAAATGGGTATGGAAATCCATGCTATGAAGACCAAGATTGCTATGTTCGATGTGAATTAACCCACTCCCATCCATAAAATGGTATGGGAATGTGGGGACATTATTTTCTCGTCCCCCCTCTTGTACCATTTTATGCAAAACTTGAAAACTTTGCGAGTGCTCGAAGACGGCTAAAAGTCCCCTGCCCATAGTTTGTAGACCCAGACCTAGAGAGTAGTTTGCAAGCCCAAAATTTTCAACTCAAAGAAAACTTGACAAAAACTCGACAACATAGAAAGAATTAAAAATCAAAATCTATTAAAAATTGACATCTTGAAAGAGAAATGCATGGTTTTATAGCAAAAACATGTGAAAAAAACATCTGAACCATCGTTTTACCTGCATTGATTTTTGTACCCATGGTTTTTTGTGTTTGTAGAAACTGAGAGTTAAACTTTTGATTACTTGCCCAACAAAAAAAATAGAGTACTTGAGAACTCAAGGAGCACTCAGAGTTTGTGAACTATGCCTCTATGAGCCAAGCCAATTTTGGACAACCAGCGTTAAAAAACAATGCATTTTTAAATTTGGGAAAAAGGTCGGCTAGCCCACAAGGACATGCAAACCACATTTAACAATACCGGAGTAAAATAGCGAAAGAGAAGGAAAAATAAATTCATTTTCGCATTCACAAAGTAGAAGAGCAACAAGAGGAGCAGCTGGTCAAGGAAATAATAAAAATTGAAAGAGGAGATTAGAGCATCAAATCTACTTAATTTAGACTCTTAGACCTACCACCTATTGATTATGGACAATTATATATTACTACAAACTACTATAATTACTGTTTAGTAATTTAGCTATATCTTTTACATTTTAATATTTTATGTCATTTCATGGTTGAAATTGGTGCCTTCCGGTGTTTCTACTATATGTATATCATACATTGACAACCAAAGCATTTGAATTTATTAATTTTCTTAATCTCAATTCAAGTCAAATGCTATATATTAAGCTTCTAAAATGTCTATGTTGAATGCATTGTCAATGTTATGATTTGCATATTTCATATTTCTCTCTCTATATATAAAAATTCCTATATTTTTTAATATTTGTCCCTATTATCCCCTAAAAATTGGCCCTAAATCATACACGTACCAAAAACAATCCCTCTATCCCTTGTCGTTCCTGTCCTTAAAAAGTTAAAACTCCATTTAGTATAAAGGATTATGATCTTTCTCAAAAAGAAAAAATATCAACATAACTTTTATTTTAAGGAATATTTCTAGGAGTAAAAATACCTTGGGATTGACTTCAACAAGAATCTTAGTTTAAAAAATTGTAGAAGAGAATTTTGGGAGGTTGGAAAATGCTTTTTCCCTTCCAAAACAGCTGTAGAAAGTTGAAGTTATGGAATTTGAAAACTATTAAGGATATTTTTGGGCTGCTGATAATTTTGGTGGTGCTTTGTGGCCATGAAATATGAGCTAGCAGCACTTCAAATAAAACATCAACTAAACCTAGATAGACAGGATCCAAAAACACATGATCAAAATCAAACTAAAAGCTAGGTTACTATTGCTGGTTCTGATGCTAATGCGGGTGCGGGGTGTTGATGCGCGTATTTTTGTTTTGGAGATTTTGGATATGTTTGGGTGTGTCCATATATACACACACACACACACTATAATTTATGTATGCAAATAAATGCAAGAAACTTAGAAATATACAAAAATAAACCATTCCGTAGCATGATGCTTCACCATTAATAGTTCAACTTCAAACTTCAATAACACAAAGCGACAAATATACAAATTGAAATAACTGATTAGAAAATTTAAAACTACTCAAGTTCAAGATTCCAATGCAATTTGAATTACAAAATCAGAACTTAGTTCATAATTCAAAGTTAATCAATGAAGAGTCAAGATTCAAGATTCACTAATCAAATTTTATCACTCAAAATCATAAGGATTCTCTAAAAAATTCACATTCTCATCATCATTAATTTAATACATGCTAAAATTGGTGTCGAAGAGGCCTTTTGGATGCGAGTTCTTTCTGGATGGGCTCGGATGCTTGGATGCCATCGGAAAGCACATCCTGGCCTATGGATTCTTGGCGGATGCATCCACCAAGAACCCCCAGTCCCAAGAACCTCTCATGGAAAGATCTAGGAAGTTCTAAAGGTTATGTGATGTAATGTGCGAAAGACATGTGTCCATCTTCTAAAATATTTGTGCTCTTCCAAGAGGCTTCATGAGCATTATAAATAGAAGCTTGGGGAGGTAGCTTAGGCATGGAAAAATGATCGGACAACAAGTTCTGAAATTCATAGCTTAAGTAGCAAAGCTTGTAGCTCTAGCTTGAACATTTAAAAGCCAATTTGGTCAATATTTGTAGGTGTATTGGAATATTCTATTTCATTGGAGTAATAAAGAACCAGCATTTTTACTTTCATTTATTGTGTGATTGTTGGCTTATATTTGGAGGGTGACTGCACTCTTCACAATTATATCATGAGGAATTTAAACCCACTTTCAAATACCAACAAATGGGTTGTTTCTTGGAGAGCAAACATTCTCATAGCTTAGTTTAAGGAATAACTCACATTGTTTTTAGTGTGAAATAAGTAGATAGAAAAAGGCAAAAGAAATATATTAAACTCAAAAAGAAATACATGGAGAGAGAATTTGTGTCTTTCACATAGCTGGGACAATGAAAACAGAGAAACACTTTATTTTGGAATATAAAGCTTCATACAACATCTAAGTTGTTGATGTATAGCATCTGTAGAAGTAATCAGTCATATGTAAACCTATATCATATTTATCTGATAATTATTATTGCTCTCTCTCTCTCTCTCTCTCTCTCTCTCTCTCTCTCTCTCTCTCTCTCTCTCTCTCTCACACACACACACACACACACACACACACACACACACATGAGTTGTTAATGATTACCACAAACATGCAATTGATATTCTTATCGGCAGATTACATAATCGACAGACTGTTTTATATTGGAGAACATCACAAGTGATATAATATCGATGGCATTGTGTTATTGTCAATTGCTTATACTAAGCAGTATTGGTTTACTCCAAACTAAAGTGGAGTTAGTTATGCCTTCATAGAGGCATGACTCTTCGTGGCCAAAGGCCATGTAGAGTCATGACCCTTCACCATTGTATATATAGATAGGCAGATCGTTGAGGATAACAATCTATACAAGGCATTATAAGTTCCAGCGATCTGCACTATCATCTCAAGATCATTCTAACTTGTCTCCTCTGTATTTGTTGCTGAAAGACAAATATAATATTCACTTTACAATACAGGTTATTTGCAGACATTGTAGAAGATCATTGTCATATCGGTAATCTCATAACAGTCACCATTTGAGAATCAAAGCAATTCTACAGTCATACAAGAGTATTTATTCATATTTATTGTAATAGTTTTATCTATCAGAGATCTTCAAAACTAACATGGTATCAGAGTCATTCTGATAAGAAAAGCTATTACTCAGAATTAAAATCTAAAATCTAAAATTTTTTCAAAAGCTAAATTATATTATCAAAATGGTGAATCGTGTGAGACTAGAAGATAGGCTTGAGGGTGCATCAAATTTCTCATCATGGAAAATTAGAGTAATGATAATACTAAGGGAAATTGAATTAGAGGAATATATTGAAACAAGCATATCCATGCCTAAAAATGAACCAGAGAAAGTAACATGGAAAAGACATAATAATAAAGCAATGAAAATTATAATATATTCTATAAAAGATCATATTCTTCCATCCATATTCAGTCTCAAGACTGCATTTGAGATGTTCTCCACCATTCGAGATACATTTGAAATCAATAATACTAGTAGATTATTAACCCTAAAACAAGATCTATTATATATAAAGATGAAAAATGGAGAATCTATTACTTCATACTTTCTAAGGATTTATGAATTAAAAGATCAACTTGCAAAAATGGAAAATCAAGTTGATGACAAAGAACTCAACATGATAGCACTAAGAGGTCTTCCTCTACCATGCGAAACATTTATTTGAGGTTTAAGCTCTCGAACCGAACTCCCTAAATTCAATTTATTAAAGAATGAATGCAAACAAGAAGAATCTAGATTAGTATTAAGAGGACTAAGTACAAATCATGAGGGAGAAATTCAAGCCCTTCATGTAAAATCAAACAAGAAAAGAAAATTCAAATACAACAAAAGGGAATCTAACAAATCATATAAGCAACGTGATTGGTCCAAGTTAGATGTTTTAAATGTGATAAAATTGGTCACTCCCATAGCTTCTACCCTAAAAAGAAGAAAATTCAAGCAACCTTAGCAGAAATCAAAGGAGAGGGTGTAGAGAAAGAAGAAATAGAAAACTATGCTTTTTACTTAGCCCTTTCAAGTGAATTAAACTCAAACCACAACACTTGGATCATAGACAGTGGAGCATCTTGGCACATCACCGGTTTTAAAGACAAATTTGAAACTTTCTCTGAACAAACCTTAGAAGAAGTTACCTTTGGAGATAACTCTACTCATCCTATCAAAGGAATTGATTCTTGTTCAATTTACGTAAATTCAGGAATTACTCTACAACTCAAAAATGTTTTATATGTACCAAGAATAAAGAGAAACCTAATCTCTATTTTTGGTCTTGTTGATCAAGGATTCAAAATCACATTCCAAGAGGACAAAGTTCTATCTTGGCCAAAGAACTCTAATATCAAGAAAGCTATTTCAGAATCTTCATGATTAGAACAATTGACAATATCATGAAGATTCTGAAAATGTCAACAATAAAAAGAGGCCACTTTCGGCTAGGAAAATGATAGAAAAAAATCAAGTTGAACTTAATGAAGTGATTCGAGAGAGCAAAAGAACAAGAAATCAATCATGTTATGTTGCATTATTAACTGAACTTATAAAAACTGAACCTTTTAATGTTAAAGAAGCACTTTCAAATCAGTCTTGGAAAGAAGTGATGATTGAAGAATATAACTCTATACTAAAAAATGATGTTGGGATGTTGTACTAAGACCTAAAAACAAATCAGTTGTTTCCTCCAAATGGCTATTTAAAATTAAGCATGCATTTGATGGCAGCATTGAAAAGTACAAAGCTAGGTTTGTAGCACGGGGTTTCTCGTAGAAGAAGGCATTGATTATAAAAAAACATTTGCTCTAGTTGCTAGATATACTTCAATTAGAACCATCTTCGCTATTGCAGAATCCAAGGGATGGAAGGTTCATCAAATGGATGTCAAAACAACGTTCCTTAATGGCAAAATTGAAGAAGTTTATATCGAGCAACTAGAAGGATTCAGCACTCATGACAACAAAACTCATATTTGTAAATTAAAGAAAGCCCTTTATGGTCTCAAACAGGCCCCCAGAGCATGGTATGAAAGGATAGACAACTATCTAATGAAGTTAGGATATTCTAAAAAATGAAGTTGATCCTAACTTATGCTTCAAAATAGATGGTGATGATATGATTATTCTTGTGTTATATGTTGATGATTTGTTGATAACAGGTGAGGAACATCTCATAAAGAAATGCAATCAAGAACTCATAGCAGAGTTTGAAATGAAAGATTTAGGTCTTCTTCACTACTTTCTTGGATTAGAAGTCTGGCAATAGGATAACTACATTCTTTTGAATCAAAGAAAATATACAATCAACATTTGAACAAAATTTGGAATGATGGAATGTAAACCAACTGCTACTCCTATGGAAGTAAATTTACAAAAGTTGAAAGATGATATGATCAAATCAGAACCTACAGATTCTACTTACTACCGGAAAATTATTGGATCTTTAATGTATTTGGTGAATACTCGTCCTGACATATGTTATGCTACTAACACCTTGAGTCAGTTTATGTGTGCACCAAAGAAGATACATCTACATGCAGCTAAATACATTTTGAGATATCTAAAGGGTACTATTAGAATGGGAATCAGATATGATAAAGTCAACATCGAACTTCATGGATATTTTGATTCTAATTGGACAAGCAGTCCTACTGAATGTAAGAGTATTTTCGGATATTGTTTCAGTCTAGGATCTGGTATGGTTTCTTGGTCTAGCTGGAAAACATACTTCAGTTGCATTAAGTTCCACTGAAGTAGAATACATTGCACCTTCTTTGGGTGCTAGAGAAGTGGTATGGCTACGGAAGTTGTTAGCAGATTTGTTCAAAAGACCTTTGAAGCCCACTATGATTCATTGTGATTATCATAGTTGCATCAAGTTTTCAACCAATCCGGTTTTCAAGAATCGCTCCAAACATATTGAAATTTCTTACCACTACATTCGAGATATGGTGAATCGAGGAATCATTCAACTAGAGTACATCAATACTAATGAGCAAACAACTAATATCTTTACCAAGCGTCTTGCTAAAGTAAAGTTGAAATACTTTAGAGAAAAACTTGGTATGTTTTATTTGTAATATTGAATATTGAATTTAAAAAATTTCAAATTCATGTGAGTTTATGCTTCTATTGTTGTTTAGTAGCATCAAATATGTAATGAAAGGTAACGATCTTTCATGGACATATTTAGTCAGAAGGTAATTGTTTGTAAGGTGACGATCTTGCAAATGATAGGCTTGTTATCATGGACATCTCTAGATATTGCTTCAAGCAATTAGAGATCATAGATAACAAACTCATTTGTTACCATGAACATCTCTAGATATTGTTTTGGACAATTAGACATCATGAGTAACGAAATCTTATGTTATTACTATGGACATCTCTAGATATGGCTTCGGGCAATTACACATCATAGATAACATATTTATTATGATTACTCTAGATATTGTTTCGGACAATTAGAGATCATGATGTACGTTATGACATAGCTTGGTGATTTTTATTATCTAACTAGTCATTGTTTCAAAGCGTTAAGATCAGATAAAGTAATCAAAAATTCTATTCTGAAATCTAAGATATATTACTTCTCCCTTGCTAAGAGGGAGTGCTGATGTATAACATCTGTAGAAGTAATCAGTCGTGTGTAAACCTGTATCATATTTATCTGATAATTATTATTGCTCGCTCTCTCTCTCTCTCTCTCTCTCTCTCTCTCTCTCTCTCTCTCTCTCTCTCTCACTCACTCTCTCACACACACACACACATATATATGAGTTGTTAATGATTACCATAAACATGCAATTGATATTCTTATCAGCAAACCTGTATCATATTTATCTGATAATTATTAGTGCTCTCTCTCTCTCTCTCTCTCTCTCTCACACACACACACACACACACACATATATATGAGTTGTTAATGATTACCATAAACATGCAATTGATATTCTTATCAGCAGATTACATAATCGACAGACTGCTTTATATTGGAAAACATCACAAGTGATATAATATCGATGGCATTGTGTTATTGCCAATTGCTTATACTAAGCAGTATTGGTTTACTCTAAACTAAAGTGGAGTTAGTTATAGCTCCGTAGAGGCATGACTCTTTGTGGCCAAAAGCTATGTAGAGTCATGACTCTACAGGGGTCATGACCCTTCACCATTGTATATATAGATAGGCAGATCGCTGAGGACAACAATCTATACAAGGCATTATAAGTCCCAGAGATCTGCACTATCATCTCAAGATCATTCTAAACTGTTCTGACATTGTAGAAGATCATTGCCATATCGGCAATCTCAGAACAGTCACCATTTGAGAATCAAAGCAATTCTATAGTCATACAAGTAAGAGTATTTATTCATATTTACTGTAATAGTTTTATCTATGAGAGATCTTCAAAACTAACATAAGCCAATTAAGTAAAGTAATTTGGCAGCAGCTTCATTACAAGATCTCTATACAAGGAGTTGGTTGACGAAATGGGAAAATTCTCATTACAATTAGTAGCAGAAGAGCAAGACTTCAAAAAGCATAAATTGCCAGGTTCACTGTCCTATGAGCTTTATTTGGCTTCGTGGCTGTTAAAAATCTTCTATTATATTCTATAAGTGGAAAAATATGAAAGAATTTAGTAATTGCTTTGGAAACATATTAAATAATTTTTAATCTTTAACATTTCTGGTCTGAATTCTACACCCCTCTTTAGATATGCAAATATTATTTTAAGTTTGCTAATTGTATTAAGCTGTATTTAAAATCATTACACAACCATCTTCATGCAACATGGGATGCTAGGTCGGTGATCTACATAATAATTAATCCATTAATTACAATGCCCCTCATTATTATTAACATTGGGTCTCCAGGTTTTGTTCAAGATCTGGTCTTCATCACTAAAGGTATCATTCCCATGTTGTTTGTGTTGACTTACTATGGGGAATTCAACCAACCATAGTAAAGAGTTTAAAAAGCTTGCTAGTCTCCTGTAAGCTGGTTATAAGAACTCAGAGGCTCTGTAGCTACATTGGCAGCATACCAAGACAGTTAAAAATAAACCATTCTATTTGGAAACGGTGACTGTAAGAAGGAATCTTACTGTTTCGGATTAATATTCTAAACACTTTAGTTGATACATGCGGATAAATATTTGAAATGATGTTTATTGGGGAAAATAATAACGCTTTCATTTGTCACTTGGATTGGCTATGTATCATTATATGTCATGGCCAATCTTGTAGACCTTATAGAATAAATTTCTGCCTGCTGTCTCCAGAAAAGATTCACATTTTGTTAGCTACTATCTATTGACATACGTTAGTTGTAACTTGCATTATCCAGTGTCCTCGGTCCACTAGAATTTCAAGCACCTTGCCTCGTTTATCTCTTCTCTACAGAATCTTTCTTACCAGCTTTTTATTTTCTCTAATGGTTCTTTGTAACCAGATCTCCAACATTTTTTATTGGCAGGGTAATAATATGGATTGCATAAACATTTTTTTTTTTTCCCTTGATAAGAAGGCGAACACCATAAATATTTTATATCCTTACTCTCAACATGAAGAACGTAAACATGTGTACTGTTTTTTTTCATAACTTCTATTTTTAAATGCTGTAGACTGACTAAAAGTAAAAATTACAGATTGAAATACATAGAGTTGGGGCATACTTACTTCTGCACCGTACCAAGTTTTAGTCCTTTTAGATGTACCACAAGTCGTACTGTCATCCACATATCCTGTCTATAATAAATAAAATAATTCATTCAGATATGAAAGGATTATTAAAAAGACCAAACCCATAATAAAATTGATTGCCACATACCTTAGAGAACAATTCCTAGAGAAAAGTACAATAACTAGTGAAAATTGACATCGTATGCAGCAACGTCATCATCTTCAATGATAAATAAAGCCGCAATTTATTTATATAAGAAATTTACTAATTATCATCAATTAAAGTTGACCTGTGACATTCTATGTATATTTTGAAAACCATTGATGAAATGGAATATGTAAGGAATCAAGGTCCACCATCCGAAACTGAAAATCCATAAAGAGGCTATAAGACAGCTCACAGCTTCGAGTAGTAGTTAAAAGTTAACTAAACCAGTGCCATTGTTCTCTGTGTATTTTGAAAAACATTGATCAAATAGAATATCTAAGGAATCAAGGTTCACTATCTAAAACTGAAAATCCATGAAGAGTATATGAGACACCTTGCAGCTTGGGTAATTGTTGACGTAAATTAAAATGGATATCTGGAGTTTATAAGATATGGAAATAGAAAACTAGATTTTTTGACAGTGCTCCCTAAGGACACATCCCCTGCCATTTTTGACCCCATGTAATATCCTCTTTTTGGATAACTAACAATTACGGGGCAATTACTTGAATTTCTTTCGATTTAGATTATCTAACTTTGCTATGAACTTGTGTGATTGATAATATAAAGACAAAAATATATTAGATGACAATAATATAAGTCACTTTCTATCTCTGACTTGCACTAAGTGTATGCTTAAGTGAATTGACGTATTTGCACTTAGTGCAATAACCACTTAGGATCTTTGCTATATCATATATGGCAATGAAAATATGCAATGAGATGTAATATGATATTACTTGTAGCGATATGGATTGCTGTCTCTGAATGCTTACTTATACCATGTCCCATCCATATTATCGTCCGGTTCGGATTCTGGTTCATATGTGGGTTCGCCATTCACTCAAAAAAAATTTGACCTAGGTTGGGTTCATTTTGGGTTCGTTCGTACAAGATTTTTATTTTATTTTTTAAAATTATATGTATGTAAGCATATGCTGCAGAAAATAAACTTATACACCACTGTGCTAATATTAAAGCAATTTAGCAACATACATAACCATATATATTCACAATTAAGTTCGAACAGCATGACAAAATGTCAAAATACACCACTATATCAATATTTCAGTTCAAAAACAGTAATTCCAACATTACTAATCAGTAATCACTATCAGTCGTGTGATAAAAAATCATCAAAGAATTCCTCATCATGAGGAAGTTGCAGATTAGAGGCACAATTAGTGCCCACTAGCATCAGTAGTCTCAATTGTAGCCTCAAGATCAACTTCAACATCACTATGTATCTCATCATAATGTTCACCATCATCAATTGCAAGTGCATCAAAGTGGGCTTCCAACTCTATAGACTCTGTTTCAACATCCCATTTTTTTGACTTTGTAGGTATTCTCTTTGTGAGTTGTGAGCCTCAAATTGGAATGCACAAAGACGAAGTTTTTCTTTCTTGGAGTTTAGTTGGTTGCATTTTATTGAGTGTATGGAGTATGTGCTCCAATTCCTCTCAGATGATGATGAACTAGCAACCTATCAAGATTTACAAAGTTGTAATTATAGAGTGAAGAGTTTTGAATATTTTTAAACAAAAAATTACAAATTAGAATCTTAAGATTAAAGAACTTACCTGTGATAAAATTTTGATAGCAATGGGCTGCAAGTGCTAGTACATTTGTCCATGGAAGTACCACCATTTATGAGCATCAGCGTTGTTCCTTTCTTCAAGAGCACCAAGAACACAATCATCGGTGCTCACGAAACTCATAAATTCAGACTTCACTATAGGTCTTAGGTGCTCCGGAAAGAGTCTTTGGAGGGCTTCCTTGTACTTTGAGCAACTTCAGGATCTTTGTATGGGGCAACTCTAGTGGTACTCTCCTTGAGGACAACTTGGCTATAGATCCTGGGGGTCAATGCAAAGGCAAGTAGATGCAAAGGGGTAGTCATTTTGGTCCATCTCTCTACCATGATTACCTGTAGTTCCTTGAAGAACTTTTCATGAGGATCTTGCTCTTTCTCATTTATGATGGCTCTAATATCCTCGATCATGGAGTGAATGCCATCATATACCTCACCCAAACAAGGCCTACCCATGTCAGTGTATCGGATCATGCTCAATATAGGCTCAGCGAACTTCAAAAGGTACTCAACGCGATCCCATTATGAGTCTCGTAATATCCTTTCCTTAATGACAGCTATCACTTCAATATAGGATTGCCTCCATACACTCTAATTAGCACTGGTTACCATTCTAGATGATGCCTCTTTAAATTTGACAAGACATCTCAAAACAATAGTTTTGGAGGCAAAGCGGGTCTCAACAACCTATTTTATGATCAAAACAATAGTAGATTAAAATTTAAAATCGAGTAATCTATTTAAATTTAAAAACATATAAAGTTTACTAAACTAATGTGGCTAGATTTCTAAACATGTTTAAATTTTAAACAATTGAGCTTACCTTCAAGATCTCCAATTTTGAGAATTGTCTAAATATGGCTTGTGTCATATGGTGGTTTGTGACAAACATTTGGATATCTTATGCTTTACAAGTGCGATTCCATGTGAGAAACAACTAGATGATTTACTAGTTGATTTATTCTATACAAGTGTGATTCCATTAAATGTAGCTAGAAATCCACTTTTTCGTGCTACATTTCAAAAGGCTGCAAAGTTTGGCAAAGGGTACATACCTACCTCTTATAAGGCTTTGAGAACAACTCTCTTGGAGAGGTCAAAAGATAGTGAAATATATATGACCATCCATCACTCAATATAGGTCAGACATATGTTCAAGGTCATTGATCAATGTTTTAGTGGCTTGTCATGAAGATGTTGTATTCTTGAAGGTTATTGACACTATGAATCAAAAGAAAATTTTTGAATATATATTTCAGATACTATAGGAAGCAATTCTTGAAGTAGGGGATGCAAATGTGGTTCAACTGGTTACTGATAGTGTGGCAAATTGTGTGGGAGTTGGGAAGCTGATTGTAGAGAAGTACCTACAAATTTATTGGAGTGCATGTGCAGCTCATTGTTTGGATTTGTTGCTTCATGACCTGGCCAAATTCCCCTAGATACATGAAGCAATTCATAGAGGAAGAGCGATTACGAATTTCATAAGAAATCATTGTCTGACATTGAGTCTTTACAAGCAACATGCATCTAGGGAGTTGTTGAGGCCTTGTGATACAAGATTTACTTCATTTTATATCACTTTGAAATGAGTGGTTGAAGAGAAAGCGACTTTGAGATCTATAATTTGTTCCAATGAGTGGGAAAATTCAACTCTCTAAAAGTGCTAAGGGGAAGATCATAGAGCAAATTGTTTTAAATAGCATCTTTTGGGAAAGTGCGGTAAAGGTCTTAAATATATGCGAGCCAATTGTTGATGTGCTTTGTATGGTTGATGGTGACACTCCTTGCCTTGAAATGCTTATGAAAGCATGGATCGTTGCAAGGAAGCTATTCAAAAAGCACTAAATAATGTGGAAGCAAAGTACATAGAGATATGGGAGACTATTGATTCCACATGGAGAATGATGCACACTCCTTTACATGCAGCAGCTTGCTATTTGGAGCCTAAACTATTTCACATTGATAGACAAGGTGATGCTGAAATTATGGTAGGATTTTCTAAAGCCATTAGTAGGTTTGAACTTGATCCATCAATTGCGTCTCTAATTAGAGAACAATGTTGGAAATACAAGAAAATGGAAGGGATGTTTGGAATGAGAGCAATCAAATATGATATAACACGAGATGAGGTAGTTAGTTATAGATGATGGATGAGCTATGGGGCAGAAACTACTGAACTTCAGTGATTTTCCATTCGAATATTGAATCAAGGAGCAAGTTCATTAGCTTGTGAGAGAAATTGGAGTTGCTTTGACCACATCCATTCCAAAAAGAGGGACAAGTTGTTTGGAAAGTTGGGAGATCTTGTCTATGTTTACAGCAATGCTCATCAACGAATCAGCAATTGGGTCATTTTCACAAAAACGAGCTTTCGAAGACATAGGAGTACCAGACCGAGATGAGCCCAACTTTTTTTGACAAGGAATTGGGTAGTGATACTGATGATGATGCTAGACCATCTGAACCAAGTGCTCTTGATGAGTTAGAACTTTTTTGAAGTTATGAAGTCTTGACTTTTGATTGTTACTTTGCGAATAAAATACATCTTCGCTATTGCAATTTCACATGTTTCTTATGTTTTATACTTTATAAATGTGTCATGATGCTTATAAAGTTGTCAAATCTATCTAGCAATTTTAGCTATTTTGATAATTTATATGATATATTGCATATAATTTTTTAAAAATTAATTATATTAGGCAAATTTAATTCAATTTATTTCTGAATGTTGACTCTTCCAGAAATTTATTCGAATTTTATGCTTGCCGAACTCAAATTCGAATTCGAACTTGATGACTTAGACTGTGTTAGCTCTCGGAAGTAAGTATCAGGGTCTTTTCTGTCAGACCTCTCTACCAGTCTATCAAAAAACCTACTGGTAGGATACTATCTTATCATTGTGCAATGAAACTAACCCACGGTACCACCAGCCGTGGGCTATCCAATCCAAGTGCAACACAACAAAGCGAATGGCACCTCCTTAATCATGGGGTGCAAAGAGAGATAAGTGTCGACCTTGTATACCCAAGCTCTTGGTGTAACCTTCCCACTTCCATCAAAGTGATTCAAGGTCATTTTATTGGTCACCTGCTTCAAATTCCTCAATCTAGGCCATTGTCTCTCAGGTGTAAGCCTACCTCTCGTGTGCTCCCACTTCTATGTCAAGAATCGATCAAGGTTCAGATTCCGCTTCATAGCTTGCACCAAAGTATCCCATTCAGCATAATGGGACACCACATCATTAGCAAATGGTGCGGCATCACTCTCAGTACAAGCCACATCAAACTCAGGTCTCAAAAACGTAGGTCGTTTTGGCTTGTCATATGTACATGCATGCTCAATCCTGTCCTCAGCTCTAGACCTATGAGAGCTAGCTGAAATGCTCCTGGTACTTCTTTGTTTCATCCTCTAGGTAGTGAAATGCGCTGCAAAGTCTTAGATAACTGCTGCAAATGGTGCGGCATCACTCTCAATACAAGCCACATCAAACTCAGGTCTCAAAAACGTAGGTCGTTTGGCTTGTCATATGTACATGCATGCTCAATCCTGTCCTCAGCTCTAGACCTATGAGAGCTAGCTGAAATGCTCTTGGTACTTCTTTGTTTCATCCTCTAGGTAGTGAAAGTCTTAGATAACTGCTGCAGAACATCAGCAACATGGTGTTGGCCATGTGGAAGATCTCTCAATGTCTCCCTAGCCTCTATGTTAATATCAAAACCTGTACCAACATCCCTATAATTACATGTACCACCAGAACAACCGGCACCTCTATTACCTATGGTCCCAAACTGTATCTCCTCTTCTCCCTCACTTGCTGGTGAACTCCTTCCCTTGCGGGTGTAATGCATGCTAGGTATAAAACGTTGTGCCATAATGAACCCAATTCCCTGTAAGCTGGCAAGAAATTGCACTAATACCACCATAAGGAACCCTGTTGGCTCTCTTACAATAATGTTGAAGAATTGCCTTTGACTTTGGAGTTCTCAACTTTTTTTAATTTTTTTAAATATATATGTTTTTATTATTTATTTTTCAGATATATAAGAATGCTGGAAAAATTAGCACAAATTGAATCTACAATGAATTGCCAAAAATACTGATCTCAATGAAATTATGAAGTTTGTGATTATTACAAACATAAACTAATAAACAAATCAATTACTAGGGAGACCTGGATGTAATTTGGCATTGGAAATACTTTGCAGAAGGTATCTATCCACACACCAATGCCCATTTACTCTAAACGCAGCAACCCAAAGTGGAAACGCTGCCTTGGAAAACCTCAAGCCAATGTTATAAACAAGATCGTACCAGCTGTAATGATCAACACTGCCTCTGTGGTTTTAGTCGCAGCTCATAAACATGCCACCCAGTGGCAATATCAAATAATATTGCATAAATAAGGGGACGCCCAAGTATGTATTCATCCCCTTCTCTCAATTGCAGCTACAACAGTAATAATTCTTCTGATAAGTAGGAGATAATTTCCACAAGTAGTCAAATTGTGATATTGCTATTGGGATTTAACTATGTAGTCTTTTTGCATCAAACTCATTGACCCATGTTTCATGAGTAGTGATTCAACATGAATCCATCTCTCATGAGAATAAATGAAACACTTAGCAGTCATTGGATCTAAGTGATGCTCACAGAGGTGATGTACACTAATATTCAATCTTTATGAGAAAATCTTTTAACTCCTTTATGGTTTTTGGAGCCTTGATCTCCTAATTCAGCTTCTTTGATTCCTTAAACAATTTCACCAACTAGTAAGCAGCTGGCAACTCACTTTGATGGTGGCAAAATGGCTTAATGAATGACCTTTAGATGTGCACAAGTGGTTTTACACTCATCTCTTGTCGAGGCCAAAATGGTACACTGATATTCAATCTTAATGAGAAGGTCCTTTAACTCCTTTATGCTTTTGGGAGCCTTGATCTTCTAATTCAGATTCTTTGATTCCTTAAACAGCTTGACCAGCTAGTAAGCTTCAAATCTACTACATCCATAGTTGTTTCTTTATCTTTTCACTTTGGTCTATCAATAAGTTCAACTAATATAAAGTTGTTCTATTTGAATTCTCCTAGTGCTATCTGAGTCGTTCTTTAAATTTACTACACTAGACATCTATACTATGTAAGACTCTAATAAGTCTATTTGATCTTTGATATTCTTTGTTGATGGCCACTGGTGGCAAAAGTGTACACTACAATCATCTCACTCACATTGTCAAAATTTCTAGGGCTCCCTTGCAGCAGGATATGTACCTTAGCACATGTGTTTATCATATCTTATAGCCTTTTCTTCCCAATCTTCTTGTGTGCATCCTTTAGTAAAGTACTTTCCAATTTGGAGACATGCTCCTTAAAACCATCAA
The DNA here is from genome assembly GCA_028749045.1 of Cupressus sempervirens. NCBI lineage: Eukaryota > Viridiplantae > Streptophyta > Pinopsida > Cupressales > Cupressaceae > Cupressus > Cupressus sempervirens. The sequence goes on along the minus strand of CM053784.1, from coordinate 724,452,667 downwards.
GCAACATTTGCAACTATTGTGCATAGACAAAGATGCATCTACTTATATCTCCAGCAAGCTTGGATGCCTTAATTGCATCTTCTATCAGCTCTAAGATCGCATATGTGATTTCATGAATTCCTTGCGAACCGAATGGTGGAGGATATCATCAAGATGGAGCTTGTGTAATAGAGTCAATTGGGAAAGGTCCACCTAACCTTACTTCCCTCCCTACCCTTCCTAGCATGTACTCTCCACTCTCAAAACAAGCGCAATTCTACAACAATGCAACTCTCCACTCTCCAAACAGGACTCTACTTCAACCTACCCTACCTTTCTATCAAAGCAACCAACTCAAAACTCACCAATATTTCTTACTCTACTATATGACAATGTAAAAATCCCAAACTGGCTTCCAACTTGAATATTAAGCACTACTTATTGTTTTTGCAATTTGACAGTATTTGCTTTATTATTTCTATCAACAAGTTTAAACAGTTTGAAATGATATTGGATAATAACCAGATAACTTCCTAAACACTTTATTTCTTTGCAAGTTTTGAAGTAAAACATAAAGCAAAATCATATAATTTGAATATGGCACCTGGACTGTAATTTATTGTGTCAAGCTGTAACTCATAGTTGCTCCCTTATTGTTTATGACAACACCTTAATAGCAAACCCCTGCAGATTGATAGCCATCTTTAGGTAGCTTACAGTAGTGTTGAATAAATGTGTGAATAACGGCAAGCAGGGATACCACAATTAAGGCGTGACTCCCTTATTTCCTCTGTACGGGTTGCTCCAATCCCTCGCAGGCTCAGTATCATATCGCAGGTCCAAGATGGGTAGATTGCAAACCTTATAAAATGACGCTAGGCCCTGAAATCAAATGCAGCACCTCCAACAATTGACGCAAGCCTTTGATATTGGAAAAGTAGGTCTGGAAAATAAACTGCAGCCAATGAATATGAACTACCAGCGCTCAGAGAAGTCACACAAGCTCCGAAACTTGAATGCAAAAATCCAATAAAGCTACCAAGACCATTTAAATTCTATCAATAATCTTTAACAAAAAATCCCCTTAGGCACAGTAGAAGTAGTAAGGAGGAATGGCAAATTGTTTTACCTCCGCAACAATTTGCAATGCAATCTCAAGATAATTCTCAGAAAAATCCACAAAAACTGTTAGCCAGATAATCAATAAGAAATAGATTATCCAATGTAATAATCAAGACTTTTCTCCTTAGCTACAAAAAATAGTAGGAGAGTGTTTGCCAATTGTATACTTCAGCACAATTGCCAAGAAAACTTCTCAGACTTAACCCTTATACATCAGCAAGGGTATTCAGTTTAGAACTCAGGAAAAAGCCACAAAGGCACAAAAGAAAATATATAATCAAACGTGTTTTTCCCAATGAAATGAGCTATTATTTATAATCTTTTGTTGGCCAAATGTTCCCTAAAACTCCACTTCAGAAACTGTGGAAGTTTCCAAAAAACTCAACACTTAGAAACTTTTCAACTTGCTTTTAAAGAAATATCTCTTAAAGTCATTATTACAGTAATATAAACATTATTATAATAATGCAATTCAATGATTAATAATTAAATAAGAACTCATGCAATTTATTACTTTATTAACTACAAGTGACGACCAACTACTGAAGCCACCCACTACACTGCCAAAAATAGCAATTGCAGAAAACAGACTTACTAAAAATAGTAAGTCCACAACTGAGACCCCCAAAACACCTTGTCAGCTCATGAGGGTCGCTATGATGAGCTAACTCCATCAACTGTGTAGACCTGCCAAAATCGGGGACATTACAGACAATAGGCTCAAACTGCATTTGCAGAGTTAATAAATCTAATATTGAACCTTAAGAGGGTCCAAAAGATTCACCTCCTTACATTTCACTTTCCTCTTCATCATCTTTCTTCTCTTCAGTTTTCTTCTCCTTAGCCACCTCCTCTTGACTCACCTCCTTCCCCAAAATCTTCTCTGCATTCCTTTTGAACTTTTTTGTTCACTCTTCTCTTCATCTTGTGCCTTTGTGATAACCCCATAATAAGAAATGAAAATTATTCATATATATTTGAATGATGTATAGAATATATTTTCGATATATCCATATATATTTGCAAAAGGTTATGTGTGTGTGTGTGAGAGATAAATAAGAGCCAATTTATTTTAATTGTTGCACAAAGGATTAGATAAAATATATTATTATAACATAATACTGTTTAAGCGAATAAATTATATAAGGAACATTTAATGAACAAACACATCATAAAATAAAAATATATTAAACAACTTTAATATTAATGCCGATGGGGAAATTGTATAACTACATAAAAAAACATAGGCTATATTAATTAAAAGGACCGATTGCTTCAAGCAACCATTCACCTTGATTGCCACATATTTAAGATGACTCACATGTGTAGAAAATTAAAAAACGCAGAGGATAGAATTCGAACATAACAAAACCATTGAATAATCAACGGGAGCAGGAGGTTATATTTGCAAAGGACAGAGAAATGTAGGGGAAGGCAACCCATCTCCATCGTCACTGGAAACTTCAAACAACCAGTCAATTCGCAAAAACGACAATAGAGAACTGAGACTTTAATCACAAATCATCAGTGAGCACATATTTTCTATGGAAGGATACAAACAAATAGAAGCACAGTCCAAACAAGACAAAACAAAGATAACCGATCAAACTGGGAAGAATGATAGAACAATATTAGATTCCATCTGATGATACAGATTCCTAACACATCTACAAACCAGTCAAATTCTGACGGATTAAACAGGTCGAAATAATAAATCCACCAACATCTTAGATATAGTCACCAACATATCTGCGATCAAGCTATTATGAACTTCAAGCGCTAGAAATTTCCGAGTGTAGTAAGACTGAAGGGAAATATTCTCACAAAGATAATACATCCAAAGGATAACAAGGAAAATAAGAGTAATACAGGGAGGTAAGTGCAAGTTAATTCAAATTGAATATATATAGAATTTGTGATTTATAAACTAAATTGATTTGAGAACCATCATGGGTTTAGCTTTTCTAATAGAGAATTAGAGAATAGAGAACATTCATTTGAATGTTGAGTTTTAGAGGATATCCTCTATGAGAGTCAAAGATTCCAAATTGGAATCTAGGGAGAGGTTTGTATGAATCTCTAGGGGCAGTATATATATTGTAGTGGTCAAACATATCCATATGTCAGAGATAAGAGACTTGGTTAGAGGTAGGATCTCTATCAAGTAGTGTTACAAAGTGTATAACAAGAGATCCAAAGAGGCCTTAGGAAGACACTTTTCATGCGATCATTACCTAATCAAGAAGTAATCCTTACTAGAGGGTTAGGTGATTTGAGGAGAGTTTCTTCCGAGGGATTAGGAGGGGTTAGAACGGGCTAGTATTTAGACTAATACTTAATTAGTTCAAGATTTCTAGCATGTTTAATTTACATTTTCTATACTGTACTAGCAAAATGTTGTAGGTTCTAGGGTTCATTTCTTAATCCTGAAGAGGGGACATTACGACCTTCTCCAAACCTATCTCATTATTTATACCTATCACAACCTCACATAGTAGCAAACTAAAATGCCGAAATGAAAACTCAATATGAAACCCAGCTATTATCCTTGCAATAAATTTTGAAACTCTCAAACAACCTTTGCTATGAAATAAATGCTCCTTATTTATCCATATCAATAAGTTTTTAAGTTTCAATGCCAATGTGACTTTCGAACAAAATGAGCTGGCTTATTGGAGTGATCTTGATTCCCAAGTGTTTACCGTACTGGGTAAAGAAATCAATGCATAAAAACAATGGATCACTTCTTATATTATTCGCATACGCCAAAGATATTACATCCAAATGATGATGAATACAATGATCCCAAAGGGGGTATATATACATCTCGAGGAACCTTCACGAAGGTGTCTGTCGACTACATACATGTCGGCTACATAATAAGAACCTTCTCGATACCGATGTAGAACCTTCCCGATACCAACGAGAACCTTCCCGATATCGACAATATACATACCGATACTGATGACATACATCCTGATACTAACGGCATACATCCTACTACCATATTTACTGACGACATCATCCACCCCAAAAAGAAAAGTCATCTCTAGACGACCACACAACAAAACTCAACAACTAACTACATTTATTCATAAAACAACATAGACTTAGACATCATGAACCAGAAGGTTGTGTCTCAAACTGTGAAGACCGGCTGCGTCGAAGTTGATACACTTGATCTGTTCGAACCTGCAAATCAACTCTAATCTGAGAGTTCTCCTCCACCACTTCCTTTAGCATCAATGCAACCTCCTGGCACTCAGCTTCTTTCTTATCATTAGCCCTCTTCGCTGTCCTTCTCCTAAAGAGCTTCTACCAAACGCTGCTCTACTACTGCTAGCTGTTGTTTCGCCTACTGCTTCCCTCGTGCACTTTCCTTGACCTGTGCTAACAAGGCTGTCCGCTCTGCTTTCCATGCAATCTGCTGGGTGGCAAGTCAGTTGGCCATCCCCTCCCGAGCCTTCTCCGCCATCTCCCGAGCTTCCTGCCCAACCTCTGCCCTTCTTCGCTCTGTAAGCACCAACTCTGCCAAGGACTTCCTTTGCTCTACGATGACAGCCAAGTGAGAACGAACATCCTTATCCTTCTCCTCCGCTACTGGTAGAGGGTCCGACACCTACACCCCTTCGTCTACTTTCTCTGCTGCTGCTGGACTCTGATCCTCCACCCCTGGTGATGTTGGCACCTCAACTACCTTGCTGTTTGACCAAATGGCCTCCAAGTACGTGTGCTCTCTCATGGGAGACTGAATGGAAGGACCTCTGGTAACAAGGGCAAGTAGCCATTGCCTCAAGTACTCACTCGCCCGACTCGCTGTGCTCATCTGTTCCACTGCTGGCACCTAGGGTTCCGCTTTTGGAATATCCTGATCCTCATCCAACAGAGTGTCCGCTATGGTGACTACTGCATTCATCCTAATCACCTCTAGACGAACCTACGCCTATGCCCCCCTGACTGACTCCTCCCTCTGCTATTGGCTCTACTACAAGAGGTGGCTGAGGCAAACTCTCTTCTACAGGTACAGGATTCAGTTCTTGAACCGCTGGCTAAGACTGCGATCCTGCAAGTTGTGTACCCATAGTCGTGGTCGTTGGCGATGCTATCCTCTGGCTTACTGAGTTCTGGACTAGCACTGAGTGTGGAACTAATCCTGCTACTGTTGTTTGTGATCTGGGATTAAGAGTTACTAGGGTCATCACCACTGGATGCCGAAACTATCCAAACCCCGAGATGTGAACATCCGCCATGGTGTGCATATGTGGGGCTGAAAATGACGAGATTGATGGCGTAGTAGTCACTGGCACTGCTGTCAATTGTTGCGGAAAGTGAAGTGGAGTTGCTGAAATTACCCCGACTTCCTCATCATCTTCCTCCTCATCCTGCTCCACCTCCATATCCTCAGAATCGTCCTCCTCAACAGATGTGTCCTAGCGGCCACTATTCGTGTTGCCTGATTCATCCATCTCCTGTCGTGCCCTCTTCTGGCCAACGCCCTTCTGTCCTATGGGTGAGTCTAAATGCTTCCATTGCATTACCGGAGACTCACCAGGTACCGCCAAACTTGGCTTAATTTCCAATTGCTCATGGGGTATCGTCCTCGCAATAGCTTCCAGAAAGAGTCTGATGGCGTAGTGCGGCATATAAAATATTTTATGTTGCAAAGTCATGAACTCATCCATGTGCATGGCTAAAAGAGAAGCCCAGTCGTACACTTTCTCGTTCATGAGTTCGTTCATCATGTTGACCAACGGAAAGGAAATGTCGAACGCCCTGTTGGACCCTGTAAGCCTACTTTTTACCACATCCATAAGGCACTTCCAATGGCCTTCTCTAATATCAGACTTCCGCAACCCTCATCCCTTCGAAGTGCCAATAAGGGTATCCGCCTGCTGCTGTAACTGGTCGTTACACACCAACTGTACCAGCCGCTTGCTGCTGTAACTGGTCGTTACACACCAACTGTACCAGCTGTAACTTCCTTTCCCTATCCATTTTTTGTGGCTTACTGTCAATTTTCTTCCCACCTTGTGCCCCTCCTGGAATGCCGAACACTTTGGTAAAGTCAATTGGCCGAAATGAAACCACGACATCATACCCCAAATACAGAATTGAACTCCTCCGGGAGTGCCTATCATATGCCTCAATCATGGGACTCAATACACCTTCAAAGTCTCGGATACAAAAAAGTGGCATCCGAATTGTCCACTCCACCTGCACCCTTCGGATGCTTGCTTTAACAAGGTGAGTATCCGAATTTTCATTCCACCATTTCCTGTAGTCCCATCCATTCAACCCTTCGAAAACTACAATCTGTGGTATTGTGTGCACATCCGGCTGATTCTGCACTTTGGCCCTGTGCTTGCCCTTATCCTTTCCGCATGGCCGCACTTCAGAAGGCCCTGCCTACACATCTTGGTTCATGGCTGAATCCTGATCCAGTTGCTTCCTCCAAGCCCTCTTCCCGACTGATTGCATACCTATTATGCTTTTATCAATTTGCTCAAAATAAAGCCATTAGGTCAGTTACTTGTCCGTATGGCTTGCAAAATGCCCTCCTAAGCTTGTACGGATGCTGACCCTTTACTCTTTCTCCTGTATGTCGTAAGGTCATACGGCTTCCCTTCTCCTTCACGAAAAAAAATGCCGTACGGAACCCTCCTTTTGAATGCCGTACCCCTCTCTAAAAGCAATTTGCAACTACTTGCAGGTCTCCTTCCCAATACATCTCTAGTCTGGGCACTTGGAATGATTTCACCACTTCATGTTCTTGCCTTCGTATGGAATTTTATCATACAACACTCTCCTGTGAATAGCAATCTTATATTTTGTACGGCAGATGCTATAACCCTCAACATATGGCTCTGAATCCTTATTCGGCAAACTCTCCCATTCACAATTTTGTATGGCAATTGTACATATTTCTTTAAAAAGTTTTAATCAAACACCTACGCCAGTTATAGAGAGTCGTACAATTATACAATCCTTCAGAAGAAACTAAAAACCTTCAACCAACTACCTCCAGCCGTATGCTCACTGCCTCCAGGATTGACTTGTATGCCATACGTATCAACCTTATATTGCTGACGTCATGTCCGTATGGTGACTTGGATTGCTGGTGGCTTGCGTTCAACTTGCTAGAATGCCCTGGGAGAGGCCGTACGGCTTCAATGTGCAATGAACTATACTTAAATATTTCCAAAATCATTTGTACGGTGATATAGGAGATACCGTACGGTGGCGAGTACAGCTAAGGCTATACGGTGATCAACTTAAACCCAAACTTAAGCCGTACAATGGTTAGGTAATATGCCCTGCGGTGCTTAATGCACAAACACCTACGCCGTACGGTGATGTAACTATTATGCCACGGTGATGCAACCATTACACCGTATGGTGATTACTGCTCATTCACAATGTCGTATAGTCACTTGACCGTACAGTGCTTTTTCTTTTTCTTTTTCATCATTATTATTATTTATTTTTTTCAATCGTTTTTTTATTTTTTATTTTTTTTACTGCTCCTTAATAGGCCCTGATGGCGACTTAGCTAGTGCACGATAAATTTTCAGCTTGCACCCATTCACTGTATCCGGAACTTCCTGTCCATCAAGCGTCCATAACTTGATCGCTCCATTGTCGCCTACTTCCGGGACCTGATATAGCCCGACCCACTTAACTTTGAACTTGCCCGACTTGATCTCATTCCGACCATCATGCTTCAACACCCACTGTCCGGGTTGAAACCTATTCAATTTCAAATGCTTATCGTGCCATGCCTTAGCCTATTCTATGTTACTTCAGTCACCCACTGCACCAATAATCGCTTCTCCTCCAATTTGTTCAATTTATATAGCCACTCCCTTAAGCTTTCCATGTTGCCTAACTTGTTTTCCAATGCTATCCTCAGGCTCAGTATCATGAATTCCGTTGGTACTACAGCCTCCTGTTCGAACATCAATTGAAAAGGTGTGTGCTCGGTTGTCACCTTATACATCGTGTGATAAGCCCAAGGCGTGGAGGGTAATTTTTCCTCCCAATCCTCACCTTCAACCACGCAAGATTTGTAGATAATTGATACCAGAATTTTATTGGTAGCCTCAGTCTGTCTATTTGCTCTTGGGTAGTATGGGCTCAATAATGAATGATAGATTTTGAACTCAGTGGTGAGCTGTCGGATAACATGATTTACAAAATGTCCACCTCTATCACTTGTTAACTGCAATGGAATCCTGTACTTGGTAATAATTTGCTCATAAATAAATTTTGTTGTGCTTAACATCGAATTATCGGGTAGTGCACGTGCCTCTACCCATTTGGTCAGGTACTCCGTCTCTACGACGATGTATCGACATCTTTTGGTTTTGCTCACCTTCAAGGGCTCGATGAAGTCCAATCCCCATCGTTCAAAGAGTTCCTGTGCATGAGAGGGATTCAAAGGCATGAAGTCTCTCTTCAAAGGTTTCTCAGCTCGCTGACATGTATCCCATGCAACGACCCACTCCCTGGCGTCATTGTGTACAGTCGGCCACCATAGTCCTGCCAGGAGTATTTTCCATGCAGTTGTGCCTAGCCCCATGTGTCCTCCTGCAAGTCCTTAATGTGCTTCCTTCAGTACCCTTGGGATCTCTTCCTCTAGGATGCATCGCCTTAGGATCTGGTTGGGTCCCATTTTATATAGCAGCCCATTGATCAGTTGAAATGTTCGGCTCCGCAACACCAACTTGTCTTTCATTTGGTGGCATGCTAGTCGAAAACTGTCCTGTTGAAAGGTACTCTCCAATGCTCGTGTACCATTTTGGCAGTATAGCAATCTGGAATAGTTGTGCATCAGGAAAGTCGTCATTCAAATCTTCTGCCAGTTCTCTTGTTTTGAGGCATTACAGATGATCTACGCTTACATGTTTCTTCCCCAGCCGTATGATGATCTTGAAGGTAAACTCCTGTGATAGAAGTAACCAGTGGCTGATTCTTACTTGAATGACAAGTTTATTGACCATTTACAACAGAGCTTGATGGTCGACATAGACGACGAACAGTGTCACCAGCAAGTAATGACGGAATTTCTGTACAGCGTAGACCATCCCCAAAGCTTCCCATTCAGTCGTACTGTAATTCTGTTCAGCCTTTGATAGCAGTTGACTGGCAAAGTAGATCAGGCGATCCAACCCGTGGCTACTTGTCTGCGCCAAGGTTGCTCCAATTGCATAGTTGGACGCATCGACATGAACATGAAACTCTTTGCTCCAATCTGGATACACCAAGATGGTTGTTGTAGCCAATCGTACTTTGAGCCCTTAAAATGCTTCATCCTATTCCTTCTTCCATCTGAACGATTCTCCTTTGCACATTAACCTGTCCAACGGGTATGCTACCTTGGCAAAAAATTTGATGAACCGTCTGTAATAGCCTATATGTCCAAGGAAAGATTTTATCATCGTTACATTGGTGGACGACTGCATCTCCAATATGACTCTCACCTTATCCGGATCTGTCTTCAATCCCTCCTTACAGACTATGTGTCCGAGCAACCTTCCCTACGGAACCATAAACCTACACTTCTTCAGGTTCGCGACTAAGCACGCACGCCGTAATCTCTCCATACATTCCCCCATTACTGCCAGATGTTTGTCCTTGGCATTGAATACCGACCAATCATCCAGAAATGCCTTGAAGTTTCTGATGGACATCTTGTCAAAGATGTGCAGTATGATCCGCTGGAATGTAGCAAGCGCATTGCACAGGCCGAACGACATCCGGTTATATGCGTATACGCCATCTCCTATGACAAATGTCGTCTTCAGTTTGTCCTCCTCTGCGATTGAAATCTGATTGTATTCGAAAAATCCATCCATGAATGAGTAGATCTCGTGTCCCGCTACCTCCTTCAAGATGTTGTTCGTGAATGGAATTGAAAACGAATCCTTGATGGTGACTGCATTCAAGCATCTGAAATCGACGCATATCCAGATCTGGGTGGTGTCCTTCTTCAGTGAGATTACTATGGGCGACACCTATTCACTAGTTTGCATGTAATAACCCTCCTCAAATCTGCCCTCAAAAATGCTGATGAAAGCTCAAGGAATTTCATCAAACAATTCACATGCAAGGGACGTATGACTGATATAGTATTTCAGCTAGCTTCAAATGACCTTTTTACAATTTGCATCAATGAAAAATCTTGTGCTAGAAGACTACAATGGACTACACAAATGACCTAACATGAGTGTGCTACTAAATTTGACAATATTCAGTGCATATATATGATCTAAGCATGAGAACTGAACACCTACAGCCAATTGGCATTTTTACAAACAGTTGGTATGCAAACTAACTAGCTGATAAATAATGATATTAAATTGCTTAAATGACACCAGCAACTATTATCTTCTTAATTGCAATGAAAATTACAATGCTCATGAAATATGGCCAAGACTTTGGCATTTACATGGATTACAAAATGATAATGTTGGTATAATGCACGCTTACAGCTAAAAGCTTATAACACCCTAAAAACAATACTAACAAAAGAACCTGGTTGTAGATGGCTGAAATAATTTCCTTCTATGCTGCCCCTTCTGCTTTTCTTTTTTCGAGCTGCTTTTTCGTACCCGTTTTTTCAGCCTGCTTTTTCGGTTCCGCTTTTTTCGGGCTGCTTTTTCGGTTCCGCTTTTTTCGGGCTGCTACCATAGTGAATCTCAAGACCATATCTTTCAATGACGTCAAGATTTCCAACTTGAAGGGATTTTGTCCTTCAAACTATTGAGACATAATCTCCAGAAAATTTTCCAATTTCTTTGATATTTCCAAGCATGAATAAATGAGAGCTATCCTCTTCCTTTTAATCCCTTCCTCAATTGCTCCACACTTCCGTCTTGCCAATGTGGGATAATACATGACTTTTAATATTACTTCTTTTTTTCTTTTTACAAAGTCCATGTATGTACTCAAAAGGGGGACTCTTGACTTTTATAAAGTGACACTATGAAACATTATAATATTTAATTTAAATAGTCACTTTACCGTTGTAACTTCAAACATTAAAATAATATACCAAATAAACTCAAAATCCCACATATAATAGCTCATTAGAAAGAGCCCAACAAAACGCATCTCATCCTATCACTGAAAATTGAAGGCACTGCATCCCCCTATTGGCTTACTAAAAATAGTAAGTCTTCCTGACAACCCAACAAACGAACTCCGTTTGGCCTGTAATTAAATTTGACTAGGCCAAATAACCTCAGGATCCCTTTTGAAGTCCTGGTTAGCCCTCGAGACCATACAAGAATGGGCTAACGACAACATACCTCCAAACTGGCTAAGTGGGGGACATTACACTGCACCTTGAAGATAATGTCGGCCTCCAGCATCTGGTTGATTTCCTCCGTAACCCGTGCCACGTAGTTCTTGTTCATCCTGTAGGGCCGCTTCCATACAGGTACTGCTCCTTCGATCAACAGGATGCGATGCACACACAACTCTGATGGTACTCCTTTCAGGTCCTTGTATGTCCATGCAAACACATTCTTATATTCCAAGAATATCTTGAATGTTGTTGCCTTCAATGTTGGATCCCAGTTATCTCCCACCAGTATGTTTCGTGGTTCGACTTAATCTCCCAAATTCATAGTTTGCAGCGTGACTTCATTATATTTGATGAGCTCTCCTTCGGTGAATGCATAGGCAAGTGTTTCATCAAGCGGCGCGTTTCCCTCTTTTACCTTTGTGAATTCTTTTGAAAATCCATCAGCCCTGTGTCCTTCCTCTATTGTCAATACGTTGCAACTCTGAAACAATTCATAGTCCTCTATCTGCCAGTGGTAAAGACCGTTCACTGAATCCAAATCGTCATCTCCCTCCAATTGTAGGACTCCCTCCTGATCTAGTTCCATATCCTCTTCTTCTTCGGAATCTAATGACAAAGCTTCTTCCCCAACCATTTGAGTGTGTAGATCAATGACATATTTTCGGCCTTTTCTTTCAAGTGATAAAGTATTTTTCTTCCAATCGTGTTTAACCTTGGCTTGTATCAACCACCCCCGGCCCAGAATGGCATCGTATCCTTTCCGCTTCAGCGGGATCACGACAAAGTCCAACAGGAATGGTTGGGTTCCAATCGTCACTGGTTGTGCTGTCAGGACTCCCAATGGTATGATTCCATGTTGATCGGCCGTTAGCAGCTGAAATGTAGGTGGCCATAATGTTGGCTGTCCCAACCTTTTTTCAGGTATCCTCTGGTAACACATTGACCCCAGACCCTCCGTCCACAATCGTGTCTGTCAACACAGTCCCGAGAATTCTCATTTCAACAACTGTCGGATGGCATCTGGATGAGAGGGCTAACAGCATCGGATCTTCTGCACTTGCGCCACCTTCTCTCTCCCTTCCTTGCTTTGCTGGTAGCTTAACAGTTGGAGCTATATTCATGAGTGTCGTACGGAGTTGAGGCATAGTGAGCAACAGATCATTTATCCTGATGGGTACCTCAGTTTGTAATATTTGTCGTACGATGTTCTATTTTGCATAGTTCCGTGTGGAGGTACCAGTAGTGTCCTTTAGGTGTGCCTCCTCTACCTGTGTTGCTTTTTGGATCTCTGCCTACTTCCTCCAGTCTCTTCTTTTCCTTCGTCGGATCAAGGTATGCTTTCGCTTGCTTCCGTGTGATGGCTAGAACCTCTTCTTCATCCGTCCCGACGGTGATCAAATTTACTCCCGACTTTAAGCACTTAGCATTGTCATGATCGTCGGGCCCACACCATCTACATAACAATTTTGGTGTGTTCGCCGTTGTACAGTCTCGGGTGAAGTGGCCCCACAAATTGCATGCGTGGCATTGAACTATCGGTCAAACATTCGCATCATACTGAATTCGACTCCTCCCGCCATTATTATTGTTGCCATTGTTGTTTTGACCTCGCCGACTATTTCTGTATCCTCCCAATGTGCCACCCTCCGTACTGGTGTTCCCACTCCCTCCTGACGCGGACGCCTCCTATGTCAGGAACACTTGTTGCGATGCTCTTGTTTTCAGGTTGAAAGGGCATTCCTTTGTCGAATGTCCCATGATCTAACAAATTTCGCAAAATTGATCTTTCGGGCAGGATCCCTTCCTATGGCCTTCTTTCTTGCACTCAGTGCACCATAGCTCGTTTCCCTTAGTCTCCCTCTGCATGTTCTTGAACTCTTTCATCATCTGAATCATGTTCTTTTGGAGGATGCAGACCTTCTTGCTGTCCTTTTCGTCATCACTGCTCTCGTGTGAAGATGCATCGTCATCTGAATAAAACAAACTACTCTTCTTCTTCTTCGTCTTTTGCTCACTTTCCAGGTTCATAGCCCAGTTGCACGCTTCAGTGTATGACAATGGCAGCACGATCTTCATCTTCTTTCGTAGCTTCGGGTGAAGGGCTTCAATGAACCATCTTTCCTGTAGCCCATCAGTCGGCTTATTCTCCATTTTATTGATCAAGTCCTTCAACTTCCTGGCGTAGACTCAGACTATTTCATTCTTCCCCTGTTTTGTATTGTATATCTCTGCTACAATTTCGTTGTCATCGCGCAACAGTTGAAATTCGGCAGTAAACTCCTTAAGGTTGTCCCAAGTGGTTAATTTTTGGGGATCTACATCGGCAAACCAATCAATTGCAACACCCTGTAGGGTGGCCGGAAACTGGTAGACCCATTTGTTTGTATCCGTTATGCCATTCACCCTCCAAATCGTTTCGCATGTTTTACAATGTCAGATGGGAACGGCTGCTCCATCACCATCAAATTTAGGCAACTTCTCCTTTGGTCCTGCCATCCCGACATCGACGCTTGGTATCTCGACACTGACACTTGGTATCCCAACACTGATGCTTGGTATCCCGACACTGATGCTTGGTATCCCGATACCAACGGTTTGTATCCTAGCAGCTGTGCTTTTTGGTGAAGAAGGGTCTCCATTAAGCGAATCAGTCTGTTCTGGAAGTGTATCGTAGACGAAGAGTTCACTCCACACTCTTGCTCCCTCGGCACTCCAAGCCGCGCGAGTCGATTCTCTTTCATCTGGATTCTCTTCCCTTGGCGAATACAAATTCAAAAACTCCTCCCTTGCTTCTTCCACCAACTCCACCCGCTGTTGAGTCTCCCACAATTCTTCTGCGCTTGTGTCCATCGGCAATCTTCTGGAACCTCCTTCTGCGTTCGGCTTGTTGTGCCTAAATTAGATTTTATTACACAATACGTATTCCATCTTTTCTCTTTACCTTATTTTGATCTTTGTTAAGCTGATTTGGCATTAATCTTCATTCCTCCCTCCTAGGTTCATCGGGCAACAATGCCAAATTTTTACCGTACTGGGTAAAGAAATCAATGCATACAGACAATGGATCAGAATAGCAGAACTTCTTATATTATTCACATACGCCAAAGATATTACATCCAGATGATGATGAATACAATGATCCCGAAGGGGGTATATATACATCTCAAGGAACCTTCCCGAAGGTGTCCGTCAGCTACATACAACATGTTGGCTACATAATAAGAACCTTCCCAATACCAACATAGAACCTTCCCAATACCGACGAGAACCTTCCCGATACCGATGACATACATCTCGATACTGACGACATACATCCTGATACTGATGACATAAATCCTAATACCATATTTACTGAGGACACCAAGCATGACAACTGGGTGACTGAATATAAATAGATGTTATCTCCAAGAATCTTCAAGCATATACCAAAAGTTGAGCTTCACTTGGAAAGTAGCATAAGTGTCCTCAAGCCTAATTGAGCTCATAGGCAATAATAAATAATCCATTTGATAAGGTTGACACTCACTAGGAAGATCAAAGCCGATTGCAAAGCAAATGAGCTAAAAAATGGGAACATTACACATGGACCATGATTATCTATGACATATAAGTGTGATGAAATGAGTATCATACATAATTGTGTGACGAGCCTAGAAGAATTCATTTCCTATTTCTTGTGTTTAATGTGTTATCCTGCAATATTAATTTGTGATCCATGCCCATTGGATTGTCCAGGTGTAATTCTTCCACTTCCAGCCAATAGCATAGTGCTTTGTATATCAAACAAATTATATTTCTACAACAATGAATATAGTTTGATAAAATTTGATGATTTAATACCTCCTTAGCTATCTCAAATGTGTCCAACCTCAAAGAGATAATCATGGGATTAAATTAGAAACTAGCAATATCAACAAAAACAACATACCTCAATAAGTCTTCAAAAAATTCAGGTTGATTCTTCAATTCGTCAGGTGGCACATTGTAATATTTTTTCTCAAGCTTGTTACGTAGACAATCAAGATGAACATCTAACAAGAATGATGAATAATGTCAACATTTTCAACATAGGGGACATACCTCACTTTGCAAAGAAATGAATGTTGCACAAATAATAAAAAGATGAATAATTTAGTACTTACATAAGCCAAATGCATATACATTTATTGACTTGACTTTAGCAATTGTTGTACTACGAGAGCCAACCCCAACAAGCACCTAAAAATGAATGAACGAGTAACTCCATTAGTCTAATATAGTAAGCATTGATGCAAGTAGCCAAAGGAAAGACAACATTAGAAGAGAATAATAGTAAGGCCCAACATGATCAAACCTTTCAAGAGAGTTGCCATATGACATTTTCGACACCTCATGTGAGTATCAAAGTTAACTATGTGTTCATTGTTAGCATACAAACCTTGAAACAAGCCTTAAAAATATAATATACACTAAAAAGATAATAGATGCTGCTACAAGATTCACAATTGTTAAAACTTGAATATCATTTCCCCCTAATTAATCCGACTCTAAGTTTTAACCAAGCATGTCATCCAAAGAAGTGTTTGCTCCATATGGAATGTTAATGTTTTATAGCGTCGGTCAGATTAAACATAGAGTGTAAACATAAAGGACATCTCCTTGGTTAAATGTTATTATAGATATAATTATGTAGATATATTAAATATATATATGTAATCTCAAAATAACATATATATCTATAATACCATAATTACTATTTCAAAATTCTTTTATAATGTCTTATATGTTAGACTCTCACCTACAGGCCCTTCCCTTGATTTGACCGATGTCCATATCATTCATTTAGAGACCACGGCACCGTCGTCGTTTCAATCGGGATAAAGGATGTTCGGTATCACGTGACTTTGGAGAGTCAACTTTATGGGACCCCTTTATATGCTACTATATAACCTAACTTTATATCAGGCATCCTTGTCATAGTTCTCGTTAAGATAGTGCCTTGTCGTCGAGCATTTTTCATTATTCGCTTTGTCTGTTAAATAAGTGGTATTATCTTTTGTTAAACCAATGGGTTGTGTTCGATGAGATGTGCCTCTTTGGCAAGTATAGGTTTACGACCTTTTTTAAGATATATTTAAAGGGAGTAAGAACCCTCCTTTGCAAACTACATACATTTCAAGAAGTGTTATTACAAAGTAGGGTTCTAACTATAATAATTATATATTTTACCAAGACAATATATAAAAGAATATATAAATTTATAAATCTAATTAAAAAACATGATGGAAAATTCTATGAAGGAGTTTTCCTATAGTACATGGATGTAGTGTCCACTTCTTCATCCTACCCATTTGGAGGAGTGTCAATAGCCTATTTTATTCCCATGATTTAATTTGTAGAATTGAATAAGGGAATATTTTTAATTAGTTAAATTAAGCAAATGTAAAGATTATGGGTGACTTTGTTGACTTAATTTTTGATGAGTGATTGATAAAAAGTTGGGCCAAAAGGTGATTATTTCAATAAAGATGAATTTTAAATTATAACTTCTCAAAAGTTCTCAAGCTAGTTGTAAAAGAGAAATGAAAAGCTCTTTTGCACATCTTCGACATTTTGTTTCTCTCATTTTCAAGTTTGAACTACAAGTTCAAGTACAAAACCCGAGATAAAAACCCTAGAGGTATTAGGTTTTGGAGAACAAAGATTTCTTCCTAATAAAATCTATGGTGAATTCACACAAGATTCAAACTTATGATTCCATGAAGGATTAAGGGATTGTTTGACATTGCCGGCTATAGATTTCTAGGTACAAATTTATTGTGATTTGAAGGAAATTGATAAATCTGTTATTGTAGTGCGTGTACAAGTGAAAATTCAAAAAATGTTGATGTGGTGGGTGCAAGCGAGATTTGGAGAGAATTTGTGCACGCTTTGAAGGAAAATATAATTTTTTATATTCTGCTGTGAAAATCCTGTCTGACACTTAAATGGAACCATACCACGTTGTTTCATATTGAAGACATTACATTCACAAAGACAAAGTAAACAGGGAGGGTAATATATTATATGAGGATGCTAAAGCAAGGACAGGTCTTCTGCAGTCTTTCAAGGCTCCAAAGAAGTCAATATTGAAGTTCCCAAAAGGGTTGCCACCTCATACTATGCTGTTGGACCTTCCAGAGCTATCATACCATTCTGAGCAGGGATTCAAAGTGTACATAGTTGCTGTTTGCAAAGTTTGGAAGAATTCAAACTAAAGTCACCTATATTTTATATTTAATATTGAACTGCTGCAAGTAAATTCCTATGCAATATTATTCCAAGCACCAATAAAAGTATAATATAAAAGGTATCAGTGATCATATTTATAATTTTTGATATCCAATAAATAAGTAAAGTTGTTAAAACTTGAAAGTGGATGTTATAATTTATTCAAGATATTATTTTGAATAAATGGAAATAAGACGCAAGGCAGCTGAAATGTTATTGTTGTTTACCGTACTAGGTAAAGAAATCAACGCACAGACAATAGATATGAATAGCAGAACTTCTTATTATTCGCATATGCCAAAGACATTACATTATGCTTCCATGATGATTTACAATAATCCCGAAGGGTGTATAAATACTTTCCGAAGAACCTTCCCGAAGGAGTCCGTCGGCCACATACATGTCGCTACATAACAAGAACCTTCCCAAAGGGACCCGTCGGCTGCATAACAATAACCTTTCCGAAGGGACCCATCGGCTGATACACAATTTCTATCGACGACATCATCCCTCCAAAAAAAAAAAATCGTCTCCGGATGACAATTACAAACAAAATACATTAACAGAGTGACTACAACAAAAAATTTGCTTCTGTCACATCACTTCCACATTCATCCCGTTACATCTGTAGCCTCTGCTAACACAATACTATCTCCTCAAGCTGACCTTGATAGCCACGCATGCTACTTTCTCTGCTTCCAACACTGGGTCCACTGAGCTAAGTGTCGCTGTACTGCCTTCTGGATGACCCACTCCTCCCGAGCTCTCTGTGCATCCACCAAGACAGCCTCTTGGCCAACACCTACTCCCAGTGCCTCTGGTACACAAACACTCCATGCCTACAGCAACTTCAAGTCTTCTCAACTGGTCACATTTCACGACTGATATCCGCAATGACTGGGGGTCTAGGGGGTAACACCCCCGGTGGGGTCGAGGGGCAACGCCCCAGGTGCATGAAACACTTCGAAACCCACACAAAACTGCATGAAACACACTATTTCTGTCATTTTCTGCCGATTCTACACTCTTTCTGGCAATCGCTGATGCTTCCCCTTCCCTTTGGTATCCTCCATTACTCATTCTAAGCATGCTTGATTTGTCGACTTTTTTTTTTTTTTTTTTTAAAAAAACCCTCTTGCCACCCTCTGCCATGTTACGCCAATTCCTTATGCAATAACCTGGAATGCCATTCAAAATTTGAATGCAATAACATGCAAAAGCTGTATGCCCAAACCTGTAGAATCCATACGCCACATTATGCAAAAACCCTGCACCACAATATGCAAAATCCGTACGACAGATCCCTTCAAAAAACCGTTACACCAAAATATGCTAATGTTACACTGAAAAATCTGTACACCAAGGCGTATGTTGAGTGCTGAGAATGGAAGCCGTATGCCAAATTGGGATTCAATGTCTTCTTCAAAATCCGTATGACCAACTATATGAATTTCTCCTTCATCTCCGTACGCTGAAGGGAACTCGCCAAAATCCGTATGTTGAAGAAAACTCTCAAAATCCGTACGCCGTACTGAGACTTGTTTCCTATGTTACAATCTTGAAATCTGTACGGTGACTTTACCATAGAAATCCGTACATTGGCTGCTTTAGAAAATCCGTACGGTGACCATGTTGGAAAATATGTATGATGGCTGTTTTAAAAAAATCCACACTGAGACCCACAAATTCCGTACAGCAAATAACATATACATGAGGAAATCCGTACGGAAAGCTTTTTAACAAAGCCGTACGGTAACTTAGCCTTAGAATCCGTACGATGACTGGCTCCCAAATCCGTGCATAGCCCTACAAAGAAATTCCAAATCTGTACGGTGCCTATCTGATTGCATCTGAGAAATTCGTACGGTTACACTGCATCTGAAAAGTCCGTACGGTGACAGGGACTCAAAAGCCGTATGGTGACTGCATAAAACCCGTACATAGCCTGCCTGCTAAACACCATACGGTAGCCTTTTAAAACCCGTACACTGCATCTTCATTAGAAAATCCGTACGGCGAGCAATTACAAGCCGTACAATGACTTTAGAAAAGCCATACGATTACCTGAGACAGTGACTTCTCACACTTATTTCATTTTATTTTCTTTTCTTTTTTTTTTTTAAATTCTCTTTTTTTTTTCTTTTTTCTTTTTTTCTTTTTTTTAAATCTCACTTTTGGAACAATTATGTACAATATTTACATATATACAGTACTTACAATCTTTTCTCAGTTGTTCGTCCACAGGAGTGCATTACTTCTTCCATGGTAGACATTCAACTTCAATCGATTCACTGCGTCGGCCACTTCCTTTTCGTCTAGTGTCAATAACTTCATCGCTCCATTATCACCAACTTCCCGTATCTTGTATGGTCCTACCCATTTGATGCTAAACTTCCCAAGTTTGATCTCATTCCGACCGTCGTACTTCAACACCCACTGTCCAAGTTGAAACTTGTTCAATTTCAAGTGTCTATCATGCAATCGTCACTCATCAAGTTTATTTAGGATACATGATCTCTCCATCCGATTTTCCATGTCGCCCGGTTTGTTTCTGAAGCTCGGTACCATGGACTCCGTCAGCTGCCCCTTCTGGCTGTCAATAACACATCCACTCCGTACTGCTGCAACTTTTATTAACCCCTTCTGCTTTGTTTCCTATGCGGACCATATGATGTGTCTTCCTTGCTGCTGGCACCTTTCTGCTATATTTGTGGTTTGACGTAATACTTTCTTCCTGCGCGGTCGTACAGTGGAATCTTTTCTCCTTTTGAGTTTGTACTGTATGTTCTTTCCTTCAGCTTTAGTCATACCTGCGTTTCCTTCTTCGGCTTCTCTGTGTTGCTTCGAACATTCATTTCCTTCTTTGGCTTCTCCATGTTCCTTCGGACATTCATTTCCTCCGTCGGCTTCTCTTTGTTCCTTCGGACATTCATTTCCTTCTTCGGTTTCTCTATGTTCCTTCGGACATTCATTTCCTTCTTCTTTCTTACCTTCATCGATCCTTAACATATTACAACTCGGAAAGAGTTCGTAGTCCTCTATCTGCCAGTGGTAAAGACCGTTCACCAAATCCAGATCGTCGTTTGTCGATCCTCCTTCCAACTGTAGGACTCCCTCCTGATCTGGTTCCATATTCTGCCTCCTTTCATCCTCTTCTTCGAAATCTGATGATAGAGCTTCTTCCCCGACCATTTGAGTGTGTAGATCGATGACGTACTTCCGCCCTTTGCTTTCAAGTAATAAAGTATTTTTCTTCCAATCGCGCTTCGCCTTGGCTTGTATCAGCTACCCTTGGCCTAGAATGGCATCATATCCTCTCCACTTCAGTGGGATCACGACAAAGTCCAACAGGAATGGTTGTGTTCCAATCGTTACTGGTTGTGCTATGAGTATTTCCAATGGCTTGATTCCATGTTGATCGGCTGTTAACAACTGTAAGGTAGGTGGCCACAATGTCGGTTGTCCCAACTTTTTCTAAGTATCCTCTGGTAGCACATTGACACCAGACCCTCCATTCGCGATCATGTCTGTTAGTACAATCCCTAGAATGCCCATTTCGACAACCATCGGATAGCGTCTGGATGAAAGAGCTAACAACATCGAGTCTTCTGCACTTGTGCCCCCCTGTTTCTCCTTTTCTTGCTCTACTAGTTGCTTAGCAATCGGAACTATATTCGTGAGTGTCGTACGGAGTTGAGGCATAGTGAGCAACAGATCATTTATCCTGACGGGTACCTCAGCTTGCAATATTTTTCGTACAATGTTCTGTTCTGCGCAGTTCCGTACGAAGGTACCAGGTGTGTCGTTTCTATCTGCGTTGCTCTTTGGATCTTTGCCCGTGCTTCCTCCAGTCTCTTCTTTTCCTCCATCGGATCGAGGTATAGCTTTGTTTGCTTCTGAGTGATCGCCAGAACTTCTTCCTTGTCCGTCCCGACGATAATCAAGTTTATTGTAGACTTCGAGCACTTAGCATCGTCATGATCGCCAGATTGCATGCGCGGCATTGAACTATTCGCCGACCATTCACATCATACTGAATTCGACTCCTTCCGACATTATTATTGTTGCCACTATTGTTGTTATTTTGCCCTCTGCTATTATTCCTGTACCCACCCGAAGTGGCACCATCAATGTTTGCATTTCCGTTCCCTCCTGATGTGGAAGCTTCCTGTGTCAGGAACACTTGCTGCAGTGTTCTTGTTTTCAAATTGAAAGGGCATTCTTTTATCGAGTGTTCCATAATCTGGCAAATCTCACAAAATTGATCTTTTGGGTAGGATCCCTTCGTATGGCCTTATTTCTTGCACTCCGTACACCATAGGTCATTGCCCTTAGTCTCCTTGTTCATTTTTTGAACTCTTTCATCATCCGAAGCATGTCCTTCTGAAGAGAACGGACTTTCTTGCTGCTACCTTCATCATCGCTACTATCTTCTCCTGAAGGCTCATCGTCATCTGAATCGTATGAGCTGGTCTTCTTCTTCTTCTTTGTCTTCTGTTCACTTTCGAGGTTCAATGCCCAATTGTATGCTTCAGTATATGTCGATGGTGGCACGATCTTCATCTTTTTTCGCAGCTTCGGGTGAAGGCCTTCAATGAACCATCTTTTCTAGAGCCCATCTGCCGGCTTATTCTCCATTTTACTGATTAAGTTCTTCAACCTCCTAGCGAAGACCCGTACTGTTTCATTCTTCTTCTGCTTGGTATTGAATATCTCATTGACGATCTCATTATCATCGCGCAATATTTGAAATTCTGCACAAAACTCCTCCTTAATGTTATCCCAAGTGTTTAATTTTTGCGGATCTGTGTCAGTAAACCAATCAATCGCAACACCCCGTAGGGTGGCTGAAAACTGTCGGACCCATTTGTTCGCATCTATTATGCCATTCGCTCTCCAGATCGTTTCACATGTTTTACAATGTCGAATGGGATCAGCTGCTTCATCACCATCAAATTTAGGCAACTTTTCTTTCGGACCTGCCATTATCACTGTATGTTGGGGGTTTTGTTGTGTACCTGCGCTGTTCGGAACACCCGCACTGTTCTGAGCTCACGCGCTATTTTGAACACCTGCACTATTCTGCACACCCGCATTGTTTTGAACACCCGCGTTGTTTTCTACTTTCGCGCTGCTTTCAACACCTGCGCTGTTTGCAACACCCGCGTTGTTTTTGACTTCCGCGTTGTTTTTAACACCCGCACTGTTTTTGGCTTCCGTGCTGTTTGATGAAGAAGAGGTTTTGTCAACCGAAGTTGTTCGTTCTAGAAGTATATCTCGGACGAAGAGGTCACTCCATGCTCGTGCTCCTTCGGCACTTCAAGCCATGCAAGTCGATCTCCTTCTGTCAGGATTCTCTTCCCATGGCGTAAGCAGGTTCAAAAACTCCTCCCTCGCTTCTTCCACCAAATTGAGCCGCTGTCGAGTCTCTTCCAACAATTTTTCAGTGCTTTTGTGTCTGTTGGTGACTTGCTGAAATCTCCGTCTGCGTTCAGCCTGTTGTGCCAAAATTAAATTTTCCTGTGCTGCATGTAATTCATCCTTTTCATTCAACTTATTCTTATTCTTGTTCAACTAATTCGGCATTTAATCTTCATTCGCCTGCCTGCGTACCAGGTCCATCGAGCAACGGCATCAAATGTTTACCGTACTGGGTAAAGAAATCAACGCACAGACAATAGATATGAATAGCAGAACTTCTTCTTATTATTCGCATATGCCAAAGACATTACATTATGCTTCCATGATGATTTACAATAATCCCGAAGGGTGTATAAATACTTTTCGAACAACCTTCCCGAAGGAGTCCATCGGCCACATACAACATGTCGCTACATAAAAAAGAACCTTCCCGAAGGGACCTGTCGGCTACATAACAATAACCTTTCCGAAGGGACTCGTCGGCTGATACACAATTTCTACCGACGACAATTGTTTGACAAAATGCCTGTCTACAAAACCATGAAAATTTGCAAAACTTTGGCGTAAAATGTTGGTTCAGCTTACTACAATAGAGATTTGTCTCCTAGCATTTTACAAGTGCCCTGGTACCAAGGATGCAAGTACGTCATAAGTTTCCTCCGGTTCCCCCTAACCCTCTCAGTTGAAACATGAAACATCCTTGAAAGCCATATGAAACAGCTCAGAAATATCAAGACAATTGAGGTGAAACGATTTTCCCCAACCATCAAAAGGGCAGTCCCATCATCTCCCATTCAAGAATGTCATTTTAAAATTCACCTAATTTGAATTAAAAGTTAATAAATAAAGTTATTCTCATGTTGGTTCCATGGCAACCCTAAATACATAAACCATAGTCTCTTGCCCAATGCAAACCACACTTTGTAACCTTAAAAAAATTTGCATAGTTTGAAGGGAACAAAATTTGATGATTTTTTGAAGAGCGTAGAAGATTCTAGACCAAACCCAAACTAGTAAAGTGTAACATCAATGAGCATAAAGGAGAAGATGGCCAATTACAAAAGTTAATGTGCATTATTTTTATTTAATTCTTTTGCAAAGTTCTACAGGTTAGATTTTTTAATTCCTTCTTTAACATTTTAGTTTGCACTTAATTCTTTTTTATCCACAATACATCAACAATAGCATTCACAATAATGAGCATGAAATCATCTGTTCTAGGGTGTAGGGTAGGAAGTTTCGGGGCACCTCATCAAATCACCCTACCTTAGCGCTTGTTTGGTTGGGTCATCTAAGAGTTAATGTTAGCAATATATTGATTTGATCATATTTGTTTTTGAAGATGTCAAAAACCCATTATTGACGCATTACTTCATACATATACTTGTTAATTATTACAAATATCATTTAAAAATGAATAACAATAACATCTCCTTTTTCCATTCACTTACTCCATGCATCAATTTTCCAAGTAGCATAATTATGTGGAGTCCAAAGTGGAAATTTAGGAGAACCCATGATGCAAAATGAAAGAACACAAGGGAACAAAGGAGAAAACACCCTCAAGACACCCCCTCCAAAATTTACTCAATCAAAGAATCCCCCAAATAGATGCTTTTGACAATTTATATTTAGTGTGTGTACAATTGCCACTTGTCAAATTGGAACAGAGCGAAATTGTGGTTTTGATGATTAGAACAGCAAATATAAAGCTATAGAAGACTCAACATTGGTTCCATCAATGTTCTTAGGGTTTTTATACTTAAGGTTGTGTGGTAACACCACAATTCTTAAAAGGCAAAATCTACACCTATTTCAGGCCAATTCTGCTCTACTCAAGAACAAACTGACATCTTCACCAAGCCTCTTAGACGTGAAATCTGAGACATTTCAAGGCTATCTTGTTAGTACTTTAAAATAATGATGTAATAAGGGGGCAGCATTGGAATATTCCATTACTGTCTACTTGTGCATTATTTGTTTAATTTTTATAGTGTGTTATCATCTTTTACGGTACGTGTGAAACTGACATCTTAACCAGGCCCCTTGGACATGAAATCTGAAACATTTCAAGGTTATTATGTTAGTACTTCAAAACAATGTAATAAAGGGGGAACTGGATATTCCATTATTGTCTACTCGTGTAATATTTGTTCGATTTTTTGTAGTTTGTTATCATCTTTTAAAATATGTGTGAATAGTTTGTTCTTTGTTATGGAACTCATGAGTGCCTCTTCATGCAAACAGTTCACTGCTCTTCACATGGATAAATTTCCATCTCAAAATACAAATCTAACATTTTATCGCATTTTAATCTCTGATAGCACAATAGCTTGAACTTCAACTCTGAGAAGACTTATAAGCTAGTACAACATTTTAACACTACTGATAGTTTCTATTATGTAATCTTATTTGGCTTAATTCCAATTGTTGAGGATACTTCAAAAAACTTTAAAATTGATTCACATCATGCAACTACAATGTTACAATTAAAGATTAAAATGCACAGACAGATATTGTATCATGTAAATTTACCTGGGATATCAGACTTGTGTTACCACTTCCAGATTCAGTACTGATCAGATCTGCTGGAAAGTTTATGCCAGTCCTGGGCTCAACTACATCTCTGAAGCTTCTGTTTGTCTTCTTTGACAGTTGTGGCATATTGTGTTCTTCAATATGTTCCACTTCACAATAACTTTGTACAGATTTTTCTTTCTCTTTCACGATTTTTGTAGTTGTATCTTCGATTGGAATAGCCAATAAATTTGAAGATCTTCAATCCCTCAATCAAAATAAAAAAATTAAATCAACTTTCTAATTGTGCCATCATAGAGTAGATGACTAGCAAGCCCACTGTGAAATCAAAAACCTATAAATTCCTTAACATTTAGTTTCCATTACTAGACAATACCTATACAAAGAAGATGGATTTGAATTGTCAATAGCACATCCCTTGTTGTAATTTAAAATCAAATCTAAACTTACAAATTGTTCAACAGTGGAAAAAATGCAGCGGCAAGAATGAATAGAGGAAGAGGTGGATAATGTTGACATCTGGTCCATTGATTTCTCAACATGAGTGGGGTAACTCTTTCCAGGATAAATGAAAGTGTACCTCCTTTGCCTATGTGTCTGGTTTGTGTTTCTCGCACATTTCCTTTACCAAAATCAAATACAGAAAGAAATTGATGCAAAAAATGCCATTTCCTATAACTAAATTGTTGCAACCAATCTGATTTCCTAGAACTGACAACAGGCTTACTACTGCTCCTTTTCATCAAACAGAGAAATAATCCATCTGTCATATGGGCTAAAGATGCATGAGCTAGTCCAGTAGTCAGATTACCAGAAGTATAAACCTGGTCAGATAGATGAGGAGAACTGTCAACAATTAAGCCAAGTCCGAACCACCTCTCACTGCTGTAACTAAACGGTGAATGTGACTCAGCTTTAGAGATATATGGATCTCGACCAAGGAGACCCAGTTTGTTCTGCATGTTGTTTTTGTTATAATTCAACTATAAAATTGTGAGTTCGTTACAGATAAAATTTAAATCATAGGAACATCAAATAACTCTGATTAGCCTGCAGAGGAAAATGAAAAAGATGGATGTTAGAAGATTGTTATTCTGCATATTACTGATAACAAAAACAGAGACTGTATTCAGAATTATATAGAAAAGCATTCATTTTTTAAGTCTGAATAAATAGTGCAAGAAAAGAAAACATTGTGATGCTAGTGCATTATTGTTTAAAACTAAAATTACATCCTTTACCTATAGACAAATCATATTTTTCCACTTACCCCAGCATCTTCATAAATCTCTGGACTTATAGTAATACTGAACAAAGCATAAAAGGCAAGCTAATAAGGGATACAAAAGAGTATGCCTATCATATCCCA
The DNA here is from genome assembly GCA_028749045.1 of Cupressus sempervirens. Classification (NCBI taxonomy): domain Eukaryota; kingdom Viridiplantae; phylum Streptophyta; class Pinopsida; order Cupressales; family Cupressaceae; genus Cupressus; species Cupressus sempervirens. The sequence continues at coordinate 724,425,680 of CM053784.1, read as the reverse complement.
GGAATGAATTCAATGATGAGAGTCTATTTTTTGAAACATCTCCCATACGCCAAAGGGTTGCAGGAAAAAGGGAAATTAATTAAACATGTTCATTAAGATGTTGGAAAGTAGCAATAAGTTACGAATTATAAGAGAACTCATATTTTATTATTTGGGTCATTATAACTGATTAAATAAGTACTGCTAGACCCAAGGCACAAAAGGTGACTTAAAAAATGACAATTTATCATACTTCTATAGCCCAAAGTAATAACTGTCAAAAAGAAAATAATGTTATTTTATTTCCTCAAAAAAATTATAAAAGGAAAAAATGGTTTCAAAAACGTCTTCTTGCTTATTTGAACCATTTTATTTCATAACATGCATTTTTCTTTCTTTAGCTGTAGACAAATCATATTTTTCCACTTACCCCAGCATCTTCATAAATCTCTGGACTTATAGTAATACTGAACAAAGCATAAAAGGCAAGCTAATAAGGGATACAAAAGAGTATGCCTATCATATCCCAGGAATAAATTCAATGATGAGAGTCTATTTTTTGAAACATCTCCCATACGCCAAAGGGTTGCAGGAAAAAGGAAAATTAATTAAACATGTTCATTAAGATGTTGGAAAGTAGCAATAAGTTACGAATTATAAGAGAACTTATATTTTATTATTTGGGTCGTTATAACTGATTAAATAAGTACTGCTAGACCCAAGGTACAAAAGGTGACTTAAAAAATGACAATTTATCATACTTCTATAGCCCAAAGTAATAACTGTCAAAAAGAAAATAACGTTATTTTATTTCCTCAAAAAAATTATAAAAGGAAAAAATGTTTTCAAAAACGTCTTCTTGCTTATTTGAACCATTTTATTTCATAACATGCATTTTTCTTTCTTTCTTGAGGACAATAACCCTCCTAGCCTTTCAAACAATTCTACACAAGGATTGTCCGTGACCTTTCATCTGATAAAGATTTTAAGTTTTCAATTCTAGGTATCAAGTTTTAAGAGATTTTCAAAAACTATATTGTTTGTTTCAGTCACAAAGACTCTGTGTTGGATGGCTACCTACTTTGCATCATGATTTTCCACATTGGAGGAGCCCTTTGAAGATTCAAATCATAGAGGAAGAGAGGATAGTTGAGAACACCCTTGGTTGCTCCGCCACTAGTACTATAAGTACTCATATCGAGGGAGACAAGTGATTCAAATTGGTTTGGCTCCTTGGCCCCTCGTGAAGGAGAATTCTCTTCTAGAAGCTCATTTAAATTTATTTGTGTTGTTTTTCTAGGATCTTTTCTGCAAATGTAGTAACATTGCCAATGTGATTGATGTTTTCCAAATGCAGATTTGGATCTTGTATAAATATGAGAAGAGGAGACATGTCTCTTCAAGAGACATGTTCCTATAGTTAATCATCTTTAGTTAACTATATGTATAACTCACCTTTAAGCATATATGTAATATTAATATATTAACCATATATGTAATATATTATTATATTATGTATAATATATAATATATATTATATATTATATCTTATGAATAATATAAGACATAAAACAATGTTCATATAAATCATGAATACAAATACCCAATGTAATGAGTATATCACTTCTACTGATGCTATACTTCATCACTCCCTCTTAGCAAGGGAGAAGTGACAAAAACATTTTATGAGATATCAGTATCAAGGATATCTATACACAACCTATTATCTAACTTTAACACTCTGAAATAGCTGACTTGTCAAATAACTACAATCAATTTGTTATGAACACTATCATAACATATATTATGATCTCAAATTGTCTGAAACAATATCTAGAGTAATCATAATGCTTTCGTTATCAATGACTTTCGGCATAACCGGAACAAAAATTGTCATAATAACAGGCCTATCATTTGCAAGATCGTCATCTTACAAAGATTACATTTTGTTTGCTCATTATCATGGTGTCCGGCAAAATCTAGCCCAAAAAACCATGATAACAAGTCTACCATTTATAAGATCGTCCTCTTATAATGGTTACCTTCTGTTTATATATGTCAATGAAAGATTGTCACCTTTCATTACATATCATATGTGAAGTAGTAACCACAATGAACCTAGTCAGAGGATGGTACAAAGAGTTTTCACCTCATACTTCTCTGATAGAGGAGAGCGCATTATAAAGAATTTCTCTTAGAATTTCTCCTCAAAGAGAAGATATCGTCCACAAAGGATTGTATCTCAAAATTTCTCCCCCTGAACATCGATCCTGGGAAGTCAGGTCCTCTAGTCACTTCCTCAAAAACTCTCTTTACTCAAGGATGCCTATCAAACTAATCACTTCCTCATGATATTTGTAGGAGTAGGCCCATAAACATCATGCAGTCACCCACATGTATTTCTAGACTCCCTCTAAGTATCAATCTTCTAGGCTCCTACATTGCCTTCAAAGAAGTGTCATACTCCCTCTTAATGTAGAAGAATCTCATAATCTTAATAATCAAAGATGTTTTCTTCAAGAGCCTCACTTTATCCATCTTAATCATCAGGGTATTTGGAACTACTATCATTAAATTTAATTTGCACAATATTTGGTAGCATATGTAAAGTACCATTCTTCTTTTCCTGTAAGAATATCCTCAAAACATAAAAGAAAAGATCAAAGCAAATTACCCTTATAGTATGTATAGAATTCCAAATAAATGAATAGATAAATGTAAAAAATACAAGTAATTATCTGCCCATAAGGATCATGGAATATCTCCTTTTCTAAGGATGGTTCAAGTGGGAATGGAACATTGACTATTATTCCCCCTCACAATGTAAAATTTTCACTCATTCTTATATTGTTGAAAATTTTTTTATCAAATATGACAACTCTTTTCTAAGTTCCAACTTGCTCTTTTCATCCATTGAAGTTTCAAACATTCATTAAGCTTAATAGTAGAAGTGAACACAAACTCATCCACAATACGCCAATATCTTGATTGAGTATGATTGTGCCACTTGAATGATTCTACAAGTCATACGTCAAGTTTCATTTATCAAAGAGAGTCTCGTAGATAGTTTAATTAGAGTCACAACTTTCTTATGATGTACACAAGGGTTAGGCCCATTCACATAGTTGCATGAATTACAGTCCTCTTGACTGTTACAATTTATCGATCACTGAAGATTCCATCACAACATTGGTTTACTCCCTCTAAATCAATATGATTGATATCACTAACGGTTGATGAAACCATATCTTCTATCTGCTCCCTCAGTCGGATGTGTCAGAATCCTTCTGAACATAAACCTTCTCAGCTTCTAAAAGAAACCTCTCTTTAACAAAGTGTTAAACTCTCTCTAAATCTGATATTAATCCTCCTTTTCCTGCAAGAACATTCTCGAAGGAAAAGATCAAGGCAAATGCTTGTATAGAAAAACAAGTAAGCGAGATATTACAAAGATGAGATAAATAAAATACTCAAGGATAATAAATTCTCATTTGTACATCAATAATTCTTTTATTTGATATTTCGTTCTATTAATCTAAGCATGATCCCAATTATTTCAATATAATAAATATTTAATTTAAGTATATACATTAACCATAGATACATATATTCCATTTTCTATAGATATACTTTAATCGATATTTTCAACACATTATTATTTTCCTATGGAATCAATATAATGTTTCCTAGTTGTAACTTAGGATGTATCTATTGTCCATATACCCTTATAAATTTCATGATTGATGTCATTATTCATAATGACTAGCTTTATTTATATACATTTTTCATATAAAGAATTGATTATCACAAATATTCTCATTTTATTTCAATAAATAAAATCATTTATATTTGTATACCACTTGTAATGTCCAATTTCAAGACTATTATTTATTTACCTTTCAATTTGTATGAGTTTTATATTTTTTTATCTTATCTATTTCAAATGTTATTTAGTAATAACCCGTATTATTTAATACTTACATATACAAATAAGATACTATATACAATCCTTCATTAAAAAATAAAATACCTTTTTAATATTTATTTAATTATAAAAATAAATTCATATTGTCATACCTTATCGATGCCTCCTTACCTCACCTTTTCACGTGAGAGATAAATAGTCACATGATGGATATTGATCGTCCTCCTTCTATGAATGCTACGTGGAAGTGGATGGCTTGACAATTGGCTTTCCTTTGGATCCCCATTCACACATCACTTTCCTTGCCACCTTCAATTGTATTTGGGGTGAGATCAATAATGGTTTCCCATTTATAATTATTTATCCTCTTTTCTTGCTTGTTCGATGGAGTATTAATAATATTTATTACCATTGATTATGGTCAATGCATAAGGTGTTCCCTTTATTTGTCCTTTGTTGTGCAGTTAATGATTTCCTTCTTATCCTGAATTCATCTTTCCATGTTTTTCTTTAATCCTCAAATGTTCTTTTTATTTAGTTCAGTGTTCCCTTATGCTTCTAGGCGAATATGGAGTCTTCAGATATTACACAGCATCTCCCACACTTTGAGATAAGTAACAACATTAATATTGTCTATTTTTGAGGTCTCACAATAACCAAACATGCGCTATTTACACAATTGATCATTCCATCACTTGGATATAGCGTACGATAATTTCTATCCTCACGCCAAATACTCCATTTCCCAATTACAACGCACGTCATTTACAATCTTCACAAGCAGATGAACCAATAGGCACACAGTCTTTCAACAATTTATCTCATACTTTATACTTTAGCGAAACTATAGTATTTTCTGCCAATGAGTATAAATATAAACTTATGACTAATAAAAAATTCTGATAAATAATTTTTGGCTCTGAAAATGATAAACCCCTTTTGTAAATATGTTCTTTGTGAACTTATTCAAACCCTTCACTTCTATTTGTATATTCATTGTCGACACTGTGAACCCTTGCCATTGTTATAGATTATGGATTCTGACTCTATGTGCTAGTTACTATTTTTGCGAAGTAGTCTCTGGCGTATTCGATTTTGACAAATGTGACCTGTATTGTTTTGGCTATCAAAAATGGCAATGTGCATCGACTTCCTATATACTGATTTTCCAACAAGGACGAGTCGCACATTTGTTTGTATGTGATTGTGAGAGATGTATGTCAAGTGTATCTTAATATCAAATTCTTTCCAATTTAATACAATCTAAATTCAATAAGAATAGATATATCAATTTCCAGAAACATATAAATCTGAGATGGGACACAAATTATTATATTTGACCAATGGTCATGAGGCATGTTAGGTACACAATTGGTCAATTTTTTATCTTTGGTGTTTGAGGTGTCATTGTATACCCAAGAGACTTCTAATCTTCGATGCCTTGCTAGTACCATTCCGATTTGATTTTCTCTCTATCATTTTATAATTTCAGACCCCCTTGGATTTACTTGATAACTAATATTCCTTTCTTGAATGGCTACATATTATTTTCTTACATTTGCAGCCTGCTTTGATACCATGTTGTTTTTCTAGGATTGTTTCTGCAAATGTAGTAACATTGCCAATGTGTTTGATGTTTTCCAAAGGCAGATTTGGATCTTGTATAAATATGAGAAGAGGAGACATGTCTCTTGAAGAGACATGTTCCTATAGTTCATCATCTTTAGTTAACTATATGTATAACTCAAAGTTAAGCATATATGTAATATTAATATATTAACCATATATGTAATATATTATTATATAGTGTATAATATATATAATATATATTATAAATTATATCTTATCAATAATATAAGACATAAAACAATGTTCATATAATTCATGAATACAAATACTCAATGTAATGAGTATATCACTTCGGCTAATGCTATACTTCAACAATTTGGGTGCCAACTTGTTTGTTTACAAAGGTGATAACCTCATATTTATTTGGCTCCCTCGGAGCAGTTGCAATCAATGATCATTGATCTCTTGCTTGTAATTGTAATTCCAATTTGGAAATGGAATTTACAAGATCCTCCAAAGTTAGTCAGGTTCACCCAAATTTGTGAACTCTCTATTTTAAGACAAATTTTCTAATCACTGATCAATATATTGCAGATAATGTGTATCTGATATTTCCATCTTTGATCTATGTTGTGAGTTGTCTATGTATTTACGCTTAATATAATTTACATAAAACAATATATTGGATTATAATATTTGAAGCTCGAAGCTATTTGCATGTCTTCAAGTCTATATTGTCTTAATCTAATTAAATATTCTTGATGCAAACTATTCTAGATAACAATCCGATGTTTGACTTCTGCAGAGACGATTCAGCTGCAAATATTATTTGATGCGATTAAGTTCTCTAACTGGAATTGACAATTCTAATCCATTTGGCACAACTATTGGAAGACCCTAGGTCAAAGACCTACATTTAAGGCTTGAAAGGATCGAAGAACTATCCCTCAAATCACAATCCAAAAACTTCTTAGAATTGGTGATGGATTTGAAAGTGTCATGAGACTTGAGCATATTAGAACTTGTAATTATAGAGCATTTATCATTGTCAATTGTGAAGAACAAGATTGATAAGCAAGTGCAAAGTCTATTGTCACAAAAGCGTAAATTCATTATTGTAGAAAGTCACTCATATATTCATCTGTTAACGATGTGCGCTCATGAGTATTTGAGAATAATTGCATCTAAGGAATAAATGTCAGTCCGGCAAGAACACCACCATTATGTCCCTCACGCGAGATTTGGCATAATCCTTCAAGAATATTACAAAGTAAAGTAGTAAATTGAGTATTAATGCTTGAAGGAGGGACTACTATCAACAGTATTGAGCAACGAATTTCAGTAACCATCTTATACTGCAACTCATACTTTCATTAACCAAGCAACTCCTCAGCAAAGGATACTATCGCAAAGACACATTGGGAGATTATCAATGGAGAAAGTAAGCATGTTGCAGATTGAAGACTGTTATTTCAGCTTGACTCACCATTGCAGTGATCGAGCAATTGGACTATTTGGAATTGGAGTTAGAGGCAATCAGGAGTTAATGAATTGTGGAGCCTAAGAATTGCACACTAAGCTATGTTTGATTTAGGACATTAGAGAATTTGTTTGAGATCAATGTGCAGTGTTACAATACTTAAGGAGGAGCCTTTGGTTGTTAGTCATGGCACTTCCCAATGCAGAGAAGCAATCGTTATAATTTTCAACACGTTATTGGATAGGTAGGCAGTGAAGCAGTCATCAGGTTTCTTCAGAGGAACAATTGCTCTAAGATGTTATATCATGCTTGTGGCATTGCAAATATCATATCGGACTAAGGTTATAATCATCCAAGAGAAAACAAGATTAGGTGATTCTATTAGCAAATTCCTTTGAATCTATAGGATAGTGTGTCAATTATTAAGGTTTACCTTTACAACTATGCTCGAACTACTTTGGAAAGCAAGATTTGTATTAGATACCATCAGGAACATTACAAATTTGTCAAGTGATGGGTCATTCAATAAAGGAGCATCCATATAATTTGATAAAACAAGTTCTTTTCAAACAAGGAGACTTCAATCCATTATAAAACCCAAAATGTATTGTCCAATGATTATGGAAATCCATGAGGGCGGAATCCAATACAATACAACTCCAGAGGACGTCCTATCATATAGTGTCTACAAAGTAGCGATGGGGACATTTTGCGAGAGATTGCCAAAATAAGAACGACACCATATAATTATTGTGCAAATGATGTGGACTGCGTAACCATACAGACACCAAATACCTAAGGCAAAAGGATATTATTATGTTGGGATGGGTTAGCACCATCTTTTATAGATGGGATTGACAGCTGTAAGTTAGATGTCATGACCCCTTTCTAGAGTGGACATCAGAAATGATAGAGTTAGCCTATCAGGGAGTCTCGTAGGCTAGCAGTGGTGTTTAGAGACTCAATCAGGGTATACAGTGTTCGGATCTGGAGTTTCAGACAGTAGGAAGGTAGTTGAGAGCAGTTCCTTAATTGTAGAAGTTTCCTACATTTTGGGAGGTGGAGATGGGTTATAGTCTTGAGTCTCTATGAGATCATTCTATGGTTTCAGTTTCGGGAGATTTGGATACATTCCTATTTTTTAGGAGTATCCCTAATTTTGAGGGATGAGACTGTCAATTATTTTAGATTATTCGGCATTAGTCACAGGAGGTGACAAGTTTAGTTTCACCTTGTAGAGGTGTTTTGGCTATCAATTTGCTATTTGGGAAATATTTTAATATATTTAAATATTCTCCTAAGTTAGCATTTTAATAATTTAAATAAGGCTAAGTTATAGCCATTTTGGAGTAATAAGGGGTTCTTTGGCCTCATCTGGGTGAATATCCCTTGGTGTAAGAGCTCGTTGGAAAGGTCTTGAACTTTTCTAAATATTTCTCTTTTGACTCAGAGCATTTCAGTGGACGGATTTCTTTCTATTGGGGAAAAGGTCATTTTCTGGATACTTGACCACTTTAAAAATGAGAAACATATTATTTTATAACCCAACACCACATGGGGACACTTTTAGGGTTTGAGCTAAGTTTGGTGGGTTATAAGAAGGTAAAGACAAAGTTCGAAGGCATGATTGATATATTACATCTTGGATTTGTGATTTGGGCTCTGATTGAGCTTTCAGCACTTGGGACGCCAACCCCACCTACTTTGCCTGTTTGGGACGTAGCCCCCAAAACAGTGGTTTGGATTTGTTGGAGTCAGAAGAATCTTGGAGATTGTGCATTGTTTCTTCTAGAGAACGCAGTATTGAGTCAGAGTTTTAGCTGGGGTTTGGGTATTCTATCCATGTGTGGGCATTTTGCAGTTGTACAGCAGTACTTGGCAGCCATATTTAGAGTTGTACGGCAACACCTGGCAGCCATATTCCTTCCCACGTGCAAAAATAAAGAGCTAGATCCTGGCCATAGCTTCCTTCTGGGCTCGTATTTCTCCTTCACGCCTTCAAGTTGGGTTTATCCTTAGTTGTAATCATCTGGATATTATTGTAAATCTTCATCTGGTTAAAAATTAGATTTTATATTCAAAAATCTGCTTGAAGCGAAATTGCTTTGGAATATATTCTCAAAACTGGTTCATGTTATTGTACTTCTGTTATTATTTATTGAAAAATTATCAAAAACATAAAACAATCAAACTCTTCTGCAACTTCCATCTAGTTCTGCAAGAAAATTTTAATAAACAGGGAAAACAAATTTAAAAATAATAGAATTACAGCAGATCAGCAAAAGAGATCCATCAAGGATCTTTCAGTGGTATTAGAGCCTAGAACTTGCCAGCCTGTTGGAAAAGAAATCAGTTCAGTTACAGGCCAATACCATGGCTAGAAATAAAAATGGGTGCTCTAAGGTTTCATCTTCGTTAAAAAGTACAAGTAAGATGCCTCTTGCCAAGACAGTCAATGTTGCAGTTATGAGCAGCTACCATCAGTATTCTTCTCTTCCTAAGGAGATACGCAACCTCCTTTCCTTTACAAAATTTATGGGTGTACCTGAAGCAGATGATAACTGGGTACCTACAAGCTCCTTTTAGCAGCAAAAAGCGAAAGAAATATTAAATGATAATAAAGAAGCCATTGGTCACAAATTGGAAGAGATTACAATCAAGGGACAAACCATTAGAGATGTTGGAAATGTGACACCAAGGTGTGAGGCCTATTATGAAATTTGCAACAGCAGTTCAAATCATGAGGCAACATTTATTTCAAATGGAGGTAATGATGTTGATGATGGTATTCAACTTAAGAATGGGATGACAAGTTTAGTATGCAGGCAGTCTGATTTTGAATCTCATAGAAGCCAAGTTGAAGACTTCTTTGAGCCACTTCTATCTAAGCATGTGAAGAATCAAGATGGGGTGTTGTTTGATGATTGGAATGGAAGCATGGAGGAGGCTCCCAAAACTCTGATTTGGGGCAGCAATAGCTTACACCCTCCTTCTTGTAATATGGTAACTCTTTCACTTGGGAATAGAAATGAAGGCCTGTATGCAAGTGGTGGCCATGAGGCTTTCTATGATAATACACTTAAAGGGGTCAAAAATATAACTAGAACACATCATATAATAACTCTGAAGTTCATAAAAGCAGTGACACAACTTCATTACCGCAAGATGTGGCATCCTTTGGTCAAGAAGAGAACAATGATTTGTATTCTATATTTGAGGGTACACATGGTGCAAGCATGGGACGTGATGATGGGAATGGTACAAGTCATCATAAGCCTGATTTTGTGTACTTTGAGGTAGATGATATAAAACATTGTCAAAGGTTGACTAAATATTGGTTAGATAGAGCTATGCAAGCAAAGATACTTGCTGCCCAAGCAAGACAACGTCTCCAAAGAGTCAAAGAATGCCATAATCAGATAGATGATGCAAGGAAACAAAGGGAATCATCCATTAGAACTTTATTTCTTCCAACGGAAGAAGAGGCCAGCGTTGATTTGGATGGAACAACAGGTAATACAAAAGGTTAGGATTATTTTGGTGAGTTTGCATAAGAGAGTAATCCAGACATAAGTATTTCAGAGGGTGATGAGACTTCATGTCATGATGAGTCTCATTTCTTAGACCATACCCTAGAAATTAGAGTAGTGTGTACTCATAGTGACATTGAATCCCAAGATCGTGATTCGGTTGTATGTGCAAACACATGGGGAGTTGATGAGAGTGAGCATAGTGTGGTGACAGCAGTTTCATCATTGACAGAGGAGGTGGTCTCAAAGGTAAAAAGTTGTAGTACTGTAAAGGAGGACACATGCATTAGTGAATGCATACTGGATACTCCTTACAGGGATGTACATGACTCCGACATAGTATTCTACCATAGCACAGATTCAGAGGTAATACACATGCCTGAGAACTATCATTTTCAGACTCCTCATCGCTTGATTAGACAACTTAGGGTTGATGACAGGAGGGTAGACATAGTGGTTGAGCACTTTGATGTCACTCGACAAATGTTATCTACACTTAGTTGGAGTGCTCTTATGACTGATGAGCAGGATAGTGGAGGATTTTCCATGGCAGATTTCCATGCTCTTCATAAGGCTATGGGGATATTGAAACAAGACTTATACTATCTGTGTTGCGATAGTGCACTCCCATCTTCAAAGGATAGAATTACTGACTGTAGGCACCTGACTCAGCAGTTTGGGAGGATTGGTTGGTGGGACCAGCAAACGATCCAGCATTATGTCAAGCAGTTTCCAACATGGGCTATCACATCTATATCACAGAGACCTCATCCGTGATCATGGTTACAGGATGATGTGGGTATTAGTAGACATGATGCTTTGGACGATTATTACTTTCGTGGTGGTATCACAGTGGTTGCAAAGAGATATGGCATGGTAGAGGTTTCCAATTATCACTATTTATACCTAATGGATGGGTATTGGTTCAGATGGTGTTGGAATCTAGGTGTTGTTTTGTTTGACGCCTTGTCTCAGAGGGATTCCAGTATGTTACCACCTTGGTTGTGGGAACACTCTCATCCAGTGGGGGATCCTAGTATTATCTTATGCAGTGCATTTAATTGGGCGATCCTTGATGTGTTGCTTCATATTGCACACCTAGGAGTGTATATCAGAGTGGTGCAACAGGAGTTTATTCATTGCTTGTGGACAAGCAATCTCCGAGAATGAAGGATTGTCATGTCCTCTTTCTAGAGTGGACATCAGAGACGATAGAGTTAGCCTATCAGGAAGTCTCGTAGGCTGGCAGTGTTGTTTAGAGACTCAGTCAGGGTATACAGTGTTCGAATTTGGAGTTTCAGAGAGTCGGAGGGCAATTGAGAGTAGTTCCTTAATTGTAGGAGTTTCCTACATTTTAGGAGGTGGAGATGGGTTATAGTCTTGAGTCTCTACGAGATCATTCTATGGTTTCAGTTTTGGGAGATTTCGGGAGATTCGAAGACGTTCCTACTTTTTAAAAGTATCCTTAATTTTGAGGGATGAGACTGTCAGTTATTTTAGATTATTCGACATCAGTCGCAGGAGGTGACAAGTTCAGTTTCACCTTGTAGAGGTGTTTTGGCTATCAATTCGCTATTTGAAAAATATTTTAATATATTTAAATATTCTCTTAAGTTAGCATTTAAATCATTTAAATAAGGCTAAGTTATAGCCATTTTGGAGTAATAAGGGGTTTTTTGGCCTCATCTAGGTGAATATCCCTTGGTGTAATAGCTCGTTGAAAAGGTCTTGAACTTTTCTAAATATTTCTCTTTTGACTCAGAGCATTTTGGTGAACGGATTTGTTTCTATTGGAAAAAAGGTCATTTTTTGGATACTTGACCACTTTAAAAGTGAGAAATATATTATTTTATAACCCAACGCCACATGGAGACACTTTTAGGGTTCGAGCTAAGTTTGGTGGGTTATAAGGAGGTAAAGACAAAATTCGAAAGCATGATTGACATATTACATCTTGGATTTGTGATTTGGGCTCTAATTGAGCTTTCAGCACTTGGGACACCAACCCCACTTGTTTTGCCTGTTTGGGACGTAGCCCCCAAAACAGTGGTTTGGATTTGTTGCAGTTAGAAGCATCTTGGAGATTGTGCATTGTTTCTTTTGGAGAACGCAGTATTGAGTCAGAGTTTTAGTTGGGGTTTGGGTATTCTATCCACTTGTGGGCACTTTGCAGCTGTACGGCAGCACCTGGCAGCCATATTCCTTCCCACGTGCAGCAATAGAGAGTTGGAGCCTGGCTGTAGCTTCCTTTTGGGCTCGTATTTCTCCTTCACACCTTCAGGTTGGGTTTATCCTTGGTTGTAATCATCTAGATATTATTGTAAATCTTCATCTGGTTACAAATTAGGTTTTATATTCAAAAATTTGCTTGAAGCGAAATTGCTTTGATTGTATTTGGAATATATTTTCAGAACTGATTCATGTTATTGTACTTTTTTTATTAATTATTAAAAAATCATCAAAAACATAAAACAATCAAACTCTTCTACAACTTCCGTCTAGTTCTGCAAGAAAATTTTAATTAACAAAGAAAACAAATTTAAAAATAATAAAATTACAGTAAATCAGCAGAAGAGATCCATCAGGGATCTTTCATTAGACTCCTTGCAGTATCTATACACCCAAGACATTTTGGCAGAGATTGGAGTTGATTGTAGTGATTCAGGTACCTATGGTTGTTACCATCTCCACAGTGCAGTTGGGTGTGAGTATCAGTTTGATGGGAACTCAGGTGTGGACAAAGTTGGTGTTTCAGTTGGGTTGAGTTCTAATAAGTTATTGCCTTCATCAGCGCTTAGGGTCAGTTTTCAGATGATTTTGATGTTGATGCCCATCATTTGGGTGTTGGTGCTACATGAGTTGCTTGTACACGATAGGGATAGTACACAATTCTACCTTTGGGATCCAAGTGGACTGTGATGTTCATTCTACTCCGAGATTTCTTGGGAAGAAGAAATATTAGGGAGGGAGGACTGTAATGTCCCCATTTTTAGCAGGTTCCTACAATTGGCTTGGTCAGTTCACCATCACGACCCATGTGAGCTGAAAGTGGGATTTGAGGGTCTCAATTGTGTGGTTATAGAATTTCCAACTATGATGTGTTTTGGCTTTCCTTGAGGAACTTACTATTTATAGTAAGTCAATCTGTTCGCTCCAATGAGCTCAGTTGCGTTAAAGGACTTCGCTGATGCTCTCAATTTTTATTTAGAGCTTCCAGTTTGAGCTCCAAGAATCTTGGAGGGAGCGTCTATTTATATTAAGTCACCCCGTCAGGTTCATTCATCATCTTTCATCATTAAGATCACTTTGGTGTTGTCAGATTTTGATTTTGATGCTTCTTTAATTGTTTTCAAAAGATGGGTGAAAAAATATTTTAATATATTATTCATCTAAATACGCTGAGGTTGCTATTTTTGTTGGTGTTGTTGGTTGGTCACCTCAGTATCATAGCTCGTTGAACCAGAACAAAAAGTTTTAAATCGTGGGAATAAGAAACAGTGGCCTTGCATGTCAAAATATGAAGTTATGGTGGAAAAGGTCATTTTTGAAGCCATAAGCAATTAATAAATTATATTAATGGCACTTTATTATATTTTAATGTTGTGTATAGGAAGCTTCTCAAGTGGAGTTCTTTTGGGAAACTAGTGTCTTTTGGAGATTATAAATATGAGGACATTTGATGCAAAAAGCATTCAATTATTTGATAATCTTATTTTGCTTTGTCGTCTTTGTGATGTTTCTGAAGTCTTGATTTTTCTGTGCCCTTGCTGAAGTGTAAGGATTTGGGATCTACAGCTAAAGTATCGTAGATTCAATTCTGAGAATTATTCCAAGATTTCTTAGCAAATTGTGCTGAGGTATACAATTGCCTTGTTTTCCTACTGTATTAATTGTTGCTAAGGAGAAGTTTAATTTTTCTTGCTACTGGAGATTGTTTTGGAATTTGTGAAGGCATTCGCTGGAATTGTTATATCAAATTGTGTGTTGGTTAATTTGGAGTTGGTTGGGCATCGTTTATATTGGTTGTCAGGAATTATTTTCTTCCTACACTTTGAGACCAGCATATCTACAGTTGCATTTGCTTGTTGGAGAATTCTTTTGTTGTTGCTAGTCTTCATTTCAGAGGGTTTTCGAAGCATGTCTACATGTAAGTTCATAGACTGTAACTTCTAATTTTTTTGGGTATTGTTGATTTATATAATAGGGGATATTTTACCAATTGGGTTGTTGATATTTTGTAAAAATACTCAATATCTAAATTGGTACTAAAATCTGGAATTTTCAGCTGTATATTCCCTATGTAATTTCCAAATATTTGAGTTCAAATTATTATTGCAATATCTTCTATGTTGCTGCTATATTGTTGTATCAAAAATTGCCAAACATTAAAAACAAAAAAAGAATCAATTTTTTATCACAAATTGTTTGAGAGACAGCAAGGTTCATTACAGTGGTATTAGAGCTTGCTTGCAAAGTGTTTGACAAAATGTCAAACAACTAAATTATAAGAGAATTTTGTGTTTGATGAAGTTATAACCAATCGGGTTATTACAATGGTATCAGAGCTTGCTTGCAAAGAGTTTGATGAAAATGTCAAACAACTAAATTGTAAAAGAATTTGGTGTTTGATGAAGTTATAACTAGTTGGGGTTATTACAAAATTGGTGTACATTCCTAGTATGGCCAAGATAAAATTCACTTACAAAATAAATAAAAACCAGACTTAGTCAGTATTCGATGTGATGTATATTTTCCTACTTTTCCTTTCAGCATTTCTTTCCAGCTTTGCATCTCGATCATTCAAAAAGTAAGTAAAAACCAGACTTGGTAGTCACTATTTGATGCATTGTATTTTTTGCTACTTTTCCTTCCAGCATTTCTTTCCACCGTTTGTATTTTTTAAGCTTTGCATCTACATCATTCAAACAACTAAAACAAAAATCATAAAACCTCAAAAACCAAAAATAAGTAAAAAAACAGGGAAAAAAAAAAACCAGACTCGGTAAAAAAACCAGAATTTGCAAAACTTGAATTCCAGGGATGGCCATTACTCAATTAGTCATCTCTGATAGCACTTAAATATGCCTTTTCTAATAACAATACCAAATCTTCATAAAATATAATAGTATATCCTAGATGTGCTGACTGCTATTTGTTGTAGACGAGGGACAACAGAAAATAAAAATGAAAAGGTTGTGTTCTTGAAAAAACAACCAAAATCTTTAAAACATAGTTTCTAGACTCAGACTCAAAGAGAACTTGACAAGCCCGAAATTTTCAACTCGGCAACTTAGAAAGAACTAAAAACTAAAATCTCTTGAAAAACTTATTTGTTTGTAAATATCAATTATAAAGTATCTTTACTATAAATTGACATCTTGAAAGAGAAAATGCATGGTTGTATAGACAAAACACATGAAAAATGCATTTCTAACAAGTGTTTTACCTGCATCGACATTTTTACTCATGGTTTTTTGTGCCTACAAAATGCAAGACTTAAACTTCAGAGTACTCCCCCACAAAAAGAAAGAGCTTTTTACTCTGAGAGTTTGCAAACTATGCTTTAAGTTTAAGACACCAATTGCTTACTTCAGTGAGCTAGTGATCAAGTCAAAGGGAAACCCACTCGCAAGCAATTGATACAAGTACCAATTAACAAGAGAAACAATTTTCTACAAGCAATTTCTACAGCAGATACCAACCAATAAAGAAAATAATTTTACAATTTATTCCGAATGGCACTGTCTTCAAAATGAACAAATTATTTTAGAAGTTCTGACATGTAATATCTGTAAATTCCATTGAAGCTCAAATCAACTTTTGGGGGAAGCCAATCGTGAGAAACGGAAAGGTTTCATCTCCTAATCACAAATTAACTAAAAGGGTTCTTATCCTCAAAAAAGAATATTGATCTTATGCTCTGCAAACAAAGTTTGCAGAACAATAGAATGAATTGCTTTTCCCAACAATTCCTCTTTTATCCATTTTCGGGCAACCCTTAAAATTAATTTTTTTTAAATTGTCATTTCGTGTTGGAGAAAAACTTTAGTACGAAATCCCTAAAGGAAATCAATTTCTATGGTGAAATATCTTCCCTAGCTAGTTGTAGGTGGAACTACACAAGTTACACACTTGGATTAATCAATAGGATAATTTGTGAAGTCTTGCAAGTATGACAAATTATCAAGTTATTATAAGAGAGTCAAATGGAGTTGTGAAGGTTGAGTTTTCTAAGAACCTCTGCAAGATCTAAATTCACCACTGTAACATCCCTTGTAAATATGATCACAATCTGTTGATATGAAGTTCAATGAATACTATCAAACATTTAGCTTACAATGTTGGAAACCACTGTTATGAATTTTCTGATTGTCTTTTTTAAGTTTGAAGGCTGCAAATGAAGTTATGCAATGCTTTTGACAATGCAAGGTTGCGATAAAAATGATATACTAGTTGTTTCAGACCTTTGACAAGCATATACATGACTGAAATTAACTAGTCAAGCTTGTTGACATAAAGACAGACACTTGTCATCCATTCCAATGTACACCTACAGCCACTAGGCATTTAAGCAAACAGTTCACATAAAAGCAATATTCTGATAATAAACTGAACACGAACATGCTTGAGATTTCTCACTTTAATGCTAACTTTGCACAAGACAATCTTATACACTATTTCCAAAGAATGTCTTTTACAATGGTAATAACATGCATAAGAAATTTGTTCAAAAATTTATTGACAAGAACCCGTAGCTGACTGCAGTAAATATCTGTCATCCCAATTTGAATTGCTGCTTCCTGGTAATTTTTATCAGTTGATGCCAGAGCTTGAACCATTAATGGGAAGCTCTCACACGTCAAAATGGGCCTCACCAATGCTGCCACCAAATTGGATGCTGCTGCCCCAATAACCTGCAGCTATCTAAACCCCATATGCAGCCTCTTTCTAATGCTGTGATCTGCAATAAGATAAAACCTCTTAATGGACTTCTTCTCATAAATTTCTGCAACTGATTGAAGCAACCCTGGTCTCTAAATGAAGCCAACAACTGGCACAATTCGTTGTGTGTTTTACTAACTCACTATGTTGAAAAAACTTGGAACAAATCACTATTCTTCAAGCTCAGTATTTGAAACCCTTGTTTCAACTTCTTCTCCACACAAACAAGCAAATCCACAATCATGAATGAATTAATATTCTCATATGAAGGCTTTTATAATATTTCATCTTCACAAATTGACCAAGTAGCTTCTCTTTCACTTTACACATAACTCAAATGCATTGGCTTTTGATGTAGGTTGACTTTCATCGTTACTAATTAATTCATTAAATGCCAGCTCATGTGAGATACTACTTGGCTTTTGTTTTAAATCATTAAATGATGTTTTTCGTGTGCTCGCGTTGATTTAGGAAAACATTAAACAATTAGTCCCCTTTAGTATTATAATCATTTAATGCACTCTTGAAGTCACTTGGCCCCACTCATTAAATAACTTTTGATAATTAATTATTAATAATTAATACCTCAAACTTGAGCTAATAACTTATTCCACTTAATCAACTGATGAAGTCAGCTCCTACAGTCCAAGTGCACTACCAAAAATAGCAACTCGGCATAATTTTACAATAAATAGCAAGTCTCTCAAATTGAGCCAACTGACAAATGAATCAATCGCTGCACATACCATCAATCTAAGAGCCCCCTATAGATAAAGCAAATATTCAACAATGACTTACTATAAATCGTAAGTCTCTAAATAATTTATCCAATCGACAATATTGAATCTCAATGCTGCCACCAAGTTGTTTGCACTTCTAAAAACCGAAACCTTGACTTTCCTGGAATAGACACTTACTTTAAAATGGTAAGGGCAAATCTGACTCAAACGAAGAGCAATCGTGAACATCCCTAACCATTGGAGTGGGAAAATAGCCACTGACTCAACTAACTCAACATTGGCCCTGTTGGGTAGATAGTTTGCAACCAACAATTTGTTAAAATTCAATTGCAAAATAGGTAGACCAGCCACATCGTATGAGACAGAATCTCTCCTACCTTTAAGGGAAGGCCCCCCCTGCTCACCGTTCCTTGGATCAACTCAAGGTAAGCAAGAACTTAAGAGATTTTGAAAGGGTATTACCAATATTCTTTCCTCTTAACTTTCAAGAAAGAATCCACTTACCCGCAGAACGAATAATGGGCAAGATAAAATCTCTAACTACACTTTTATTTAATAGTTTGAAACAATGATACAGATAAACCAACACTAACTCAAAGGCTAGTTGAGAGCGTACCAGTTTGGCTCTAAGTCCTATTTTGACCCATTCTATAAGAATAACCTCTACTATTGGGATGCAAAGACTTCCAGAAGTAGGGAATTCTAACTATTTTTGTGAATTGAGAAGGTAATATAAGCTTCTAGTCTATATATTACCATAATCACTCCCATTCAATGCTTCGGCTTCGATTATTTCTTAACTCCTTTTGCTCAATTATTCAAACCATACAACAATAACATGAATCAAAGAAGACGGACACAAATTACAATCAAAGCTTCCAATTTGCACTTATCACAACTGCACTCAATTAAAGTTCAGCTCTAATTGCTTCTTTGTATTCGCCTTTCATCAAAATAAAACTACACAATCAAAGTTATGATTGCAATATTCTTCAAAAATTTCTAGTATACAAATAAAAGATGATTTTTTACAATGAGGGGAGGCACTCCTTATATAGATAAAAGACGTGAGAAAAAGGAGGAAAAAGTGGGAGCAACTCAACCACTTTGACCTAGTAAAACTAGATGAGAACAATTATTGGATTACATGTCTGAAAGACATGTAAATCGAATTACATATAATTGCATCCCATGCAATTCATTCTCTCCAACTAAAAACATGAAAAATAAAGAAAGAAGAGGACGAAAGAAGTCAAAACAATCCTAAGAATTGTTCTGAAGGGCCTTATACTTGGCGAGGCAATCATGCACTATAGGAAGATCTAAGATCTCCATTGTCTTTGATATAGCTTCAATTCTGACAGTATCGGCATTTGTTGATTTTACAACCTTGTAGTTTGCTACAAGAGAATCCTATAGGGGCTTTGTTACTGATTTGTACACAGAAAACCTATTCATTGTGTGTGATCCAAATTCTTCAGAATCAAGATCAGCATTGACTTTGTTTGTATACTCTGAGGTCATTTCCTCTTCTATGACCAAGTTGTCATGTTTAGTAAGGACATTACATCCCATTTGTTCCAAATTGCACATTATCTTTGTTTCAATTGATTGACAATCTTCTAAGGCTGCCTACAACTTTGTTAGAAGTCTTCCCTGTGTCTCTTCCCTATGACCCATGAGTCCCTGACATGTGTAGAACATATCTGAAGATGGAATGACTTCACATGCAATCATGTCATCTAGATCAGCATACCCATTTGATCCCAATCACCCAAAATCTCTTTCAAGGTATTGGCTTCTTGATTCAAAGAAGCAATCAAGTCATTTAACATCTCTTCAACACCTCTGATACTTTCAAGAACTTTGATTGCATGGCCTGAACTTTGATGGCTTGAACTGCTTCAGAGACAACTTCTCCAAACCAAGTCTTTGTCACTTCAATTATCCGTTTTTCCTAAGTTGTCTAATATGTATTGACTATATGCTGATGATTGGTGACAAATGACCTCATTTAAATGAGTAACCTCCTACTTAAGCTGATTCTTCTTCTCCCAAAGCTCATGATTGTTTTTGGACAAATTGGCAAGTGCATCTTGGGCATCCTACAAACACCCCAGCCATAATTGTTTACCAAGTTCAATTTTGGTGAACTTGTAATCTAAACGGTTAAGTTCCTCACCTAGTTTATCTACCAAAGGTTCTTCAATTTTTACAAACTTGGTCTTTTCAGAATCAACAACAATCCTTTGAAACAACCTTGTCTTTCGAAGATTTAGACTTAGTTTTCTTCAAAGGAAGATTGTCCTGAGGTACTACGACCTTTCTCCTCTTCATAATGATTTTTCCCAATCATTAAGGCAAACTATAACCCTTCTCTATTGAAATAGAGATAGTGGCGATCATAGACATTGATCTTAATTGTATTTCCGTAGTGACCATGCATCCTTCCATTTGCACGGTTGAATTCATGGGTGCCTAACAAGAAGATTTTATCATGAAAATTTCAAAACTGGCAATTGAGAAATCAATTTGGGAAACTTGACCTTCCATGAGAGTTGGGAAATCTTCAAACACATTTCACAAATTCTCACACTACTCGGTTGTGAGAATAGTAGAAGTTGCCGAAGAGATGGGAAGTGCTGACATGTTCACTTTAGAGGCAAGGATGGTAAATGTAAAAAAGGTGGAGAACGAATCCACATTGTTGTCTACATCATCTAAGAAGGGTATTTCCTGAGTATATGGACCTTGAGTATTTGTTGGCCGTGGAGGAGATATGATCATGATCTCTCCTTCCTCCTCATCTTCTTCATTAGACTCTTCTTCGGATTCTTCCTTAGATTCTTGAGCCTACACAGGCGCTTGAGAGTGTTCTTGAGGTTGGTTTGATTCCTTTTCGCCTTTGAGTTTAATCTTGAGAGATTTAGTTGGAACTAAGGAAGATGCACCATCTTTCTTTGTAATCTCCACCCGAGATGTCCTTCCAACTAGTCCAAAATGATTGCAATCTACTCCGAGCTTAGGATGTACTCTCCTAAGGCGATTGATCTTTAGCCACTTGTTAGTATTTACCAAGATGAACTGGAATCTATCAAAGATAGAAACACCTTATTGTTGCCAATGAATGGGAAAAGGGAAATGCTTGTCAAAGCCAGCCTAATGATATTCTAGATCTGGAATGATGCCATCATCTAATCTGAAAATTAGGTGGAATCTCAACCATGTTGAGGTCAATGATTTGTCGCAATGTGAGCCTCTAGTAGAACATCTTCATGATATTTAGCTGCGTGTGCAAGTCAATACACATGTCCTCCATGCGATGAACATGGGTGAATGCTCTTTTGCTATGTGAATGCATTCCTCGGTGGTCAAAATCAAACCTATCTTTGAAATTCTTCATGTGATAAGCTGAAGTTCTGCCTCAATAGCTTTTGCCTTATAGACTGAATTGAGCATATATTGACCAATCACCAAGGGTTTGATCGTGGTAATACCAAAACCCATCCTATGCTGAGTATTTTGATATGATTGCACCTCCATGAGTTGTTTGGCCAACTCCATCAGAATAATCCTATCAGTAGGATATCTTGGTAAGGAATATGGTTCTTGAAAATAATCAACTCTCAAATAAGTAAAAGTTGAAAACTGCAAAAAGATGCAACCAAATTGATTTACCAAGTCTCATGTGATACTCTTCTGATTACCAGCTATTTATCAAACTAACACTTGAAAAGTCCATAAAATCCATCTTGGACTCCCCCATAGTGATATTTGTTCAATGTCAATGTGATTTGATCATAAAAGTTCCAAGTAGGAACTTGAAGCTGATCCCATGGTTGCAGCAATGTAAACCAAGTATGAATTCATGTGAAATGGCATTGATGTTCCCACATTAAGCAATTGTTCATATAATGTTGTACTGATAAGCACTCTCCAAAAGATGGGTTTTTCGTTATCAAAGATCTGAAAGATAAACTTGTACATCCATGGTTCAAAATCACTAGATTACTTGACGCCACATACCCTACTAAGGAGGGTACTCAAATCCTTACATTCAGGCTTGAAGTAAGATCTATGTATTATCTTGGGCCATCTGCAAAAGATATTGCTTTTTTATGCAACTAGTATGCATTCATATACCTTTGATAATCCAAATTTTTCCCATTCCATAACTCTAGAGATGTCTCTCTTGACAAGTCTACGCACTCTGCACTCTGAGAAACTCTGAAGATCTATTCAATAACCTCTGGGTCCAAGCTAATGATAACCTTACCATTTGCATTCTTGATTGCTTTGGTCTTAGAACTGAAATGTCAAGCACGTCCTAAGAAGAATTCTTGTTCCAGGGCAGCCATAGGAAAAGTAGACAATAGATGAATGTTACTTCTCTTGATGTGTCTCATCTCTTTGTTTGCAGGAGTTTCAACTCTTTGCAAGAAATCAGCTATATCAACGTGTCCAATCTTTGTGTCGGATACTTGATCAAGAGGAGATTAGATGAGAGATCAAATGCATGAGCTAACTCCTTGTCATACTAGTACTTCATCTTTCCTTTGGACTCCATATATGTGGGCATGTCTTGTACTACAACATGAAAATTCCAAAGGGTTAATACATCATCGAAAGGTATTGACTCCATGAAGATATTGATCTTTGATTGGCAAAGGTGGATCTATAAAGAACAATATGTTCCGAGTTTTGATTAGATACTCATGGAACATATGCGATGCCTTGGATACGATACGGAAAGCATATGCAGAGGGCCAAATGGAACTTAGGAGGATGTATTGCATGTGGCTAAGGATGGTTTTTCATGTAAATGGCCAAGAATGCAAGCTAGGTGCATACGAATGAGTGCAAATAATGACTTTGATATTTAAAAGAGTGACCTTTTTTAAAAATTGGGTTCTTTCAATTTAATTACATGTAATTGCATGTAAACATGTAACTAGGTTCGGAGGATGTAATTACATGCAACTGAGAAAATGGATGTGATTGCATTAATAGGAAAATGGACGTACTATGCACTTGCATGAAAAGGTGAAATGTGAAAGGATGTGGACGCACTTTCATTCTTAGGAAAAATTCTTCAACTTTCTTCCAAAAAAGGAAACCAAACAAGCAAGCAAGCAACAAGCAAAACTATGCACAAAAGAAAAAACATACCTTTGGCTATTGACTTGAATATGACAAATATCAAGATGCCCTCCTACATGCAATTTTGTTTTTGGAGTTTGGGGAAGTTTCAAGTATTTGAAAAGAGAAGATTTCATCTTATCTAAAGGGAATTTGCAAAATACATGTCATGACTTTGAACAAATGGACAAAGATAAGCCAAAATATGCAACAAAATAGCAAAGCAAACAAGAAAAGATAAGCAAAGTTGAAATCTTCTACTTACTTGGAGCTCAAAGAGCCAAATGTGGAAGAGAGAGAAGTTGGAATGAAAGACTTTTCTTCAAATTCGAACTCTTCAAACAGCTCTTTGACTTTTTCAAAGCTTGCAAATGTGATCCTCCAACGTCAAATACATGAGGTTTCTATATGTAGATGCAAAAAACATGATTCTAAAAATCTCCATGTGCAAGAGATTTTTACAAAAAATAATGTATTTGGGACGTTTTTGGATAAAAATGTGCCCTCCAGATGCATGAGCATGAATTGTTTTTGCATAAAAAGGTCAAAAACGTGATTTCCAAATGCATTTGTATGCATTAAAACTCAAAAATGCCCCCTTGTTGATGGATTTCGTGTGCTGAAAAGGAAGATTTCTGGACGTTCTTGCTAAAAATGTGACCTCCAAATGTCAAAGCATGAGCGTCTTTGGCTTTGAGATGCAAAATCACAGTCTCCAATAACATTTGCATGAGTTAAAATGCTCAAACGCACTCTATAGAGGACATTACATGTTCAAAATGTATACATATCTATAATGTTCCTGTCATAAAATAAATATTTAATCAAACCTTTGTTTATGGGCCGATTGATTTAGTATATCTCGACCCCATTTTTATTTAATTGTTTCCGTAGGCGTGGTCATCTGCTATCTTGGTAAACTTTCGAAAAGTTCCTCCGAAAGGTATTTAAGCATGGCACGTAGGTAATAGTTGGTATGTGATTTGGATTGTTCTTGTACAGCGAATTCCAGTTGGGATTCTCTATTCTTCGCCATTTTGGAAGTGAAAGATCTTCCCTACTTGGCTCTCGCAGTTTCGATGGGAATCAACCCTCACCTTATTCCATCCATTGTACTTCTTGCTTCAAATCTGGCAAATCCGGAACACCATTTTAGTCTAGAATATATCTATATCTATTTGTAACTGTCTCAATATACTTTGGTGTCTTTGTATTATTTCCTTGAAGTTTTCAATCCATTATGGAGGACTAGTTTGAGCGAATCTGAAGAACTACAAAGCACTGCATCACCCCTATCAAGCACAGCCTCTTAATTCCCTCACCGAACACTCAACTCCATCACCATATGGTATCCTTCTATCACCATACGAACACACTATCTCAGCCCTCACTACCATATGGACACAGACTGTACAAGATCCCATTAGTTTTGTACGGCCTCCTCCAATGCTACCATACGGCCACTTCTCTTGCCACCGTATGGCCTTCCATCACACAATTGCTTGCTACTGTACAACTCCCAATTGCATTCCAACACTACCATATAGCCGTCCTTGTGTGCATTGTCTGCCAAAATACTACCATATGACCTTTCCTATTGCGCATCTAACAAACACTTGATAGCCATTTCACAATTGGAACGTGTTGGATGGGAAATGGAACATTACAATATCAAGACTGGGAAAGCAAATTGTGCTCTCCATGGGCAAACATGTGTTTAAAAATGTATGTAAATGGAGTTGGAGATGTAAACCGCACTCTCCCAGCTTTGTGCATCTTTGGCCTTGGAAGGAAAAACCGTGGATGTGAGATGCATTTACATGGATTAGAGTGCAAAATTGCACTCTCCATACAGCATTACATGTAACACATAGCATGTAAAAAGCCATTTCTATGCAAATCGCACCCTTGGATGGCCATTACATGTTTTAAAAACTTAGTTTTTATTTGCATAAGTCCATAAATTGTCTTTCTAGTGCAAATCGCAATCTTAAGAGACAATTACATGCAAAGGGGATTTTTCATGTAAGTGGACTCTAGTGTAGTGTTCTTGGCCATCAATGGAGTGATTTGCAGAATGATTTTACCAAAATGGATACGAATAGGCTCTTGCAGGAGGTCCGTACGGATGAGGGAAGCAATCTGGAGGTGTCGTACGGTGGCTGAAGAGAGATGCAGAGGCTGTACGGGGGCAAGATGAGGACTGTGCTATATTTAGAAGGTCGTACGGCTATGTGGGAGGCAATATGGTGAAGAAGGTCGTAAGTTATCTGAGCCGTATGATGGAACCAAGATGCCATACGATGAAACAGTATGGAAGGATAAATAAGTAAAGGCCGTATGGATGCAGTGGAGGGAGGGTCATACGGATCTTATATGAAGCCGTACATGTATAGTGGGTGACCATACGGTCTGCAAGGGGTATGTCATACAGTTAGATGGAGGGCAATTTGGACTGAGTTATAGGCCATACGAGAAGGTTTTGTAACAGTGGTACAGAAGGTGTGATTTGCAGGTGGAGGATGGAGAGAGCCGTACACCATAAACCATTAACTGATATTATTAATTAATGGCAAACAACAATGTAGATTTCGAACGCCAAACAATACCCGTACAAGTATGAAAGAACATTCACAAGTTGATAAGTATTTGCAAATAATGAGAGCACTCCAATTTTTCTAGATACAGACCGAGTTGAGCACCACTAGAATAGGGTGAGGGTTGAATCCCACCAAAACCACACAAGCCAAATAAGGAAGATCTTTCACTTCTGAAATGGCGACCAATTTCGAACTCCAACAGGAATCCGCAGTACAAAGAAATATAATCCAAAACATACCTAAGACTTCCTACAAGCCGTGTTTAAATACCTGTCGGGAAACCATTCCGAAGGTGTACAAAAATAGCCGACGGCAACACAAACTTCGAACACAAAAATAAAAATGGGACCAAGATAAATTAAATCATATGGCCCGTTACAAAGATTAATTAAATACATTTATTTTATGACGAGGACATTACAGTCCTCCTGTCCCAAAATTTGCTTGTCCTCAAGCAAATGCAGTGCTAGATGCTGGAGGATGTGCTCACCTTCCCACGTTGCATTGTCCAATAGTAGGTGTCGCCAGCATACGAAGTACTCCTTCACAGTGCGGTTCCGTAGGATCTTTTCACGTACTTCGAAGATCTCGGCAGGTTCCAAGATGAGCTTTCCTTCTTTGTTGAGTGGCGGAAGGTCGGTAGCAACTGTGACGTTTTGCTCTATGGCTTTCTTCAAACAGGAAACATGGAAGACATTATGAATGTGGCTTCCCTCCGAAAGTTCCAGTTCATACGCTACCTCACCAATGCAACGAACCACACAATAGGGACCATAAAAGCGTGGCTTCAATTTCTCCTTTCCTATTCCCTTTAATGAAGACTGTCAGTATGGCTAAAGCCGGAGATAGACCAGATCCCCCACTTCAAAACTCCTCTCTATCCGGCACTTGTCAGCATACACCTTCAGTTGATTTTGTGCCTGTTGTAGGTTTTCCTTCAAACTCCTCCGTATGTCCTGCCCCTCCTAGAGCCAGTCCCTCGCCCTTGGTGCGTGACTGTCACCCAGAACTGTGTCAATGAAGGAGAGGGGTTTGTACCCATACAGAGCTTTGAATGGCACCATCCCGATACACATGTGATACATGGTATTGTAACAATATTTCCCCAAATGGATTCATTTTACCCACACTCATTCTTGTGCTGAGACGTAGTCCTTCGAGCCATTTGTTCACAATCTCGATTTGACCGTCCATCTGTGGCTGGTAACTCGTGCTTGGTGATAATTCTGTCCTTGCCATCTAAAATAATTTTGTCTAGAAGATACTGATGAATCGTCCATCCCAATCACTGACGATGTTTCAGGTAACCCGTGCAAGTGAAAGACTTCTCTAAGAAACAGATCGGCAACTTCAGCAGCTTGAAAGTTTGAGGGGATGGCGAAGAAATGTGCATACTTTGTCAACCTGTCAACCACCACGAAGATACAATCCTTTCCGTTCACCTTGGGAAGACTTGTTATGAAGTCCATTGATATACTTTCCCACTTATGTTCTGGAACTGGCAAAGGCTGTAGTAGCCCGGCAAGCAGAGTGTGTTCGGACTTGTTCTGTTGGCAGACTGTACATTCTCTTACATGCTGCAACACGTCTCCTTTTAGTCCATTCCATGAAAACCTCTCTCAAAGACTTCTGTAGGTTTTGAGGAAATCGGGGTGTCCAACCAAAGGTGAGTTGTGTACTTCCTTCAAGATCTTCTGCTTCAATTTGGATTCCGGCACCACGTATATCCGATCTTTATAGTAGATGATATCATCCACCACTCTGTACCAATCATCGTGGGTGTGGCCATCCATTATTTCACAGTCAAATGTATTCTTGGAATAGTCCACTAGCAAATGTGCCTTCCAGTCAGCTGAAATTTAGTCTAATGAGCAGATGGTGGGTTTTCTGGACAAGGCATCTACAACAACATTGTTCTTTCATTTCACATAATGTCAAAATCAAAAGCTTGAACTTTGCTTACCCATTTTTGTTGCCATTCATTCAAGTCCCGTTGCTCTAGAAAATATCTCAGACTGTTGTGATCCATACGGACAACAAACTTGGCACCTACTAGATACTGTTGAAACTTCATTAGTGCATGCACAATGGCCAACATTTCTTTGTCATAAATGGAATACAGGCGTTCTGCTAGTGTAATCTTTTTGCTCTCATAAGTGATGGGATGTCTATCTTGCATCAAAACAGCTCCAATGCCTTCCCCGGATGCGTTGCACTCCAGAATGAACAACCAAGTGAAGTCAGGTAGTGCTAGTACCAAACAAGTGCTCATGGCCTCTTTCAACTTATCAAAGGTGAGTTGTGCCTTTTCGTTCGACTAAAATGACCCCTTCTTTGTCAAATCCGTTAAAGGTGCACTGAGCTGAGAGAATCTTTTAACAAACCTCCTGTAGTAACTACACAGTCTGAAGAATCCTCGCAAATCCGTGAGTGATTTTGGGGGAGGCCAATCGAGGATAGCCTAAATCTTCTCCTGATGCACTTGTACCCCATATTTACTGACAACATGCCCCAAGTACAATATCTCTGTCATACCAAACTCGCATTTGGACTACTTAGCGAACAAGGACTATTCCTCCATGATAATTAGAACTTCGTTCAGATGCTTCAAGTGCTCCTCCCATGTCCTGTTATAAATAAGAAGATAATCAAAGAATACCAATAGATACTTATGCAATTGTTTGTTAAAGATGCAGTTCATGCATGATTGAAATGTAGCAGGTGCGTTGGTCAATCCGAACGGCATGACCAGGAACTCATAATGTCCATAGTGGCAGTGGAAAGTCGTTTTCTCCACATCTTCCCTCATTTGGATTTGATGGTATCCAGATCGAAGATCTATTTTTGAAAAGTAGACCACACCACGCAGTTCATCTAGCAGCTCATCTATCCTTGGGATGGGATACCTATTCTTTATTGTTTTCTTGTTCAATGCGCGATAGTCCACAAACATGTGCGTTGTCCCGTCCTTTTTGACCAACACTATTGATGATGCGAATGGGCTGGAACTGGGACGAATCCATCCTTTCTTTAGCAATTCCTAAATCGTCCTTTCAATCTCATCTTTGAATTTTTTGGAGTGGCAGTACGGTGTGGTTATGACCGGCTTTGCCCCTGATTCCAACTCGATAGTGTGTTCAAACCCTCGATGCGGTGGTATGCTAGGAGGAATATCCATGAAAACCTTTTCATGTCTGCTTAAGATATCTTGGAGCTCACCATCCTGTGGAGGTGTTCTTTTCCCTTTTATAGGTTTTGCCGAGATGAAACAATGCGCAGCCCACACAACATCATCGTACCGAAAGATTGCCTCCATCCCATGCACGAAAACTTCCTTCGGACCTTCATTCGCCATTCCTCGAAGGACGACCTTCTTTCCGTCAACCACAAAAGTGAAGTCCATTCATTTGAAACTCTAGGTGTATCCATCGAGGGTCTCCATCCACTATATGCAAAGAATAACTTCAATGTCTGCCAGGTCCACTATGAAGAAGTCCTCAGTTACTGTGTGATTCGCCATTGTGATGCTCAATTGAGGAGCAAGGTGCGTGCAGGGCAAGAAAGTCTCTCCAGCTACCTTGACCTAAAAGCCTGCGTGCACCTCCGTAGGGAGACTTCTTTGTCTTACCAAGGATGAGTTGATGAAATTTAGAGTTGCGCCACTATCCAACATCACCGTAACCCTTTTTCCCTAAAGGGTACCCCGTACACGAAAAACTGTGCACCTCGGGCTGCCAGCCAATGCAATAGCTCCTCCACGCTGTACCAAAGCAACAATTCTCTCTATATGGTTCAGACGGATATTGGTGTCATGGTAAGGTTGGTTATCTTCGGTCGGGATTTCTTCCTGTACATGTTTGTCCTCATCATCGAATATGACTTCAATGTAGTGGATCTTCCCTTTCCCAAGGCATCGGTGGCCAGGCTCCCAAGGTCCCTTGCAATTGAAACATGATTTCTTCCTTTGGAGTTCCTGTCGGGTAGCTTCATCCAATGACGGCTTCTTGGGCGGAGGTTTGTCCCTCAGAAACGTCGGCGATTTCGGATGTGAGTGACTTCGGGAGGATGAAGATGATGCCAATGACGATGCCATACTTCATGCCTTACTGATTGCTTCTAACAAGGTAGACGGATTGAATGCCTTCGCCCAACCTTTCAGCGATTCTGCCAATCTATCCATGAAGAGCACGACCCACCTTTCGAAAATGTCTGTGACCAAAATAGAAAGTTTCTGAAACTCTGCAATGAACTGATCTATCGATCCAGTTTGCCTCAGTTGCGCCAAATCTTTGAAATTGAGCTCAGGATCTTTCCCGTCAAATAGTTCTATCAATCTCTCTGTGAATTTCGCATAACTCTTTATTTGATCATGCCCTAATGTGATGGTGTCGTGGTGCCACCATTCGTGCACAACTCCCTCCAAGTTCAATGCGGCAAATTTGATCACTTCTTCTTCTAACATAGGATTCAGCTGGAAGCAGGTATCGGCTTTCATCACCCACACTTGCGTTGATATAGAACCCGATCTGTCAAATGGAGGTAGATTCACCTTACTCAACTTTCTCCTGAGATAATCGTTAAAGTATCCTCCTCTGTTTCTGCCTCTCAAATATCTCATTCTCAGATCTACATAATCTCTGTAGGAAATGTCTTCTTCAAGGTTTGCATTATTCCAATCTTCTCTCATCTCTTCGAAAGTTGGTTGTCTCTCTCCATGATGTGCCTCCATTCGTGGTGGGAAAGTTGGCATGGAAGGTCAAAAGCGTGCTGGTTGAGGATGTGATTTACCCGACACCGAGTCCGCATTGTGACCATTTGATTCTCCAAATATTTTGTTCTCCGCCAACTTCTAAAGAGTTTCTTCCATGAGTCATTGTGTATTAGTGATCTGTGCCTGATTCCTGGCAAGTTCCCTCAGAAGAGCCACAAGTTCAGCAGCAGTTGGTTCCCGTTCATCCGCCATTCGATCAACGGAATGTGTCCTTTTCTGGCTATAAACTCTCATTCACTGTCCACAGGCTGGCAAGATCAAAGTGCTCCGATACCACTGTAGTGTTCTTGGCCAGCAATAGAGTGATTTGCAGACTAATTTTACAAAAATGGATACAAATAGGCTCTTACAGGAGGTCCATACGGATGAGGGAAGCAATCTGGAGGTGTCGTACGGTGGTTGAAGAGAGATGCAGAGGCTGTACGGGGGCAAGATGAGGACTGTGCTATATTTAGAAGGTCGTATGACTATGTGGAAGGCAGTATGGTGAAGGTGGTCGAACGTTGTCTAAGCCGTACAGTGGAACCAAGATGTCGTACAGTGAAACAGTATGGCAAGATAAATAAGTAAAGGCTATACGGATGCAGTGGAGGGAGGGTCGTACGGACATTATGTGAAGTCGTACATGTATAGTGGGTGACCGTACGGTATGCAAGGGGAATGTCGTACAGTTGGATGGAGAGCAATTTGGACTGAGTTCTGGGCCATACAGGTAGGTTGTGTAACAGTGGTACAGAAGGTGTGATTTGCAGGTGGAGGATGGAGAGAGCCGTACACCATAAACAATTAACTGATATTATTAATTAATGGCAAACAACAATGTAGATTTCGAACACCAAACAATACCCGTACAAGTATGAAAGAAAATTCACAGGTTGATAAGTATTTGCAAATAATGAGAGCACTCCAATTTTGTTAGATACAAACCGAATTGAGCACCAACGAAATAGGGTGAGGGTTGAATCCCACCAAAACCAAGTGGCTTCTCTTTCACTTTTCACATAACTCAAATGGATTGGCTTTTAATGTAGGTTGACTTTCACCATTAATAATTGATTCATCAAATGCCCCTCATGTGAGATACTACTTGGCTTAAAGTATTAAATGATATTTGCTTTTCGTGTGCTCATGTTGACTTAGGAAAACATTAACTAATTGGCAACCTTTAATATTATAGTCAATGCAATTTTAAAGCCACATGGCCCCATTCATTTTATAACTTAATATAATAATTTTTAATAATTAATTATTAATAAAAATATTTTTATTAATAATTAATACCTCTAACTTGAACCAATAACTTATTCCACCTTATCAACTGATGAAGTCAACTAATTCCAAGTCCAAGTTCACTACCAGAAATAGTAACATGTGCATAATTGACTTACTATAAATAATGTCCCTCAAAATGGGCAAATTAACAATGCATCACTAATTGTACATACCATGAGTAGGGCAGCCCCTTGCTAGATATAGAAACTCCTCAACAATGACTTACTATAAATAGTAAGTCTCTAAATAACTGATCCAGCGAACAAAACTGCATCTCAACATCACTTCCAAGTTCTTTAGGCAACTTGCTAAAGATAGAAACCCTAACTTTCATGAAAAAGAAACTTACTATTAATAGTAAGTGTGCAGTTGCTCTTTCAATGAAGAGCAATCATCAACATCCTTGACCACTAGAGTGGGAAAGTAGCCATTGACTCAGCCAGCTGAGACACCCTATTCATAACATTAGCCCACAAGGATTACAATGACCCGTCCTTTGACATTGACTAAAAAGGGGACATTGCAAGTTTGGATGCCATAGTCCGAGGTTGCAGCTAAACATGAGTTTTTGATGAGGGCTGGACGTAAAAATTTATGATACATTTGGAGTGACAGATTAAATCAGATTTGGCCACCATTGTGACACATCAAGGGGTTATCAGATTTATGGTATTTTCAGCAATTGATTTTTAGCATTCCTCGCTGCCAATATTGGCTAGTGGCTGGTTGTGATAGCAAGGCATCGACATGAGATTTTCTCTATTATTAGCATAACTTCAACTAAATTTTTAGTGTTGGAAACTACACATAGAAGTTCAATCCCTCCTAGGCTTGCGCTCAACATATACCAAGGGAAATGTAGGTTTTGAATTGATTTTGTAATGTCTCCAATTTTTAATATAATATTTTATTAGGTTAATTAATTAAATGGTCCTAAAAAATAAATAACGTCACAAGGCCTTATTTAATTAATTGATTTAATTAATAAAGGAGCCCAATTTTTTAATTACCCATACATATTTGTCATGTCAGCATTCTTCATTAACCCTCAATAGTTTTCTCTTAACGGGTATTTATGTGTGGCATGTAGGAAGTTGTTAGTATGTGATGGGGATTATTTTATTGTATTGTCAATTCCTATTGGAGTTTAGTATTGTACGCCATTTCAAAAGTGGAAGGTCTTCCCTACTTGGCTAGTTCAGTTTCGGTGGGATTCAACCCTCATCCTATTCCAATTTTGTGTTACTTTGATTCAAACTTGGCACATCTGGAGCGCCATCTTTATTGAGAATATATTTCTATGTCTTGGCCACAAATTGCATATATCTCTCTCTTTGGTTCACAAATCATTGTCTGGAAAGTTTCCTGTAAGTGTTTTGCATTGAGTTGAATCACATCTCTATCAAATATCATGGGCCTCACACTAAGTCCCAATTGTGGCTTCAACAAGTCCACCCGAATCCATATTTTCCCTCGGCACAATACTTTTCGTCCATCTCCAACACCATACGAATTTCACAAAACTACCGTACGACCTGTTCACACCACCTATATGGCCGACCCAACATCAGTTGAGAATCACTCGAGGTCCCTTCGAACCAAGATTTGCCTTCAGACTGAGATAGGCTTAGAGCGCGAATAGCCTTCAAATTGAGAAAACCTTCAAACCAAGATTACCTTTAGATCAAGATAGCCTTTAGGCTGAGATTGCCTTCGGACCAAGATTGCCTTTGTGACAAGATAGCCTTCGAATCGAGATTACCTTCGGATCAATATAGCTTTCGACCCGAGATTGCCTTCCGACCGAGATTGCCTTTAGACCAAGATTCCCTTCAATTAGAAATTACCTTCGGACTGAGATCACCTTCGGACCAAGATTACCTTCAAACCAGATAACCTTCAAGCCGAGATTGCCTATGGACCAAAATTACCTTTGTATAGAGATTACCTCAGTCCGAGGTCGCCTTCAAACCAAGATTACCTACAGATAGAGATCACCTTCAGACTGAGATAGCCTTAAGGCCAAGATCACCTTTGGACAGAGATCACCTTTGGATCAAAATTGCCTTTGGGACATTACAGATCCAATGCGGGTGGAACTTCCGTTAAGGTTGATATGGGCATAGGAGTTCCACAAGAAGAGGATAATGGGTTGTTGGAGGTATTGGAAAGGTTGATCAAGTTCAAAAGAGGTAGCCAAAAAGCCTTTAAAAGCTAGGTGAGAGAGTTGGAAGTATCAAGTTTACCCCATACAAGAGTATGAGTTGGAGTTAAGGTTGAAAACTGCAAATGTTAATTTCATGTTTGCACGATCTAAGAAGAACAATTTTTAACCACTCTGACTATTAATGTTAGTTTGAAATTGATGATAAATGTTATTTATATTGCTTAGACTTTTAAGTCCATTCAAAAGAATTCCATCAAAACACGTGCTTGCAAATTGTTTGATATAATACCTATTAAATAAACTTGTGCAAAAGGGCGAAAAATTCACTACCACCATGGAGATTTTAAATTATTCTACTAGAAGACAACAACAATTGAATCAAGAAATGACTCAAATGATGCAAACAATGAACAATCATCCATAATTGAGCTAGCACAAATTCCTCAAACTTCAGCCACACAAGTTGGAGAGCAAGGCAAGAAAACCGAATAGGATGATCAAAAAGAACAAAGAAATCCTCAGCCTCATATCCATATTACAAAGAAGAGGGAAAACAAGGCAGCTGAAATCTTTGAGACAGGCCCAGGAATATGTTGGTGATCTACAAGATTCAATCAAAAAGAGAAAGGCTCCCAAATTTTATACTGATTGTGTGGCACTGATGAGTGAATTAATTGAAGTAGAGCATTCCAACTTTCAAGAGGCATCCAAGCACAAAGTATGGAAGAATGCTATGGTGGAAGAGTATTCTTACATCATGAAGAATAGTGTGAGGTAGTACTATGACCAAAAGATAAGTATATTGTGGGCTCAAGATGGTTGTATAAGATTAAGCATGTTGCAGATAGTAGTGTGAAAAAGTTCAAAGCTTGTTTTGTGGCTAAAGGGATTTCTCAAAAGGAAGAATTTGACTATGACGAGACATTTGCTCCAGTAGCCAAGCACTCTTCCATAAGACCTATAGTTTTTGTGGCTACACAGATGGTTTGGAAGATTAACCAGATGGATGTTAAAATAGTGTTTCTCAATGGAATAATTGAGAGAAAAATTTACATTCAGCAGCCTAAAGGATTTGAAGCACATGGGAGCGACTCTCATGTTTATCGGTTAAAAAGATCACTACATAGACTCAAGCAAGCTCCTAGTCCTAGGGCATGGCATTCACGTGGTGACAGATACTTGCAGAGTGTGGCATCATCAAAGTGAGGCAAATTCAAACCTATACTATGTTCAAGTGAAGGGTGAACTTCTCATATTGTTGTTGTATGTTGATGACTTATTTCTCACAAGGGCAGAGGACTTCATAACACACTGCAAGAGGGATATTGGAGGAGAGTTTGATATGAAGGATTTGGGGTTAATGCACTACTTTCTAGGAGTAGAGTTTTGGCTAAAGAAGGGAGAGATCTTCCTTAGACAAGGGAAATACTTAATCAATACCTTGAAGCCATTCTGGATGAAGAACTGTAAGCCCATGTCGACACCACGACCAATTGGAAGAAGATTGATGCTTCTAGATCATAGGCACTGGACCCTACTTTATATAGATAATTGATAGGCTCTCTTATGTATCTGGTCAACACTAGGCCAGACATTTTTTTTACAATAAACTCTCAGTCAGTTTATGGTGGAGCCTAAACATGTGCACTCGATAGCTAGAAATCATGTTTTGAGATATCTCTAAGGCACAGTTGATTAAGAGGAAAATATGTTCAACAGGATGGAATAAAGATTGAGGGGTTTACTAATGCAGATTAGGCAGGCAGTACAGTTGACAGGAAGAGCACTTTGCGGTGTAGTTTGAGTTTGGAATCAGAAGTTGTCTCTTGTTCAGCAGTAAACAGAAGTTAGTTGTACAGATTTTTGCAGAGGCTGAGTATACGGAAGCCAGCATGGCTACATCTTAGGCTTTCTGGCTTTGTAAACTGCTAATTGGACTCTACAATCAGAAGCTAGATCCTACAGTCGTTTACTGTGAGAAACAGAGTTGCATCAAACTTTTTGAGAATCCAATGTTTCATGACAAGTCCAAGCACATTGAGATCAAGCACCCCTTCATCAAAGATTGTGTAGAGAAGGGGATACTAAAACTCTGATACATTCCTACAGAAAAATAGATAGCAGACATCCTAAAAAAGGCTTTGGTGAAGAATAAATTTGTATTCTTCAAGGATAAGTTGGGTGTTGTGAAGAACACCTTACTCCCTAAGAGGGACTGTTGGTTTTTGTTTTTCTAGGTTGGAAGGTGGAGTTTCTTTAAAAGCAACTCAAGCTGGATATTTAGCAACAACTTTAGCTTTTATTCTTTAATAGAATAATTCTAAGTTTGTGAGGTTGCATAAATCAAGAGTGATTATATATGATTTAAAGCCAAAGAAAGCAAGGAAAGTTTCTTTTCTTGCAAGCTAAGTAAAGCAGTTGAGCTCTACATATGTAAAATTGTTGTAGCAAACCCTGTTGTATTCTTGAAGAGAAAGTTTGTTGTTAGGCTGAATAGAAGATCAAACATTTGCAAGTTTTCCCCAACTAAGATTTCCTAAGTATATTTGTGTTACTGTCTATGTGTATTTGGCTTTTGTTGTTTTTGCTTTCGCTATTAGTTTCAGTAATTAACCCAGAGTATTAATTATTATAAATCAAATAGAGTTTCTTTCTATAAAATTATTGTGAAATTACTCTCTAGCTGGGTTATAAAAAATTTAGAGCTCCAAATATCATTTATGTTGTTATATTACAGGTGAATCAGTGATTTATTTGCATAATGTCTTGTAATGATCAATTCTTGACATATCTCTCTCTCTTTCCTTCTCTCTATTTATAATATCTAAATATATTTTGAAATTTCACAAAAACACATATTTTGAAAAAAAAAATTATTGTCATTCCCTATTTTTGGCTTTTTAGTAAACATCTTGGAAATGCATCCCTTGTCATCACCCCTCCCCATCCCCAAAGCATCATGGAACATAGATTAACATCAATCATTAGTTGTTTACTCTATTGAATGTATTTTATTGTTATATACTACCAATCATCCTCTTAGTAACAAATGAGTCAGAATAACAGTGCCTACTACATCCATTCACACTCATATCCATAATTCATTTATTTCATTCTTTTGAAGGTCTACATTTTGAAAATGGACATAAAAATTCTTTATTTTTCAATGTTTATCACATGAAAACAACTACTAAATACTCACATCCTTGTTGATAGTCACAAGGGCAAAAACAAAAGTCATATCGAGCAAGATGATCATTGACGAGAGCAAACCTGTCATGTCCCCATATTTATAAAATTTAATAATATAATTAAAATGAATTAATAATAGAATCAAGAATAATAAATTATAGTAATATTAGGAGAGAAATTATTGAAAATATTATATTAATAAATTATTTATTAACATAACAATAAATAACAATATATTAAATGAAGAATAATAAATCACAGATTATAATATTAATAAATTAAAATAGTGAAAGATCAGTTGACGGCAATGATATCCAAATTGTTCCCTGTACATACTGCTACCCACAGTTGGGTGCTTAGTAGACAACCGAGAGCCCTAGTGGATGTCCACATTGGCAACTAAGTCTTGGACTAGTTGGCAATCATCGTTGGACTGTAGTATTTCAAATACTGAGGAGAAGTAAAGAAGAATCAATGAAGGGGAATGATAAATTTACTTCTCTCACGACATAGTATGCAAACTCCTATACATATGAGAATTAGCATATTACATTCAACCATGATATTATTTCTTATACCAACTCCATATTAGCGCTTGTATCTCAGACGATCAATTATAGAAGATATAAATATTGATTCAAGTTGATATCCAGACCACTCGACAAACATCTATATTGAGGGTTTACCAACAATGAACAAGTAATTACATCGACTTCATTCTTGGACATGGTGTCATAGCAGCGTTAGGGATTATTAAATGATTATTTAACAAATGATTAAGATTATCGTATGAAACTCATCTAAAAGGTGTCATGTCTTAATGGTCGCAACCTTTCAGAAGAGCAAGATCTATAAAGGATAACCAATATTCCACCAGGGAGGAGACATACAGCAAACAGGAGATTGAAAACTCGGATCTAAATACAAGAAGTATAAGGAATGCCATAAAGACATCCCAAGATATTAGAAGCACAAATTTCTTATTGGAGTTGGCCCTATCGAGCATCTCATAGCTTAATATATACATCAGCATCAAACATTCTTTCTAGGGCAGGGTACTTCAGATTATAAGGAGCAATTGGATTACAACATATTGTTACTTCATCATATTGGAATCTTTACCTTGTTTATAATCAACTGGGGTCTTCTTATTAAAAGAATCGATAATAAAAGTTCGAAGGAAGCAACACAAGTTATAACAGGAAGAATATTATGTAGGGAAGAGGATATAAAACTCCAGCATTCAAATCAATAAACACACATGAGATAAGAGGTCACAATTTATATATTACTTAGTATTGTTTCCTTGAGAAAATTGCCTCGTCCCAAATCTATGATGTGTAAACAGATATATCCTCAAAGTCCAAGCTTACTCATCTTTGTTAAAGCATTACTTGCCTATAGTTTTGTATTCAAACATTACAGTCCAATTACTTTATTAAATTATTAAAGAATACCACCCTAGCATCTTATATCACTGTTGTCAATCAAGATTGCGCCTATAGCTAACCATCCTATTGAAACATGGAAACTCTCTCGGGTGGTGGGTTGTCCTAAAACGAGAGACGAATCTCTGGAAGCTAGGCCGGTTCCTAAATAGTGATCACCTAAAACTTAAATTCTATACAAGAAAAGGGATGAGAAGTAAATGACAAATAATGAATACTAACCTAAATGAGGTGATACAACAATGATTTTGTATGTAACTTTA
The DNA here is from genome assembly GCA_028749045.1 of Cupressus sempervirens. NCBI lineage: Eukaryota > Viridiplantae > Streptophyta > Pinopsida > Cupressales > Cupressaceae > Cupressus > Cupressus sempervirens. The sequence continues at coordinate 724,386,663 of CM053784.1, read as the reverse complement.
ATCAAATCAACACAAATTATGCAAGATACAAATGATTCACAATGCTCAAAAAAACACGCAACTACAAAAGTGATTCTATGCAAGGACCCAAAATCTTCTGCTTCGAAAGGAAAACCTAGGCTTTGCCAATTTTCTACAAAAAGAATAAGGACACAGACAAAGACCTGTAATCACATATATCAAGATTCAAACCTGCAATAAGGAATATAACTTAAATGAAGGACGAACACAACATAAAAGTAAAGAATCCACAATATTGCATGAGAATCAATGAGAAGGAACCGTTGAATCTATATAACCAATGTTGAAAAACCTCTGTTACAAATTGCCCTTACAGCCAACTCAAAATTTGCAATGTGCAAAAATCTGAATCCGAAAGAAGATCACCTCATAATGAGGTGAATGTACAATAAATAGAGCTCAAAACCCTAATTCGGATTTTAGAATCATGCATAGAAAAAATAAATTAAAATTGATCCAAACTATGAAGAAGTCCCTGAAAACTGATCTCAACCACCTGTCCAACTAATAGCTAACTAGAAAACTACCTCTAACTCCTCAAAATCATGCATAAAAGCCTAACTCGGATTTCAAAATCAACCCATAAATATAGCATGTAAAACTCCTCAAAAATATGCAAAGTATGCATAAAACAGGCTCCCATAACAAACTGCATGCAATACTGGCCTTAACTGCTCCATCACCAAAAATAGCACCAAAGTGCTCCATCACTACATGGAAAACTCAAACTGCCCTTTGACCAAACATGCATACAGTCAATTCTGAAAAAGACTCTGAAAATGCCAAAAATAGCTCCATAATTAACTCCCAACTCCTAAGTTTGAACTATGCTTCCAAAAATAGCAACTGAAACCTTTCCCCTTGCATTTAGTCATTTTAAAAATATTAACTCCCTCTTAACCTCTTTATTATTATTACACTAAACATTAACAAACTGATTTATTAATATTAATTACATATTTGATGCAAATAATAATAAAAGAATTCTTTTGTTTAAAGTAAAAAATCATTATTAATTAATTGATTTTGTAAGACACCAATTAATATAATAATAATATTTTTACACAAAATAACATAATAATCTATATACTAACATGTACATGACTCTAATTTTAATAAATAACCTATTATGTTTTTTTGTTTTTTTTCTAAATTCTTGAGGATCGACCCGAAATTTTATCAAAATTGGTTGAGGGTTTATCAAAAAAAGAGGAAGTATAGTCATTTCCTTCATTTCGAATGCTCTGATTTGGAAGGGCTAAATAGAGGGTTGAAACGCTAGCCAAAATGGAGAAGTCATGTTGTATTTTTTTGTTGTTTGTGGGTTCAGAAGCCATGAATCTTGGACATCATATCTGTAGTGTTTAACGTTTTTCTCTCCTTGTCGTGGCTAGACATCTGGTATTCATTCACGGGTTGATGTCAATTTTGATTCTACTGTTTGAGTGTCGCGAGCTTCTTTTCTTTCATGGGTTCCTTCTATTTGAGTGCCAGAAGCCATGAATCTACCATCATTTCATGGGTTGGATGGACGTATGCTTCTATGAAGTTGTAGCTTCATCATTCTTTCAAATTTGGGTTTCTTGGCTCCATATTTCTTTCACGGCTTAGCATTTTTTCTTTGCTGATTTCGTGGCTCTCCCATTCTGTTCACAGGTTTATGGCATGAGATATGATGCTATGAGATATTCTTCTTCTTATGGCATGGGTTCCATTTTTTACCTTGCTGAGTTTACTTCAAACGTGGGTAATTTTGTGAGTGGGCTTCTTCATACTATTGTGGTGAATCTCTATTGATGCTTGAGAGTTGCTGCAGTAAGCTCCTTCCACATTCTAGGCATTTGGATTATAGTCGTAAGTTACTTTTCTTCCTATAGTTTCGTGGGTTTCTCCTTTTGATGGCATGACTCCAAATTTCCTTTATGCTATGACTGGTATTTGATTTTTTGCTTATATATTTCTTGTAGCTGAAATACTGATACTCCTTCCTTTAAAAATTGCAATCCTTTGAATGATGAATAATCATCTCAGTTACAATATCCTTGTTAAGAACAATCCCTTCCTTTAACTTTGGCAATATAAAATAAGCTTCTAGTATAGTTGTACTTGTTATGACTTGACTTGATAGTTGAGAAGTGTTTTTTTGCACCTCGTGCCATGTTTTGCTAGTGTATATGCCATTAGTATCTGCTGTTATAAATGTTGTGATTGCTTTCTTAGTCCAGAAAAAATGAATTTTAAGATATTTTTATGTTACATTTATGCTCAGTGAATTTAGAGATACACATGCTGTTCTATATCAAACGTATTGAGATTGACTTGATATTGTAAAGTTTTGCATGGAATTGTTTTAAGAAATTTAAAGTATTGTTGATTCCCCACTTTCTTCAATTTTCTATAGATTTTCTCGAAGTGCTTGGAATCTCTCCACTTAATTCAGTACTTTCAATATACAGTTGTTCCAACACTTCGACTATTTGCTGATTTATCCATGAAATCTGTCTCAATGTATTTTTTTTTTGTACATACACTTATCACAGTATTTAATGATATTTCGGATTTAATCATTGATAAATGAACGTTAATTATTCTGTATATTTGAACTATTTGTGGCAGCAATAAAGAAACACTTATTGCATTAATTACTGTCCCAATTTATTATCCATCATATGAGAGTTCAATTTGTATTTATCCTTTGCACTTTTATTTTCATATTCACATTTTTGTCTTTACAACCTTGTTGATCAATCCTTGAGTACACCTGTAGCTTGCTGCCTATTTTGCTTATTTTGTTATTTCCAAATGTTATCTTCTCTATTGTACATGCTTGAAAACTTTATCCCTGACTGTATACTTGTAAAGCTCCAATTCCTCCATGATTCAATTGAAAGGTTTCATACCTGTAACATATGTATGTCCCTTTGACGATCTCCTCGTGTCTTCAAACCTTTGTTATGGTTCAACTAGAAGGTCCCATACTTGTAATTTACGTATGCCCCCTCAACGTTCTCCTCATGTCATTAGTCTTCGCCTCTACATGATTAGACCAAAAGGTTTGACAATTGTAATTTATGTGTGTCCCTTCAATAGTCTCCTCAGTCCTTCAGTCTTGGCCTCTACATGATTCAATCGAAAGGCTTTATGTGTGTAATTTATGCAAGAACCTTCAACAACCTCAAACTTCATACCTTTATCTACACATGAAACAAACTTATTAGCATAAAACCTGCTTTGCTTTCAGATATCTCTCTTGCCTTTACATCTTTTAATGTAGTTATCTGAATAACCATGTTGTAGGAACACTAAGTAGTGTAGAGATAATTAGAAAGATTTCCATCGCTCAGTTCGTATGAACTAACCCTCCTCTTTTTTATCATTTTTTGCAGGTCTATTTCCAGATGGAGATGCGGGCTCAAACCTTCAACATTCATAACAATGATCCCTCCATTCAGGCAATGGAGGTCTTTCCCCTTATCTTATCAGTACTTTTCTGTTTATACAGTGTGTTTATTCAGATATTATGTTAGGAGCTGAGAATGCTTGTGTGGTATTTGAATGCATTGTATTAAGTACTATTTAAAATTTAAACACTTGGTACCTTATCAAAACAGTTTTGAATATCTTAGTAAAATGTATTGTTTTGGTACTTGTATCTCGAATAAAAATGATCAATTTTTCTTGTTTATTGATTTTTGTACTTCACTTTCTGCATCCATTTCATTCTGTAATATGTATGCTCAGCAACTTAAAATACCTAGCTCAGTATAAAAGTAAGCGTAACATAGCAATTCAAGAGGTATGTTAAATTGGTAACAATCACTAAACATTAGATATTACTCCCTGTTTTACATCAAAATCTATACATATATTTAAGAAATAATAATTGTTGCCTTGGTATAACATCTTGACTCAATTCTAATTTAATCATTTGAAAAATAAGAAATCAGAAATTGGTAATTGCCCTAGTTTTCCGGATTTGCATACCAAGGGACATTACAAAACCCTTAGAGGTCCTCCAAGCTTCGAACACTTTTAGAAATCAAGTTTAGCAACAAAACTTGTGAGCTAACACTTTTTTCCTCTATAGAGAGTTTGAAGTAGCAAAATTCAAAATATAACAAATTCATCCTATAACGATTGCCAAATGTACTCATAAGAAAAACATGAAGCATGCAACCTTTTGATTTTTCCGATGGGAAAAGATTTTAGGACATATGTGCCATTAGGATTATCTTTTACAAGCATGTTCAATAGGCTCTTCTAAATCCATCAAGATTTGCATTATTTGATCCTATTAAAAAGAGTGTGAAGGTAGTTTGAGTAACCTAAAGAGCAGATCGGGTCTATAAGAGCATTATAGTAGTGTAGTCGTAGTCTTGCAATTTTCTTCAAGGTGCTAAGTGGGCAATTGGCTTCTAATGTTCCTAGTCTTGCACTTGGCGTAAGAAGACACAACCTAAGTTGTTAGAATTTTTCCACATTGGGTTTCCTACAATTTTTGTGTTTCCTTGTTGGTTTGAGATTGTTCTTTCATGCTTTTAGTTCCTCTTCTTTTAATTTAAAACTTTTTTAATATTTTCCAGAACTAAAGCAAGCACAAAATTCAAATAACATATGTTAAGGTTGTGTTAAATACAACTCCTAAGTGGAATAAAAATATTCATAAGCATGTTTTAAGATGTGTTGATAAGTAAGCAATGGACTAATAATCCTAATTACAAATAAGAATGCTGAAAAAGTGGGGTGTACCTATCCCCATAAGTAAAAGCTACAACTTTAAATATCACAATGCACCTCCATAGGGGAATAAGGTTACCCACTCTCTAAATCATCGCTAAAAAATATTGAAACTATTCGGCCACTGAATCAAGTTTGAGTATGAACCAAGTCAAAATATTGTAATTGTCTTTCTTGACTTTGAGCATAAAACAGGTCAGAAAATTTTAATTATCTAGCATCAAAGAGTATTTGTTACTAAGCAATATTATTTATCTCAAACAAAACATTGACGGAATCAAGAACCCATTCCTAGATGTGAGAATTACAAAACCTACATTTCTATCTATAAAAATATTCCTTCTTTAAGACTACCATGCTTTAGTAACAACTTAGTGGAGTGAAAGGGTAGGCGGTAGAATCTCCAAGTGAAGCAATGTAGCAGGCATCAAACATAAAATTACCTTCTCATCTCTTTGGCGAAAAAACACACATTGCTTGTATCTTCAGATTTTTTAGCAACAAAATAAACCACAATGACAAGGAAAGGAACAAAATAAACCATATTAACTAGCTTCTACTTTCAAGTCATAACAAAATAAACCCCTTATATAGTCCACAAAAAAGGAAGTGAGACAAACAAAACCACAGCCACTTTCAAGCAAAACCATGATCTAACATAGTAAATAGACTAGAGCAAAATGGTGTAAAATTATAGAAAACAAATACATATCTCTCAAAGTAGTATCCCAATGAAGCCCACTACAAGCCATGGTAGAAAAATTTGAAGGCCAAATTCTAGAACCACTCTTACAAAGAACTAAGTTACCTCGGGTTTCTGGGATGAGAAAAAGGGTTTTCGTGACGGTTAATTTTCTCAAGCAAGGGACAGCAATGGGGATGACAATATAAAAAATAGGAAAAGTTTGAAATATATAGAAAAAAATTAAATAGTCATATGAAAACATGGATAAAGCACACTTATATACATTATAGAACCTTAACATATGATGTTTGTGTTAGATAAATTTTAAATTAAGAGTTCACATGAGAATGGAAGTCAAACAAATTATCAAAAATCCAACATTAATTTTACGGAACAGCCAAGGGACAAGTTTCTGGAAGTTTCTAAGTTTCCTGGACAAGTCAAGTTATGTCGAAAACGTATTCCCAAACAGCACAGAGATTCAAATAACCACTGAATCTATTTTGTCTAAATAACTAACTATAATTTTAATAATAATATAAAAAATCACATATGTAGCCAACATTATTTCCCTTCAATAGCATTCTACAAGAAGTTCAAACAAAACAACCAATTGAAACTATCTTACGATAATAGCTATAAATGCTTGTAGAAACAATGTAGCCTCTAATGATATTAACCATTACTCATCTAGAATTATATTTGCCATTGGGTGTTCATTGATCTTCTAGAATTGCCCTATGCTAGTCTAGGCACCACTTACAAGCATAGACGTTAAGTAGGCTAATGTTACAAATGTCACTCGAGTCTACGAACAATTTGACTCACAAAGGGTGACATTCATTGAAAGTTTCCATTTTATCCAAGCATATCTTGAAGTGGAGACAATATATTGTGGATTTTACAAGAATGTTTCCTTTTTACTATGACAAAACCTAATTAGTTTTAAGAGATTATTGTGTCCATTGGATATTTTTTTATATGCAGATTTTCAAAAACAACATTCAAAGAAAAATATTTTGAAAACATTAGAGTTGGTGTAACAGAAAATCTCAACTATCACACCATCCAAATATTTGGCCCATCATCAAAAGAACCAAAACAAATGATCCAATATATCATAAGCTTGGAGTTCTAGAATTTGATCTTCTAATTCAAAAAAGAAATTCAACTTCTATATCTTATTAATAACAAGAACTATATACTATCTCTATTGTTCCATATATTAATTTAATGAGGGATTTCCAACTATTGCTCAAACTGAGACCATGGTAGCTATTTAGGTTATTTCTAAAACATCTATTTCAGTACCTCTTTGATTTTGTGGCTATTACAATGATCAACTTTAGGAAGTAACCAAAAATATTTCATAGAAATGTGATTTTTTAAGTGTCATAGTGAACCTTGCCATCAGTGACTTGCTGCTATTGTGAATAACATCTGCAAAGTTTTCTTTCAACCTCACTTACATCGACTGACATATTCCTAGAATGTACTAGTTCCCTCATAAAATGGGATCTAAACTTCCACGTAGATTTTCGAGTTTCATAGGTCATATGCACTTTCTAGGAGGGTCTGACACAATTAGAATGATCACGCTGCCTTTCTTCATTTAAATATTTGCCAAGCCATTCATAACCCCTAGTATACTTTGGAAACTGACCATCAATTCCCACTCTTCTACCTCTTTGGGTGTTTTTTCTGAACCTTAATCTCTGCGTACCTTTGCTTTTCCAATTGCTTGTAAAATTTGCCTTTCTTAGTACCCACTCACTTTGAAAATTCCTAAAGGTCAAACATATTCCTTTTCCTAAATCGAATTCTCTTTGTTTGAAATTTTCAAGAACCTAGGGTAGTCATTAGTGTCATTTTTCGAGAAGGGTGGTGATTTGAGCTGCCACTAATATCATCTTAATGTGGTTTCTCTTCCTATACTCCTAAAAAGAGAAAAACCATCAGCTTTCTCTGAACTGGCACATCCGAAAAAAAAGGCTCGCATTCTCCTCTATGTTAAATTCTAAGAGTGTGACCGTCCACTGATTAGGTTCAAATTTTTCCTAATGTTTCGTTCCCATGTGGCTGGCAACAATTTACGTTGTCTACATAGACTCCAGACAGAACAACCACATGCAGAAGATAAGATCCATTTGCCATTAGACCAAGCTCGATACAATTTTTATTTTTTATATTGTGAGATTTACCCTTGGGAACTGAAAAGAAATGATCTACTAAAAAAAGATCTAATAGATGGAACTAAGACATTGAGCATTCCCATTACAATTGTTAGAAATGTTTCCAAGATACCTTCCTAAATTCATGCCCAATAACCAAACTTAAAGCAATCAAAAAATCTTGGAAAATCACATAAAGTTGCTCTATGTTCATCGAGATAATCATGTATCAATCAACCTATAACATGTACCCTGCAATAGTATACTTCAAAATGTTTCCAACTTAAAATTTTCTGAAAACAAACAAATAGAATTGAAGCAAATAAGGATTCTTCAAAAGCCTAAGAAAAGGAAGCAGAAACAACTCAAAAGTGATAATCTTCCTTTTCATCTTTTTTGAAAAACTTTCGCATTCGTATATTCTTTGTTAGAGTTATTAGTGTTAATTCTAACAGTTTGATCTATTACATCCATAATTTGTGAAAGGCTATTAGTTAGGTGCAAATTATATGGCGATTGGTGTGATTGACGTAGAGATTGCTCAATTCTGATCCATAATTTCTGGATCACCACTGCTTCTTCTCATTCTTCACTTTTTGTTCACCCAATTTACTTGTCATAGTTTCCTTATGATATAACCAATGCACCTATTGCATATTGTATTAAGTTTTCAATATTTTTCATAATGGAATGAGAGATGCGTGTCATTCTCAATACTCTGTTTTCTCTGTTTATTTTAATCCTGCAATTATGGAAGAAATCTTACATGGCATCAGAGCCTAGTTAGCTGGAAGAAGAAGTATTATTTTTTGTTGCAGGTATTGCAGATCAAAGCGTTTTTTTTTTTTTTTTCAGATGAATTTTGTTCATTAGACTAGGGGTTGTTAATGTGTTTCTATTTGTAATGACGAACTGAGATAAAGTTCCATTTTGAGGGAGATCAATGATGTCTAGTATATATTTTCATCCATCTATTGTTAAGCTAACCTTAGAAAATTATCCGTCTTGGAAAAAAGGGATAAAGGATCATTGCATGGAGCAAGATCTAAAGCCCTATCTCCTTGGACATATTTATAAGCCAAGCGAGTATGAACGTAAAATTGCATGGTTTAATAGTAATGATATTGTCTATGGACTAATATGTCTTACTATTTCTGAGTATATTTTATATCATATAGAGCACACAAAGTGCCCTTTCATTGATTGGACCATCATCCGGCAATTGTATGGAGACGTTGATTCTTCGTCTAAAAGTGATGATTCCTTGGATAACCAAACTTCTATGGGTGATACTAAGATTTCAGTTGCCTCATCTTGTGTGGACATATCCTTTGTGGATGATCAATTTATTGATGACCTCGGTGCTTCTGTTGTTTCTTCAGAGATTAGAGTTGCTTCATCGAAAGCTTCCAATGTTTCTTTGCAACAGGATCATTTGTGTCTTCCGGATTCAGTTCATTGGGATAGATTTCTACCAGACATATCATTTTTGTTTGTAGAATCCCTCATTTTGGATCTAGATGACACAATTGATTTTATTCATCTTCTCTTTGACTAAGGTGACTCTTCTTTAGTTGTTGTGAAGGAGCCTCTTGGCCCCTCTTCTTCCTTCTCTAAATAGTCATTCTTCATAGATTGATACGAGTTTGGATACATTTGCACAACATTCTAAGGAGATCTATTTGCCTTTTGAGGTGAAAAATGTGTCTTTTGATTATGTTCTACAACAGTTTCTAAAAGACTATAGCCATTTCAAGATCTATACAGAGACCATGGAGCAGGTTGTCAGAGACATCATACATCTTGAGATTTCTTCCTTCATATTCCTTTCAGGATTGGGGAGACTTCATTCATACATCTTCAATTATGCTTCTTCCTAAAGGGAAGAATGTTGTTCGAAGATCATGGACCACCTTCAGCACACAGTGTCAAGCATCTACCATTCACTACAAACCATGGAGGGATCCGTCTTCTCTTCCATTTCACTTTCTTCGAGATCTTCTTGGGATCAAAGAAATTGTAGTATGGTAGTTTTATTGCTTTATTAGCATCTATTTTTGAGGGAGGATTTTATTCCTACTAGATTTTCCCTCTTTCCTCTCCTTAGATTTCTCTTTTCTCCATTTTAGAATTAAGGGGGGGTGTTGGAGATTAATTCCAACTGGCAGTTCTATTTAGTTTCGATGGTGATTCACTGGGAGTTTTGATAAGTTTTAGCGATGATTCTCTTCATGCATAACTGAAGATCCAATTGTTATTAACAAATCAATATCTTTCAGTTAGCCGATAACCCCAATCTTTCACCCTGAATTACTCTTATTTGATGGAGTTAATTGTGTATAAATCAAGCATTTTATATAGTGATTTAACAATCAATGATCAATAGATTCTTTTGCTGTTGTTGAAGATTAGATTTGTTGGACAGAATGGAATTTCTAGCCTCTCTCTCCCTTACACCATACAACTATTTCGAATGGAAGCCTAAGATTCTGCTTCAACTTAGAAGTAAAGGCTTGTATCGAATAGTTATGGGGACAGAGGTGGAACCCACTTCCGCAATTCAAAAGTCTAAATACTTCAACCGCACGGATGAAGCCTTTGGTTTGCTATGCTTATCCATCTCTGCAAAATTGTTGTTTCATGTTGAAGCATGCACAACTCCAAATGAAGTTTGTGTAATGTCCCCGTCATAAAATAAATGTATTTAATTAATCTATGTAACGGGTCAATTGATTTAATTTAGCTCGGACCCATTTTATTTTGTCTTTGTAGTTTGTGTCGCCGTCGGCTATCTCTAGGTACACCCTCGGAACAATTTTCCGACGAGTATTTAAGCACAGCTGTAGGTAGTTTGTAGGTATGCTTTGGATTATACTTCTCTGTACTACGGATTCCTGTTGGAGTTCAGGATTGTTCGCCATTTCCGAAGTGAAAGATCTTCCCTATTTGGCTTGTGCGGTTTCGGTGGGATTCAACCCTCACCCGATTCCGTTGGTGTTCGTCTAAATCTGTATCTGGCGATTTGAAGGATTAATTATTCCTCTGTTCCTGTTGGTAATTCTCTTGGCTATGCATCTGCATATTGGTGTATGTTTCCTAAGTGGTATCCTTTGGTTTGTATTGTGAATCATTTACAGGAGTGTACTATGCACTAAGGCTGACCGTACGGCCTGGTATTTCCACCGTACGGCTATCGGGCAGTCCCACATTCCATACAAACCACCTTCCCCCCGTACGGCCTCTTTGGATCTTCCAGATTAGTGTAAGGCCATTACTTTGGTATTGAATTGTCAATACTTCAATAACTTCCTGTATTGTATGCTTGGGCATCTATGTTGTCTAATAGTTTGTCACCGTACGGCTTCCTTGGAGCCACCGTATGGTCACCTTTCTGCTCACCAATTCCATACAGACTCTGCCTGCTATATCCTCCGTACAGACTTCCCTTTTTACCCTCAAATCCTGCTATTCTATTCGTACACCGTACGTTGAGTGTGGTTACCATACGGATTAGCAAGTTGACACTGTACGGCTTGTCCATTGCCATCGTACAGCCTGTCTATTGGTTTCGTACGGACTGCTTATTAACACCGTACAGCCATCTTAATTCCAGCCGTACGACTACCTTCATTTGGCCACCTATCTCATTCCATCCCACATTGTCGTACGGTCATTTGAACTCTTTCTCCATACTCCATTTGCCTATCATTGTACGCCTTTTCCTGTACACCTCCGTACAAACCCATTGTTCAGGCAATCTCTGGATTTCAGAGGGATTTGGGAACATTACAGTGGTATCAGAGCCTTCAATCCTGCTAACCTGTGGATAGTGAATGAGAGTTTATAGCCGGAAGAGGAGAAGGACGCATTCCATTGATCAAATGGCTGACGAACGGGAACTGACAGGCACCGAACTTGTGGCACTTCTGAGGGAACTTGCTCAGAATCAAGCACAGATCACGGATACACAGCGACTCATGGAGGAAACCCTCAAGAAGTTGGTGGAGAACAAAATATCCGGAGAACAAAATGGGCATAGCGCGGACTCAATATCGAGTAAGCCACACCCTCAGCCAACACGCTCTCGAGCTTCCATGCCAAATTTCCCACCGCGGATGGAAGCACATCACGGAGAGAGACTACCAACTTTCGAAGAGATAAGAGAGGACTGGAGGAATGCAAACCTTGAAGATGACATTTCCTACAAAGATTACGCAAATCTGAGGATGAGATACTTGGGAAGCGGAAACAAAGGAGGATACTTTAATAATGATCTCAACAGAAAGATCGAAAAGGTGACCTTATCGCCATTTGATGGATCAAGAATCGTTACCACACAGTCGTGGGTCCTAAAGGCAGATACCTATTTCCAACTCAATCCAATGCCCGAAGAGGAAGCAATCAAGTTCGCAACACTTCATCTGGAAGGAGTGGCGCATGAGTGGTGGCATCATGGACTGGTCAATCTCGGTCACGACCAAGTGACCTCTTATGTTGAGTTTACTGAGAGACTCATTGATCGTTTCGATGGGAAGGATCTTGTGCTAAACTTCAAAGATCCAGCTCAGCTAAAGCAAATGGGCACGGTAGACAACTATGTCACTGAGCTCCAAAGGCTATCAGTATTAGTCACAAACATCTCTGAAAAACGCCAAATTGTGTTATTCATGGATGGGCTGAGAGAGTCGTTGAAAGGCTGGATCAACGGGTTCAACCCAGGTACACTCAACGAAGCTATTAAGAAGGTGCATGACATGGCCGCATCTTCCTCCAAAACTCACGCAATTACACTAGCACCGTCCCCACAGGAAGAGAAAGACAAGGAGCCAATTCAGAAAAAACCTCAGTTTGATGAAGATTCTCAGCAAGAACTCTGGAGGAAAAAGCTCTGTTTCACGTGCAAAGAACAATGAGGTCCTAGTCATCGCTGCCTCGGGAAGGGAAAGATTCATTACATTGAGGTGATGCCTGATGACGACGAAGAACAAATACCTGCAGCGATTGACGAAGAAATTATCCAACAGGAGAGAATAAATACCCTGATACAAAAAGGAGGTTCCATTGCTACCCTCACTATGCCGACTAGAGGTGGTATCTTCAAAGTCTGTGGCACACTTTACGGAAAACGAGTCCCAATCATGATTGATAGTGGTGCCACACTTAATTTCATCAATTCATCTTTGGTCACTAGTAAAGGCTTGAGCGCAATTGAGCATGGAAGACTTGAGTTTAAGGTTGCAGGAGGAACCTTGTTACCTTGCACTCATGTGATCCCACAGCTACAAATTTCCATGGGAAACTATAGCCTCGCAGATGATTTCTTTGTCATCGGTTTGGTTGATACTGACATCATTTTGGGCATCCAATGGTTGGAAACTCTTGACCTATACAGTCAAAGTTTCAAAAGGATGGACTTTTCATTCGAGACGGATGACAAGAAGGTGTTGCTAAGAGGAATGCCAAATAAAGGGTCGAGGGAAGTCACCATCAAGAAGATGGAGGCAATTTTTAAACAAGATTTGGCCCCAGACGCTGCAAGTAAAAACCAAATAGTCAACACCTCTCCACATCCCGTGGATAATTGGCGGGCCCGCCTATTGACTGAGTATTCCAAGAACGTTTTTGCATGAGTTGATGGATGGTTATGTACGCGATGAAAGATACAAAGTTATTGACAACATCATTTACTTCGATGGGAAGATCTACTTAGTCCCGGACTCGAAACTGAAGGAGCTGATTACGAAAGGTTTAGAACCAAGTTTGCATTTGCTTGAGGACAAGCAAACTTTGGAACGGGAGGACTGTAATGTCCCCGTCATAAAATAAATGTATTTAATTAATCTGTGTAATGGGCCGATTGATTTAATTTAGTTTAGACCCATTTTATTTTATTTTCGTAGTTTGTGTCGCCGTCGGCTATCTTTGTACACCCTCGGAATGGTTTCCCGACGGGTATTTATAGCACGGTTGTAGGTAGTCTGTAGGTATGCTTTGGATTATATTTCTCTGTACTGCGGATTCTTGTTGGAGTTCGGGATTGTTCGCCATTTCGGAAGTGAAAGATCTTCCCTATTTGGCTTGTGTGATTTCGATGGGATTCAACCCTCACCCTATTCCGTTGGTGTTCGTCTAAATCTGTAACTGGCAATTTGAAGGCTTAATTATTCCTCTGTTCCTGTTGGTAATTCTCTTGGCTCTGCGTCTGCATATTGGTGTATGTTTCCTAAGTGGTATCCTTTGGTTTGTATTGTGAATCATTTACAGGAGTGTACTATGCACTAAGGCTGACTGTATGGCCTGGTATTTCCACCGTACGGCTGTTGGGCAATCCCACATTCCATACAAACCACCTTTTCCCCGTACAGCCTCTTTGGATCTTCCAGACTAGTGTAAGGCCATTACTTTGGTATTGAATTGTCAATACTTCAATAACTTCCTGTATTGCATGCTTGGGCATCTATGTTGTCTAATAGTTTGTCACCGTACGGCTTCCTTGGAGCCACCGTACAGTCACCTTTCTGCTCACCAATTCCATTTAGACTCTGCCTGCTACATCCTCCGTACAGACTTCCCTTTTTACCCTCCAATCTTGTTCTATTCATACACCGTATGTTGAGTGTGGTTACCGTACGGCTTAGCAAGTTGACACCGTATGGCTTGTCCATTGCCATCGTACAGCCTGTCTATTGGTTTCGTATGGACTGCTTATTAACATCGTATAGCCATCTTAATTCCAGCCGTACGACTGCCTCCATTTGGTCACCTATCTCATTCCATCCAACATTGCTGTATGATCATTTGAACTCTGTCTCCATACTCCATTTCCCTGTCACCGTACGCCTTTTCCTGTACACCTCCGTACGAACCCATTGTTCAGGCAATCTCTAGATTTCAGAGGGATCTGAGAACATTACAGTTTGGAATACACTGGAGGGTCTTTTTGAAAAGCAAGATGAGATGCAGGGTCACATCCTTGAAAATGAGCTCAACTCTTTAGATCCAAGAACTTTTGAGAATATTCAAGACTTATTCACAAAGTTCAAAGCTTTATTACTTCAACTGAAAGAATGTGGAATCGACAAATCCATAGAAGAAAACAAATTAATTCTTGTTATTTTGTCAAAATTGGGTCCACAATATGCTATGTTTGTCTCTGCTTTTCACACCATTAGGCTTACAACAGGAAAAAGTTGGAAGATGCCCACTCTTGATGCTTTCATCGAGTCTTTGGTACATGAGCAGGATAAGCTTATAAAGATGGGTACTTTGGAAAGTTCCAAAGCTCATGCTCTTGTAGTGCATACAAGTGAGAAGAGGAATTCCAAATCTAATCAGCAGTCAAAGACAAAGAAGTTAGATGAGCCTTGTAGTTTTTGTGGTAAGGTGGGACATGCGGTCAACAAATGTTGGATGAGACTAGAGGCCTTGGAAAAGGCTATGCAGCAGCATGAAATTTCATTCCCTGAGTCTTCTTCATCACAGACTAGCCAAGGCCATGCTCTTACAGCATGGGCCTCATCTTCATTTCCTCTTTAATTACAATTTATTGCGTGGACCGGTCATGCCTCTTGGTACGAATGGTTTCTTAGTTCCATAGTTGATCAGATTTATAGACTATTGACACCTGTATTTTCAATCAGCATTTTATGCTTGCATGGTTGAGTAGTGTCGTTAGGGTCACTTGTACAGATTTATGTGTCATTTGCATCCTTGACAAAGAAATGTTTTGCCTTTGTTTGCCATCTATTCATTGTTTGGTGGAAGCTATGCAGGTTATTGTCTTATGTGTTAGAATCTAAAAAGATTAATAACCCAGAAAACTAGTGCAAAGAGTAAATATCTAAACTATGAATGCAAATGATACAAAATCAAAATAGCATCATAGAGTTAGTCTCCAAAAGAGTAATGCAAATGCTGGAAGCAAAATAGCATTAAGAGGATGCAAAAACAAGATATGCAAATACAAGCCAGGTAGCATGCTTATATAGGCTAGGAAGAGGGAGGAGGTGTCAACACCAACCAATGAGGAGCAACCATCTATCGGACTAAAGATAGCAAAGTATCTTCCCAAGATAGCTAATGGATGCTCACATGTAGGAAGGTGACACCTCACAACCATTCACCTAATAAGACATGCTTTATTAACCTCAGCGAGATTATTAAAAAGTGTAGGAAAAACCTAGCAAAATAGGAAAAATAAAAAACTACACTAACACCCCCCCATAAGCGAAGCTTAGGTGGATGTAGAAATGGGTCCCGGCAAGTCAAGCCTGATGAGGTACCCATGTACATAAGATTTCTCAAAAGACAGAGAAAAGAGACCCACCCACAAAAAAGTCAGAACTTCGAGTGAGAGGAAGAGGCCCCCCCAAAAGATGAAGCATCCCGCACCCCCAACAAAGCTCGCAAATGAAGGAACTTGCTCTCAGTGAAGGGTTTGGTGAAGATATCAGCAACTTGCTCGGAAGTCGGACAATAGCAAAGGTCAATGACATGACCATGGATGAGCTCTCGGATGTAGTACATGTGGACCTCTATGTGTTTGGTCCGTTGATGATGAACTGGATTCCGTGAGATCTGAATGGCACTCTGGTTGTCACAAAATATGACTGATGGCCGTCTGATCTGGATACCAAACTCAGTGAGAAGATGTTGAATCCAAATGGCCTCAGTGGCGGCATTTACAGCCCCCCGATACTCAGCTTTAGTAGAAGACAAAGCAATAGCAAACTGCTTTTTGCTCGACCAACAAATAGGACCTGACCCAAGTGAGAAGCTATACCCTGAAGTAGACTTGCGATCCTCAGAATCACCTGCCCAATCTGAATCTATGTAGCCCACCAAATCAAGCTCAATACCTGCTGCATAGTGAATCCCACAACTATGAGAACCCTGAATGTAGTGAAGGATCCGCTTGGCTGCTTTCCAGTGTAACTCATGGGGCTCCTGCATGAATCGAGAGACCATGCCTACAGCATAGGAGATGTCAGGTCTCGTATGAGTCAGATAAATGAGACTCCCAACAAGTTGGCAGTACAAAGTGCCATCAACAAGTGGAGAAGAACATTGAGCCTCAAGTTTGACTCCAGAAAGGAAGGGAGTCGGAGCAGGCTTACAGTCAGCCATATGAAACCTCGAGAGTAAATCTAGAGCATACTTGGATTGTGTGATGGCGATCCCAGAAGGAGACTGAAGGATCTCAATCCTGAGAAAGTAATGCAACAAGCCCAAGTCAGTCATCAAAAAACTGTCCTGAAGGGCCACTTTGACAGCCTTAATGGTGGGTGAAGAACTTCCTATGATCAGCAAGTCATCAAAATACAAAACCAAAAATAGAAGTGAATCACCCTGTTGCAAAATGTACACATTAGGATCAGAATGGCACCGAGTGAACCCAACTGATAGAAGGAAGGAGTCCATCTTGGCATACCAAGCCCGAGGAGCCTGTTTGAGGCCATAGAGAGACTTTCGAAGACGACACACAAGTGAAGAATCCTGAAGGAAGCCCTGTGGCTGCTCCATGTAGATCTCCTCATGAAGGTCACCATGAAGAAAAGCACTCTTCACATCCATCTGATGTACTTCCCAACGATTAGCTACAGCAATGGCAAGAACAATTCGAATGGAATTCATTCGGGCAACTGGCGCAAAAGTCTCAGAGTAGTCAATCCCAGGAACCTGGGAGAATCCTTTGGCGACCAAGCGAACCTTGTGTTTGTCAACTGACCCATCTGCTGCAAATTTTGTCCGATAGATCCACTTACATCGAACAAGTTTTCTTCCTTTAGGAAGAGGGACAAGATCCCAAGTGTGGTTCCTCATCAAGGAACTATACTCTTCCTGCATAGCTGTATCCCACTCAGAAATACCAGAAGCCTCATGAAAGGACTGTGGATCTGAGGCAGTAGCAATGAAGACATGTGGAGCATCCTGGAATTGTGAACGAGTTCACCTGGTGTCTAATGGATCCCCAACCCAATCACCTGCAGACTGCAAGGTCTGTCTAGCCCAAAGTGGGCAAGAAGATGGAGAATCTGGAGGGGAATCATTAACCTCTGAATGATGACTAGGAGAGGAAGGATGTGAGTTCTCTGAATCACTTTCTGCATCAGAAGTAGAGGTAGAAGACTGTTCAAGTGAATCTGACTCATCAGAAGATCTGTCATGTATTCCAAGTGACTCTAATGTCAAGGTAGAAGGAGTTGGAGAAGTGATAGAAAGTGAGCTTGAAGATCCCTCCTCAAACTGAACACTCCTCTCAATGAATAACTCATGTGTAGTAGGGTGGAGCAACCGATAACCCTTCACACCATCAGGATAACCTACAAATATGCAAGGTCTGCTTTGCGGATCCAAGGCCTTACGTTTCTCTGTAGGAATGTGGGCCCATGCAGGGGAGCCAAAAACTCGAAAGTGCTTAACTGATGGTTTTTGACCGCTCCAAGCTTCAAAAGGAGTAACTCCCTTCAAGGCTCGGTGAGGAACACGGTTCTGGATATAACAAGCACAGTTAATGGCTTCTGCCCAATACTGTGGTGCAAGAGATCTAGAGTGAATCATACAGTTTGCCATTTCCTTCAAGGATCTATTCTTCCGTTCTGCAACACCATTTTGCTAAGGACTGTATGGAACTGAATGCTGTAAATCAATCCCCTCTGAAGTGCAAAATCTTTCAAACCGATGGTTGACATACTCACCACCATTGTCTGTGCGCAAAACCTTGATGGCTTTCCCAGATTGCTTTTCTACAAAATTTTTGAAGTCTTGAAAATGATCAAATACCTCTGACTTCTGTTTGAGAAAGTACACCCATGTATATCGAGAAAGGTCATCAATGAATGTGAGGACATATCGGGCCCTGCTGAAAGAAGGATGTTGAAATGGACCAGCCAAATCACTGTGAACTAACTCTAGTATCTGTGAAGCTCTCCATGCCTTACTTTTGTCAAACTTTTCCTTAGGATGCTTACCAAGAATGCAACCTTGGCAAACACCTCCTGAGAATTGAACCGAAGGCAACCCTGTGACCATGCTCTGCTGGTTGAGCTGATGCAAATAGCGGAAGTTAAGATGGCCAAACCGCTCATGCCATAATTTACTCACATCATTAGAGTGAGTGAGCAAAACAGATGAAGGAGGATCAAGAACAAAGTGAGAAAACAGATAGAGCCGTGACTGATGATCTGCTCTCCCAACTGCTACAGAATCACTATGCAACTGACGTATCTCCACTGAATCAGAAGTGAACTCAACCCGCTTGCCTAAACCTGTGTGAGTGATTTGGTATATTGATAGGAGATTAGTTGATAATGAGGGTACACAAAGAACATCATGGAATGTGCCATCCCCCACATCAACAGACCCTCTCCCACACACCTCAATAGGAGTGTCATCACCCATCAAAATAGAAAGCATAGTACATGGCTCCAAGGATGCAAGTTCTTCCTTAGATGAAGCCATGTGGTGCAAAGCACCCGAATCAAGAACCCAAGTGGATGGTGAGGAAGCAACTGCAACAAGAGCTTTGCCCTTTCCTTTCCCCTTGTTGTTTTCTTTTGCCTTGTTAGACTCTTCATTAGAACTTTGTTTGATAGACTCAGGAACACTAATATTATTCTTCTCAAGAATGTATGTCAAGTGATCAATTTGTTTCTTCAAACATTTATGTTCATCATGACCGGGTCTTTTACAATAGGCACATTTAACCTTTTCTTTCTTATGCTTATCGCCCTTAGAGGATGAGGTATCAATAGTTGTTTTTAAAGCAATTGGTATCTGATCCTTCTTTTCGTCACTATTATTTTGTTTCTCATCCTTACTATTGTTGTTACTACTTTGTCCTTTTTGTTCTTTTGTGCCTTGGTTGGTTGCTAAGGCATGTGACTTAGAGGACTTAAGAGTGCCCATCTGGATTAGCTTGTCCTGTTCTCGAGTGAGATTGACAGCAAAATCATCTAGAGATGGCATGGTGAATTGAGTACCAAGTGCACCCTTAGTAGCATAGAAGGTAGAGACAAACACAGAATATTCTGAACTTAGCTTAGAGAGAATACTGAGAATCAGTTGTTCATCTTTCTTTTCAATTCCACATTGTTTTAACTGCAGCCTTAGTGATTTCAATTTGGTGAAGAAATCTTGGATTGTGTTGAAATTGCCTGGACTCAAACTAATTAATTCATTTTCCAACATATGACCCCTCATTGAATCTTGTGTGCCAAATAATGTTTCTACCTTTGTCCATACTTCATTTGGTGTATCCAAAGACTCAATGTGAAATAGCAAGTCAGGAGAAACAGACAAACACAATGTTCCATATGCCTCATCACATTTGTTAAACCACTTAGGCTTGTCTTCATCTTTAGCAGGTTCAGTTTCAAGTCCCATAGTTATCCTATTTAATCCAGCTTTCCTTAAGTGAATTATCATGCATGATTTCCACTCAAAGTAATTGTATGGAGTTAGGATGGGCATATTTGTTTGATCCATGATGAAAGAATGCAAAGAAATGCTAAAAAGAAGAGAACCCAGCCACGACAATGCCCCCCCCTTTTTACTCAATCAAAGAACCCCCCCCAAAGAAATATTATTTAGCACTTTATTTTAGTGCATTTACAACTACCACTAGAAAGAGATACTTAGTGGTCTTGATTTCAATGCATTACAAACCCTCATGAAGAGCATATGCTAAAAGTGAAACTTGGGCACAATAATCAAAGAAACAAATAGCACCACTGCGATCTACTCGAAAAATCATGCACTTTCAAAAAAAGAATCGCCTCGATACGAGGTCGTATGAGAAAGTTATGATCCTCCGAAGTTTCCAAAACGAGAACTATGCACAGTCACGGCTGAGAATCTGCAATTTCTGAAGAATTCATGCATGAAAATCAAAAAATAACTCCACTAGTGGATAGAGCACAAAAAAACAGCCAAGTTCATAACAAGAATCATCAAAATCGGAGTCTGTATGAGCAAGAACGAGACATTTGAAAACTGCATTCAAATCTACGGCTGCCAACGTAGAGGGGTATGGCTGTAGCTTTGCATGCTCGATTCTGAAAAATATACAGCTTACATGCAAAATCTAAAAGATACCCAGATGGTTTTTCAGGGCTGCGAACAAAACCCAGAAAGCGTTTTTCTTGCTGATGAACAAAAGATGTTGTTGTAGTGTAAATCAGACGCCTTTAACAATAAAAAACGGCTCCAAAAATCAAAAAACGACCCCAGCAACCAAAATATGACATGCAAATGCTGGATCAGCTTCTTAAGTCCATCAATGGCATGCTGGACCCTGCAAAACTGATTGAAAACTCCAAATATGCAAGTTGGTTGTCAGATTTGAGATTGAAACCCCAGAGAAAAACTGTTTTTGTCAAAACTTTTCTGATTCTCAGGATCATCCAAAGATGCAAGAGAAGAGCATACTTCGTTTTTCAAAAAACTACAATAAAGTTTATTTGCCCCCCCCGTAATCTCTCAAATAAGGAAACTAAAATCTACTCTTGCACATAGAAAAGCTCTGATACCATGTTAGAATCTGAAAAGATTAATAACCCAGAAAACTAGTGCAAAGAGTAAATATCTAAACTATGAATGCAAATGATACAAAATCAAAATAGCATCATAGAGTTAGTCTCCAAGAGAGTAATGCAAATGCTGGAAGCAAAATAGCATTAAGAGGATGCAAAAACAAGAGATGCAAATACAAGTCAGGTAGCATGCTTATATAGGCTAGGAAGAGGGAGGAGGCGTCAACACCAACCTGTAAGAAATAATAATGTTGAGCAAGGAACGAGAAACAATCCAAGTAAGTTAAGTGTGAAACAATGTTACCATAAGATAAGCAACTCCAAGAGCATACACCAAGATGGTTCAACAAAAGAGACAAGGATTTATAAGGGGAAAGCAAAGAAAACCCCTTGTGAGTATTATGAATGAAGGCAAATGCCTAGAGAAGAGAGAGAGAGAGTGTTGGAGCAAAAGTAGCTCAATACAATAACATCAAGTGCTAAGAGTGAAGAAGAAAGAAGGAGGAGCATCTCTTATATAGAGATGAGAGAGGAGTTGCATTTGTAACTCCCATTTCTATGAATGCCACATTCATAATAGGTGTGTGCAAAGTGTCACAATCCTCTTAAGGAGGATAAACTAAATAAAGAAATAAACAAGAGTTGTCCTTACATGTGGAATAAAGGACAAACAATGACATGTCCTCCACATGTGTACAAGAGGACAAACTACATTTAGGGACCCTTGGAATATCTCAATTAATATATTCAAGGAAAGATTAACCTTTCTAACATCCCCCCTTAATCTTTACTTGGGGAGTTTACATCAACGGGTTGTAAACCCAAATTTTTACAATGGAACTGAAATCTCTCTTTAGAAAGTGGTTTGGTTAAAATATCAGCTACTTGATCTTCTCCTTTACAATAAAGAAGAATAATTTGCTTGTCTTCAACTTGTTCTCGAATGAAGTGATGTTGAAGTGAAATATGTTTGGTTCGTGCATGATAAACTGGATTCTTTGCCAAGGCAATAGCACTTTGATTGTCACAATGTATAGGTGTAGGTGATTGTTGAGGTAGACCCAAATCATCAAGAAGTCTTCTAATCCATAAAGCTTCCTTAGCTGCATTGGTACAACCTTTGTATTCAGCTTCAGTTGAGCAAAGGGAAATAGAGTGTTCTTTTTTGCTTTTCCAAGAAATTACACCTGAACCAACAAAGAAACAATAACCACAAGTGGACTTCCCATCATTGGGATCTCCACCTAGATCGGAGTCAGTATAGCCATGTAAAATAAATTCAGAATTTGCATCATAAAATAATCCCACATTAATAGTTCCTTTAATGTACCTTAAGATGCGTTTAGCAACTTTAAAATGAGTTTGTTGAGGTTTAGACATAAATCGAGAAACTAAACCAACACTATAAGCAATATCAGGTCTAGTAAGAGTTAAATAATTTAAACTTCCTACCAACTGTCTATACAAAGTTTCATCAACAAAAGGAGTATTCATATCATTCATTAATTTAGTTCCTAATTCACATGGAATTGAAACATGGTTAGAGTCATTCATCTTAAATTTTTCTAAAAGATCATAAGCATACTTGCTTTGAGAAACAAAGATACCTTTAGGAGTTTGAAAAATTTGCATACCTAAGAAGTAATGTAAGATACCTAAATCAGTCATCTAAAATTTCTGTTTAAGTTGGAATTTGATATCAGAAATCAAAGTGTCTGAATTAGAAGTGAGTATTAGATCATCTACATAAACAATAACAATAATAATGTCATCGTTAGTATGTTTAATATACAAATTTGGATCATTCTGACTTGTAGCAAAACCTTGAGAAATAAAGAAAGAATTAATTTTAGAATACCATTCTCTAGGTGATTGTTTAAGACCATAAATAGATTTGTTCAATTTGCAAATCAGATTTTCACTACCTTTCTTAACAAATCCAGGAGGTTGAGCCATATAGATTTCTTCATGTAAATCACCATTTAAGAAGGCACTTTTAACATCCATTTGATGAATGGGCCAATTCAGTTTAGATGCTAAAGCAAGAACTAATTTGATAGTAAGCATCTTAGCAACAGGAGCAAAGGTTTCATTATAGTCTAATCCTTCAATTTGTGAAAAACCTCTAGCAACTAGTCTAGCCTTAAATTTACTAATTTCATTATTAGTATTCAACTTTGTTTTGTATAACCATTTACATGAAACTATATTCTTGCCATGAGGTAATTTGACTAAGTCCCAAGTTTGATTAGCAAGTAAAGAATCATATTCCTCTTGCATGGCTTTTTGCCAATGAGGTTGAGAGTTAGCTTGATTAAAAGACTTAGGATCGTTAGAATTCATAATAGTAGTCATCAAAGCATAATTACAATAATTAATCCTTCTATGTTTAATTCCACCAGATCTAGAAATGTAATCATCACCTTCATTGATTAAGTTTTGAGCCCATTTAGGTTTACGTTTAGTTGTAATGGAATTATCACTAGAGGAAGAATCATTAGTAATAAAAGTATCATTAGTATCTACTTGAATATCATGAGGTGTAGGTGCAGAAATAATAGGTGGTACTTGATTTGAAGGATTAAGAGGAGGAGTAGGGTTAAGAGAAGGAAGTTGGTCCTCCACCAGCACAATTTTAGTGCCACTGAATTCTGCATCATGTGTAGTAGAGCAATCATGGACTCCATTTTCTGCAATACAAACATCTCTAGCAACTTGAACTTTGTTAGTAGTGGAATCATAAACACGATAACCTTTAGTGTTTTCATCATAGCCAACAAACATATAAGGAGATGACTTAGCATCTAATTTATGTCTTTTCTGTTTAGGAGTATGAACATAAGCAATAGAACCAAAAATCCGTAAATGATGTAAATCAGGTTTCCTACCAGACCAAGCCTCTTCTGGAGTGATAACCTTGAGAGCTTTGGTAGGAGTCCGATTAAGAATATAAGTTGCACAAAACATGGCTTCAGCCCAAAATTTATAATGCAGATTCTTAGCATGCAACATGCTTCTAGCCATTTCAACAATGGTCCGATGCTTTCTTTCCGCCACACCATTTTGTTGTGGTGTATAAGGAATAGTAAGCTCGTGTTTAATTCCACGTGATTTCAAATAAGAATGAAAAGCATTATTCACATATTCTTTTCCATTATCAGTTCTAAGAATTTTAAGTTTAAAACCAGATTGCCGTTCAACATATAACTGAAATTCAATAAATATATCAAGAACTTGATCCTTGCTATGCAAAAAATAGATCCAAGTTCGTTTAGAAAAATCATCAACAAAGGTAAGTGCATACCGAGAACCTTGGATGGAGGTATTCTCCATGGGGCCCAAAAGATCACTATGGACAAGATGCAACTTATGAGTTGCCCGCCATGATTTTCCACTTGGAAAGGGCTCCCTATGCATCTTACCACTCATACAACCTGTACAGGCAATCTTGGAAGGTATAATGTGAGGCAAGCCATCAACCATATTATGCTTTTGCATGAAAGTAATATAATCAGAATTTAAATGGCCAAGTCTTTCATGCCATATATTGAAATCAATAGAAGTATGTAGTGAATATCGTGAAGTAGCAAATTCATAGAATTTAAACAAATTGTCATTATCCATTTTAGCATGAGCAATCACTTTTAGAGTTTGAGGATCTATGATATAACATGTATCTTTGTAGAATTCAATTTTATAGTCCTGACATAACTGTGAAACAGAAAGCAGATTAGTTTTCAAGTCAGGTACATATAAAACATCATGCAATTTACCATTAGGAATAGTAACATCACCTAATCCTTCAACGTTACAAGTCTGATTATTAGCTAACTGAATAGGAATGTTAGCAATATCAGGTTGTAAAGAATCAAAAATTTCTTTATGAGAAGTTACATGTTGTGATGCACCACTGTCAACAATCCATTCTAAAGGTCTACAAAGATTAAAGCTACAAGTAAAAGTATGACGAGGATTAAAACCAGTAGAGTTACCTTTTTTATGATTTGAGTTTTGATTATTGGTACTATTATTCATAGGTTTTTTATCATTTTGCTTTTTAAAACAGTTATTGACAATATGACCATCTTTGCCACAATAAGAACAATGAGGTTTAGAATTGGAAGGATTCCTTTGAGTATTACGAGTGTTATTATGATGATTGTTATTATTATTATATTTCGCATGAAATTTATTGTTGGAATTATTTGAATTAGTATTATATTGTTTGTGGTTATTATTATTATGATTAGAACGAGAATTAGTATTTGAATTTCTAAACACAAATGCATGTTCAGTTGATTTAAGGGTACCAAACTGAATTAGCTTAGCTTCTTCCTGTCTTAATAAAGTTTGAAAAATAACATAAGTTAACTGAGAAGTTAAAGTAGGAATAGCAAGCTATGCATGAATATTAGTTATAAACTGTTGAAACTGTCTAGGAAGACACTTTTTAAGAATAAGATGAATTAAACGAATGTCCTCTAATTGAACACTTAAGGCAATAATTTGGCTTTTAAGAGAATCAAATTTTAACAGAAATTCATCCATACTTTTAAAATCTGCATACCTGAGATCTTCAAGTTGATCCTGCAACTGTATTTTGCGGTATTCATCTCCACTGTCATACTTGGTTTGCAAGATGGACCATGCATCATGAGCTTTAGAACAGTGAGCAATCAACACATATAAATTTGGAATAATGGAAATACCAATTAACCCTAAAGCTTCTTCATTTTTAGCTTTCCAAGTATCTTTCTCGTCTCGGGTAGCCGCTGAATCAGGTTCAAGAGAAGGATCAGTGGCTATTTCGAAGAGGTGTTTAAAACGAAAAATAAATGAGATATGAGTTTTCCAAGAATGATAATTAGAATAATTAAGTTTTATTTCTAGAATTAAGGTTGACATGATTAGAAAAAAAATTTTAAAAAATTCCTTGATTTGAAAAAAAAAAATGATGTCTTTTTATATATAAAATTAATAATATATATATATTGTTTTAAAAGGTTAGAGTAAAAAAAATTATAAAATGAAAAAGTTACTTTTTTTGTTAAAAAAAAATGAATGAACAATTCTCTTTTTTTTTTTTATAAATAAACTTTTTTTTTTTTTAAGGTTTCTTATAAAAAAAAATTAAACAAGTTTTTAAGAAAGGTCTAACAAACAAAGCGGAGGTTTCAAATAAAAAACGCGCGGTTTAAAGGAAGAAAAGGAGTAAGAAAATTATAGACTTATTGAAAACTTTACTCATGTAATACTTCTTGTTTTGGCGGCATGCCTTCCAAAACAAGAAAAAACATTGAAATTTTATAAGAAAACCCTTTGGCGGCAAGCCTTCCAAAGAGGGTTAGTAAAAAATTATATGAAACTTGCATACACAAAATATGTTAAAATGAGCTAAAACCACAACACAAACTTCTTCTCTCAATAACGTCTCCAAATAAGGTGTGCTCCAATGAATGGCAACCTTCAACACAAAATTTAAAACAAGGATTAAATAGCCAAGCTCTGATACCATGTAAGAAATAATAATGTTGAGCAAGGAACGAGAAACAATCCAAGTAAGTTAAGTGTGAAACAATGTTACCATAAGATAAGCAACTCCAAGAGCATACACCAAGATGGTTCAACAAAGGAGACAAGGATTTATAAGGGGAAAGCAAAGAAAACCCCTTGTGAGTATTATGAATGAAGGCAAATGCCTAGAGAAGAGAGAGAGAGAGAGAGAGTGTTGGAGCAAAAGTAGCTCAATACAATAACATCAAGTGCTAAGAGTGAAGAAGAAAGAAGGAGGAGCATCTCTTATATAGAGATGAGAGAGGAGTTGCATTTGTAACTCCCATTTCTATGAATGCCACATTCATAATAGGTGTGTGCAAAGTGTCACAATCCTCTTAAGAAGGATAAACTAAATAAAGAAATAAACAAGAGTTGTCCTTACATGTGGAATAAAGGACAAACAATGACATGTCCTCCACATGTGTACAAGAGGACAAACTACATTTAGGGACCCTTGGAATATCCCAATTAATATATCCAAGGAAAGATTAACCTCTCAGGATCATCCAAAGATGCAAGAGAAAAGCATACTTCGTTTTTCAAAAAACTACAATAAAGTTTATTTGCCCCCCCCGAATCTCTCAAATAAGGAAACTAAAATCTACTCTTGCACATAGAAAAGCTCTGATACCATGTTAGAATCTGAAAAGATTAATAACCCAGAAAACTAGTGCAAAGAGTAAATATCTAAACTATGAATGCAAATGATACAAAATCAAAATAGCATCATAGAGTTAGTCTGCAAGAGAGTAATGCAAATGCTGGAAGCAAAATAGCATTAAGAGGATGCAAAAACAAGAGATGCAAATACAAGCCAGGTAGCATGCTTATATAGGCTAGGAAGAGGGAGGAGGTGTCAACACCAACCAATGAGGAGCAACCATCTATCGGACTAAAGATAGCAAAGTATCTTCCCAAGATAGCTAATGGATGCTCACATGTAGGAAGGTGACACCTCACAACCATTCACCTAATAAGACATGCTTTATTAACTTAAGCGAGATTATTAAAAAGTGTAGGAAAAATCTAGCAAAATAGGAAAAATAAAAAACTACACTAACATTATGTATCTTCGATTGACAGATGTTTTGCCTTAGTTTGTCATCTGCTCATTGTTTGAATAGTGTCATTGGGGGCACTCATGGAGATTAATCCCGATCGTCACCTTGGTTTCAGAAGAGATTCTTCATTCAACACTATGACGGTTATCATTCGACTAATGTCCGCAATTTTCTTGTCTCAAAGGCTTTACATTCTATCTTGTAGATTTTGACGGGGGGTTTTATTCCCACTAGGTTTTCCCTCTTTCTTCATTTCCTCTTTCATTAGTTTTTTGTTCTCCTCAATTAGAATTAAGGAGGGGTGTTAGAGTTATTAGTGTTAATTCTAGCAGTTTGATCTGTTACGTCCATAATTTGTGAAAGGCTATTAGTTAGGTACAAATTATATGGTGATTGGTGTGATTGACGTAGAGATTGCTCAGTTCTGATCCATAATTTCTGGATCACCACTGCTTCTTCTCATTCTTCACTTTTTGTTCACCCAGTTTTACCATCGATACCTGTCATAGTTTCCTTATTGTATAACCAATGCACCTGTTGCATATTGTATTAAGTTTTCAATATTTTTCATAATGGAATGAGAGATGTGTGTCATTCTCAATACTCTGTTTTCTCTGTTTATTTTAATCCTGCAATTATGGAAGAAATTTTAC
The DNA here is from genome assembly GCA_028749045.1 of Cupressus sempervirens. NCBI lineage: Eukaryota > Viridiplantae > Streptophyta > Pinopsida > Cupressales > Cupressaceae > Cupressus > Cupressus sempervirens. Next base: position 724,358,247 of record CM053784.1, on the reverse strand, counting down.
ATTCTTAGGCGTCTTCAAACATTGGCGCTCGCTGTAATGCTATAGAGTATTATGCTTGTGAACATAATTAAGATCGTTTTCATGTTCAATACGACGAATTCCAATATACTTCAGTTGCTGCATCAAAGTGTTGCGATGGGAAAGATTTAGATTTTACCAAGGGCAAAAGAGTCGCACAGAATACCGCTGACGATTTCAGTAACTTTGAAATAAGCACATTGGTTTAATGTGAGAAAGAAGAATCCAAATAATGCATAATCAGATAAAGCAAAACAAGAAAGCAACTGAAACATGGTTATAAGGAGAAAATTACTGTGTGAATCTTTAGACGTTAAAAACACCAGTGATGTTAACAATTTCTCGTGGAAATACAGAATGTTAGAATTGAACTCCGAAATTACAGTATGAATCATTAGACATTAAAAGCGCCGATGATATTAACCTGGATCATATTTACCGAGTGAAAAGTTAGAATCCTTTGCAACGCGATTCCCGATTCCGAGGACTCGAACCGGAGACTTGAGCCTAGGCGCTGCTTTCTTTGCAGACGAAGAAAGCACCGGAATTCCAGAAAATGTTCTCCCGTATTTGAATGCTGTCTTGGAATAATCCGAATATTCTTGGGTCGTTATGTTTCGGTGGCCCCCACAAAAAGACCTAACTAGATTCAAAAGTAGACCAAGACTTCACAATTAGACGAGTAAGGAAGAATTGATGTCCCTTGTTTGAAACAAAAGGTACGCCTTGGAATAGAATTTTAAGTAGTCTTTTGAAAAATAGGTAGTATTATAAATTGAAATCAATATATAATAATAATAATAACAAGAGCTGTGTTACAGTAAGAGTCCAGTCTAATAGTAAAAAAATAAATATTGTTTGAATAGATTGAACAAACATTGGCATAAGTAAATGATTGTAAATAATTATAAGAAGAAAATTAAAATAAAGTAATATAAACTAATAATTATTAAAGAGTAAATCAAGTAAATTAATTTTATAAGTTTTAAAATAAAATTTAATTCTTTTATAATATAAGAACATATAATAATGAAATAGAAAATTAGAGAAAATTAGAGGAAAGTGTTGTTTGAACATATATATTTTATTTTAAATCAATAGGTACAATATTATTTTAAATCAATTGACTTAAATAATTTCATTTATATGATGACTTCAAATTTTCTTCATAATTTATGAATTTATTCTAGCATATTTACTATCAATCTATTTAAATAATATGTATTTCATTACTATCTACTAAAATAAAAAATTACTCAAACTTTTTTTTCAATATAAACATTAAATGGGTAAATATTGTGGTGCTTATCTCTAAATGCAATTACATTATTGACCCTAAACTAACGTAATATAAATCTAATCTTAATTGAATTCCCATACTAAACTCTAACTTTACTTGTAAAACTAATTTGAATGCTAAACTTAAATCTCATTTTAAAATTATAATAATGAAGGAGATTAGGGATTATATATATATATATATATATATATATATATATATATATATATATATATATATATATATATATATATATATATATATATATATATATATATATATAAAATAAAGTATATAATAAAATTTAATAACATTTATAAAATTTAATTAACTTCTATAATAATTTTATAATTTAATTCTTAGTACTTTCCTTTCTCCATACTACTAGTTATATATATTATATAGCATATAATATATAAAGAGAAAGTCTAGAGATATGGAGACTTAAATTTACTTTTAAAAAAAAAAAATTAGTTGATTAGACAATTTTTTTGTAATTTTCAGAATGAAAAATTAATTAAACCCCTAGCAAAAATAGGGTCAACCAATAAGAAAAAAGAAATACTTTTCAAGAAATTCAAAAAAAAAAAAAGACACTTCAAACATTGGAAATCATGTTTAATATTTTGCAAAGGCACAGCTTTTAAGGCAAACTAATAGCCTAAAATCAGGTGAAAACATAAGTCTCAGCCTATAAATAGGCTGGACTAATAAGGAGGAGGAGGAGGAGATATTTCCACACCAAGTCAAATTATGATATTGTTACTAAGATTTAACTTTCGAGTAAAATTTATTCAATTCAAAAATTATACATTAATTTCTGATAGTAATATCATAATCAATATTTTAGTTATTTAAGCTAATAGGCTTTCTGTGCGAGCTTTGCTTCTCGAATTTAAATTTTTGCAAGAAATTTTTTCAGTACTCATTGATTTTTAGATTTTTCGATTGCTTTTTCGATAATACAACTTTCTAATTTAGTTATTTTACTATGCATAATTTAATTAGGAGTTTTGAAGCTTCGTCTTGTAGGCAAATGGTAATTTCTCCCATCAAAATTGAAATGGAGTCTTTAAAAACACATGCACTAGTTAAAACTAAATTGATTGTAGAAATTAGAAAATTACGATCCAAGAAATAAAGATAGGATATATAGGACTTCGAGTCTATTAGATATATAGTAGTTAAATTCTATAAATAAAGTGTAACTATGAAATAAGTCTTGACATCTCCAAAATAAGTGGATTGATGTCAATTTGATAAGAGTCTAATTTGTAATTGATCTATGATTTCTCCTTGATATCTATGATTTCTTCGTAAAGTAAAACTCTCTATAAATGAGAGGTATTGTAATCAATTTTAATCATCTATCAATTCTACTTTCTTATTGTTATTATTTTGTATTCTTTCATGTCTGGGTATCTTTAATTTCAGATGAATCAAATTATTTATAAGCCATACAAAATATCATTAGGTATTTTTTTTCACAATGTTTAGAAAAGCAATTTTTTCATAAGTTCAAATTATTAATGTAGATTTAAACCTTGACAGCCACACTAAATAGGAAACTAGTGTAGCGGTGTGTAATTTTTGTAATGAGTGTTGATATTGAATTGGCAAATCAAGGGGCTACATCACCCTCAGTTTTTCACTCCCTAGATTGAGGAGGAGAAGCGCAAATAAAATGAGGAACATGAAGAACAAGGGGGGAAAGGAGCAAGAATTCACAGAGGCACACCATTTTTTATGTTGTGAAATCCAAAAAGCCTACCACCATAGCAAGACCGGTACTCATCCTGACCTCCTTAATCAGCATAAACCTTGAATGGAGCACGTATCTTGGCTGAATCTAGAAATTCTTCCACATTTGACCAAAAAGCTTTCTCTGTCTAAATTTGCCTCCATTAAACAATGCTTCTAAATTGTTGATTCATGTGATTGTTGCATAAACCATTGGGCTTTTGTGGATATTCATTTCTATAGAAGCAACAATAATGGATGTGATTAGGCAGCTCTTGCTCTTTATGCTAAAGAACGTCGCCAGCCCATTCTGAGCACTGATCCCTTTTCTTTTGGGCTACATTATTCCCAATTTGTCATTGACTGTGAGTTTTCATTTCAAATTGTTGTGTGATTGCAATTATGCTCAAAATTAGCAAGTTCCCAGAGGTGTGTTTTGATGTCAAGTTTAAACCATGAGGATAAGATTAAGGATTTGGGTTCTTGCAATTTCTTCATGTGCCCTTTGTCTATAGCAGTTTCTTTGAAGATTAATTTTAGCTCTTTGAAAAGTAATGTCACGTGCAAATCAAAGATGATGAAGTTTTTCATCGCAAGGGAGGCCTAGTGCGGGTTGTTAATAAACTGCTTTCTCTCACTGCCATACTTGTTGTTAAAGTTTATTAAATAAATTTGATATGATTAAACCCTATTAAATTTTGAATTAGGGGGAAAATAAATTTTATTTGTGTTGAAATAATGAAAATTAATACGATTTGATATGCAAAACAAATTTGAATAGTATTTGCGATGACAATGATGCAAATTTATTTGTGTGTTTGTTCATTGAGAAAAATTAAATCCCTCAAGTTCCATTCTTTAGTATATAGTCTCAATCTTTCTATACACTAAAGCATCTTGTATATGCAGTAGTTGTAGTATATCAACATTTCTCAAGTTCTCTCTCTATGAGAAATGCGTGTTTAATATATAAATGAAGTTGAGAAGAAAAAGTGTTTGTAGGATTTACATAGGTTCATTTTTTTTCTATGTAAATAAAAAAAGAAGTGCATAAAATTCATTTAAAAGATAAAGGTTTATATATCAATTATACACTTTTAAATTGGAAGTAAATGATATATAGATATTTTATTATGTATTGTCAAAGTAATTTTTAAAAGTTCATGTATGCTACCTATGCATCCATTAGATGCAAATAGTTAATTAAATCAAACATCTCTTCTTTTACTTGACTTGCATTCAATTAAACAATTCAATCCATCAACTAATCATTGCATGTACATAAACACATCACTACTAATTTAATGGTTTGAATATGCTAGAAAGGTTTAGGGGGAGAAGTTGAGGTTGACCTCTTTCTTCCACTCAACAATACAATAAAAGAAAATTTTGTGTAAGAAGTATAGATAGGTATCAGCAATTAGGTGTAGGAAAGAATTTAGAATTGCATATTATATTTTGTGAAATATATATGTATATATATATTAAAGATGGTGATACTTATAATATTTTTAATTATAAAACTAAAATAATTTATTTTTTAGAATGTAAGAATCAAGTGGTTTCCTTAACTATAGTGCATTAGGTAAACTATTTAATGTGATAGGACTGGTGATCTTGGTGTAGACACCCTTTGGTACCACATTGACTGGGGAGAGATTGGACTTCATGGTCTTTTGCCTATTACAAGAAGCTCTTGTCCGTCGACCAAATCCCCAACCTATGATTGAGAATTAGTATGTGAGTATAAGAAAAAGATAATCATGAAAAAAGGAAAGATATTTTCAAACCTAAGCACTCCATAGTTGATCAAGGTGTCAATTTGAGGCACATAATTGTAGTAATTTGGGAGAAAGAGAGAGAGAAGCATTTTGTTGTTTTGTTGATTTCAGAAGGGCTTTCTACACAATCGTTAGGGGATAAGCTATGGTATAGAATGGGACAACTTGGGATTCATCTGCATCTAAGGAAAAAGCATCCTTGGGTTGTTAGCAATCATGCATCACCAATCCTTTCAATTTTTCTATATATTATTCCAATTGGATGATTTCCTATTGTTTTAGTTATTGATCATCTCAGTTGACTCATTATCTTTTGTAATCCTCATGGCATGGTCTAGGCATCACAAAGATATTATGTCTAGCTTCCCAACTCATTTCAATTTTCCTCATAAAGTTATCTTAAGATTGGTCTTGTCTTGTATTTAGTTTCATGTTCTAATGGCCAAATTTGCAAGATTTGACTTGTGATGGAGTCTCACAACATGTGATGCTAACCAACCCATTGTTCTATGTTATTATACATGTGGGTGTCTTTGCACAACATGATATATCTTTGTAATGCCCCCTTTCTTAAATAATATTTACCAATAAATACTTGAAATAATAAATGATAATAAATTACAATATAATTTATTAATAAAATAATTATTATTTATTTATTTTTTTATTTTATTTTATTTTTAATATAATATACCAATTGATATACTTTTTTTTAATCGGTAATACCAATTAATATACTATTAACATGATAGTAAATAACAATAAAATTAGAATGTTGAACATGGAAATAATAATAAATTATAATACAATTGAAGTAACGATATAATTAATATTATATAAATGATCATTTTGATAAATAATTTTACTATAATTATTATCATATATTATTATAATTTAAATATGTGCCCTTATCTTATATAATACTATAAAATATAAAATATAAAATACAAAATTATATACATTATAGTATTAAGCAACGACACTACCTTGAAACATTTTTATACGATAGCCCTAAGATCAATAGCGATAAAATTAAAAAGAGCATGATGGTCAAACTAATGGTTTCCATTTTCACGATTTCCACTAGAAAGATTACCAAAATTAATTTACAATTTCAGGTTTTTCAATTATTGTTGAAGTTATCTAGGCTCATAACACATCACACTGGGCTGTCAAATTTTAAACCACGATGTCAAGAAGCAACGCCCAAGGATGCAGAGATATTATCTCATACCAAGCCACCTTTTGGTGTAGAGGATATAAAAACCTTTTCAAATTTGTCTTTCTCGGACATGGAAAAAGATAATTATTATTTTATTCATCTGCTCACTATTCAATCAATTCTCAAGAATTTAGAGAAAAGAATCCACTATTTCTATATATCCATTGTATCAATGAGGAGAAACTTGTATCAGCTATTAATTTATTTATTTCATATTATAGAAGAAAATTTATGGCATTCAGCATTTCAGAAATTTATATTAGGTGGTCTATATTGGTACACTTATATAAGATTTTGGTGCACCATTGTTAAGTCAGGAAAAACTATTGAGCACCCAGGTTGTCTTGCATATTCAAACTAGTCATAGCAAATATAACCGAGATTGTCCTAGTACGCTAAATACCAATATATAGAGATCAATTCAATTCGCGGATACCTAGAGGTCATTGGTATTAGTTTAATTTATAACTATCATGTAAATGATCAAATTATATATAATATTATTCTTGAAATATTATTGTCATTAACTACATCTCATCTATATATTAACCTTTAAGTGATATCAGACATTATAATTCATTATAAATAAAAATTACAAGGTAATTATCCTCTAACTTTGAGATGCGTTCGTAAAAGTGGCATTACACTATTATAGGGCATCCTTACGGATTTGACTATTTGTTTGTAATATGTTTCCTTTATCTTGGATATTGTTGATCAGATAAGTTGACTTCTTACTAATGATCTTTTATGTAAGTAAGGTCGTAGTCCTTATTTTAGGTAGTGTTGGGAAGTGTGAGAGAATGCTAGCAGATGGAAGATAGTTGTTAGTCTAGTATTTGATTTAGTGAATAATCAAGTTGATATGTCTACAATGTAAGAAGGCTTATCTCCTAAATCATAATTTACACTTTCAAACCAAATTGATGGTAATTTAAGTTTCCTTTCCTCATTGGTTGGTGTTATTATTTTTGTGTGTTGTTATTCTTGTTTTGGTGTTTCTTATTGGAAGATTGGACAGCTCTATTTGGGCCTTCTCTGACCAAGATGAATTGGTTTTAATATGACCATATGGTCGAAGTATTGTTGGGTTGATTTTAAAATTAGACCATACCAAGATAATGTAGTGTGTGATGTAGTTAGCATGAGTGTTTCCCATATTTTGTTGGGTTGACCTTGGCAAAATCATGTCAGTGATATTCATGATTATCAAAGGAATGTTGTGTCTATTGAGAAATATGGTAGAAGGTTTACTTTAATTCCTTTGAAGGAGAAAAAAAGGAAATCTAAGAAGACGAGTGTGATGAGAACTTACACCTTAGGAGATCGAAGTACTTTGATAAACAAGTGATGGATTTGTAATAGGTGGCCTAGAACGTTACTAATGTTGTATAGTTGTTGAATAATCTTATGAATGAAAATGAACCAATAGGATTAAAGGTTGATGCTAATCAGATGGTGTTACAATAGGTTTCTAGAGGAGTGATATCATATGATAAACAAAATCTTGTGAGTGGATTAAGAGCTAAGAAGTTGTTGATTGGTACCAAAGGTGGAGTCAAGATGCAAAGGACTAAGGACACATTGGTTGTTGGCCACAAAGGTGACAAAGGTATAGTTAATTAGTGTAGATTAAAGAAACATAGCCAAGGTTGTGGAAAAAATAGTAGAGAAGTACCTAAGGGTGGAAGCTATTCTACTGGACTTGTCAATTTGCAGAGTTGACCCATCTATTTTCCTTTTGATGAGGAGGACATGTGGGTTGAGAATGAACATGGGATCTATGTTTTGAATCCTATCAAATGTTCATAATTTCTTCTTATGGAACATATTCTTATTTACCTAGGGTACCTAATGTAGGAGCATCCTTTGTTCATTGGTAGTATTGCATCACCCAAAAAGAATAACTTTTAGTTTATTTGTTTAGTATTCTATTTAGATACCTTCCTATTATTCTAGGTAGTGATCGTCCTAGTTAAAATATTATCTTATGCAATCCTTATGAATGGTCTAGTCATTACAAAGATGCTAAGTATAACTTTGTAACTTATTTTGAAGTTTCTAGAGAAATTTATCTAGTTTGGTCCTACATTTGGGTCTTGTTCTAATAGCCAAGTTGGTGAGATTTGACTTGTGATGGAGTTCTATTTTATCTTATATTTATTGGTGCATTGTTCAATATTTTTATGCATGTGTTTGACCCTCTTGTGTGTCCAAATGACATGATATATCTATTAGAGGGTGTTCTTATAGATTTAGGTTTTGGCATATTTATTTGTAATATATTTTCTTTATCTTGGATATTGTTGATCAGATAAGATGACTTGTGGTTGGCAATCTTCTATATAAGTAGGTTAGAAATCCTCATTTTAGGCAGTTCTAGGAAGTCTGAGAGAACTCTAGTAGATGCAGTATATTTGTTAGTCTAGAATTTGATTTAGTGAATAATCAAGTTGACATGCTTGGAATGTAAGAAGCCCTATGTCCTAAATTTATAGGACAAATTGATGATAACTAAAGTTCATTTTCCTCATTAGTTAGTGTTATTATTTATTTATAAAGTTATTTATGTTATAATGTTTCTTGTTACAAGATTGGACATCTCTGTTTGGGGGTTTCTTTCTCCTTGAGTGCATCAACATCTTAGTGCAGTTGTCTATAATCTTTAAGAAGAGCTTAAAGTCAAAATTGGAAATTCAATAGGTAGTGCAAAAAATTTAGGAGTGGTATTGAATTCAATCAATGTTTCTACTTATCCCTTACTTATTTTTCTCTATAAATTGAAAAGCTTACAAATTCCTAGTGAGAGATGGGTTTTTATGACCCACCACTCATGAAACATGGGTCAACAAATTTGACTCAAAAAGCTATATAGTTGAATCTTGGTAGCAATGTTGTAATTTTATTTTTGAAAATATCTCCTCCATATCAATTTATGATCTTAGAGGGATCTAAAATGAATGGTTGATAGTGCACAATACTTTTTGAAGATATTGTAGAAATGATAGCAAGCTAAGTGGGCTTAACCTTGGAGGAAACCCTATAGTCAATACAAGATTGGACATCTCTATTTGGGGGTTTCTTTGTCCTTGAGTGCATCAACATCTTAATGCTTTTGTCTATAATCTTTAAGAAGAGCTTAAAGTCAAAATTGGAAATTCAATAGGTAGTGCAAAAAATTTAGGAGTGGTATTGAACTCAATCAATGTTTCTACTTATCCCTTACTTATTTTTCTCTATAAATTGAAAAGCTTACAAATTCCTAGTGAGAGATGGGTTTTTATGACCCACCACTCATGAAACATGGGTTAACAAATTTGACTCAAAAAGCTATATAGTTGAATCTTGTTAGCAATGTTGTAATTTTATTTTTGAAAATATCTCCTCCATATAAATTTATGATCTTAGAGGGATCTAAAATGAATGGTTGATAGTGCACAATACTTTTTGAAGATATTGTAGAAATGATAGCAAGCTAAGTAGGCTTAACCTTGGAGGAAACCCTATAGTCAAGCATGCCTAAGTTGGAGAAATATTTAGATGGGTGATCTCTTGAGAAGGCCCATGTCTTCACCCTTATGAGCATCACTTATATGCACTGAGCGTTAAGTGTTCCTTTTATTCTCATGAGAATTGGGTTCTTATGATCCTTCACTCAAGAATAGAAAACAATGAGTTTGACTTGAAAACTATACAATTGAATCATGATAGTAATGTCACAATTGTAATTATTTTGGAAAATATCACATACTTGTTAATTGATGAGTTAAAATGGAACTGTATTGAATTGGTGGCCTCCTCTTGCAGATAATCAACAAACTGCTTGACCACATCCATCGTTCATGATCCACAAACTTGCAAATACAACAATTGTAATATAAATACCACTTTCACTTTTTAGGGTGACTGTCACCTTAACCAAGTGTATCACATTTGAATTTCACCTATGGCCTACCAATATTTGTTACAAAACCCTAATCTATTATTTTCCAAATTTTATTGGATACTAAATTAAACTACATATAGATTTGACCAAGAACAACTAGAATTTTTTCACTTTTTCCAACATGCATGCATGTTACAAAGAAATTAAATCATAATGATCAATGCAAGGCCAAAAAATCATAACCCAATATTGACACATCATTTCCATATTATCACAAAACCTCTTATCATGAAGGATTCACCAGAGTCATCCACAACATTAGTAATTAAGGATCAAACATAGAATATTCTAAGTGTTTTGTCAATATCCCATAGAATGACCTTTCATTGATCAAAACCAAGTCTTATAGTAAATCAAATATTTTGAAAATGAAACATAAATCACAAAACTAGGTCTAGATCATATATCTAAAACCATAATATTTTAAATCAAATAGAATTGATAAGCTAATCAAATAATTCACCATTTGTCACTAACTGATCTTCATAGATTCTTTGTGACACTTTAATCAATCACAAATTGTTCCATACTTGTTGCTAATTTTTGTAATCATAGGTATTGCATCTAGAGACATATTTGAGTCTCACATTCCAACTATAGCATAATTGACTGCAACATGTATTTCTACTAGCATGTGCTAAAACAATGCACCTGGTAAATTGTCGACCAAGATTACTTAAGTTAACATCAATAAAAATACAATAGCTGATTAATTAAACCTAAACTTGCACCATGAATTATATACTACACTGTATGAATTAGCTATATTAACAATCTCTCATTTTGACATTGATGGCAACACTCACTATTCTAATAAACATTGTTCCCCCTTAGTTATTACATCATCCTTCTATATCTTCTCCCCTTTCTTAGTCGTATTTATCCCTTCTTCTTAGTCTTCTCCCCCTTTGACAAAAATGTTGAAGGTGTAACTTCAACATGAATAACCTTCTTGTGTAACCAACTTCCTTACCTCCAACTACTCCTCTTGAGAAGTGGTCCCCTCAACATCAATCCAACGAAATATATTCAATGAGTTTAGTGGATTGATGTTGCAATACCATCTTAGTTATAGTGCGGTAGGGGTGTAACCCATAACTTACTTCTTAGATACTCAAAATCATCCTTATGTAATGGCTTGGTGAATATATCTATCACTTATTCCTTGGATGGTGCATATTTCATCTTCACTTCTTCTAATTTTTTTCTCTTAGAAAATGCAACTTTTTTTCTATGTACTTAGTCTTTGAGTGTTGTATTTGGTCCTTGGAGATATCTATTGTAATGGTATTTTCATAGAATATGATCACCATTTATGTTATCTTCTCATTGATTCCTTCCAAAAAAATTCTTAAACCATATAATGTGTGAACAATTATTGGAAGCTTTTACATACTTTGCCTCATCAATAGATTGAGAAATATAATTCTACTTCTTACTTATCCATAACACACATCTTCAACCTAGGAAGAATGCACTACCACTTGTGATTTTCCCATCATCATATTTATTTCCCAAAGTGCATCGGAAAAATATTTAGAGAGAAATTACCACCATGCAGATACCACAGAGCATAATTTTGTTGGCATTATGAAGATATTATTGGTCAATTAGAGATTGATGTATGGTTGTTGTTGATGAAAACTATGCAACTAGGAAACTATGCAATTATACAAGTGGAAATCAACCCTCTCAGCATTGATTAAGTCTATACAATACATTAGGATGATTGGTGAAAGAAAAACGTACACGAGATGATTGGTGAGCACATGGATATGACAATCAGTGAGTATAGTATAATAGTTGAAAACATATAGTGCACCCATAAATATTGAGGTAGAATTCAAATAAGGAGATTTAATCACATCTACATAATCTACATAATTATTCTATTGCATAATCATGATCACAACCTAATTGGTCAAGAGGTAAGAAGAGTTTGAATTGCTCTATTAGAAAAAGGCAATATTTAGGGGGTTGATTGATATTGCAACACTTTTACTCTGAAACTATGTATTTCAAAAGTTAACCACATGTATCCATAAATAATTAAACTAAAAAGTAAAGCACAAAACAATAAGAAACTCATTAATTACACTGTGATTTATTTTTGAGGAAATCTTAACCAAGGCAAAAACTAGGTGGGGATGGTACCCACAACAATGTTCAAATATAAAAATTCCTTTTTAGGATTGTTTTTACCCTATTAGGAGTCATTACATGCATTTAGTACATTAGCCCTTGTGAGAGGACTAAATATTGTTAGAGGTCTTAATCTTGTGAGTTTTACTACAATAGGAGCTCACTTTTCTATAATGATATATAATCCTTTCAATGAGTATAGGTAAAATACCAAAAATGATAGTACTGATATCCACAATATCTCATTTGTCCTTTGTATATCTTACATCTTATTGCTACCAATTTTTCACCTACATGCTCAAATTAGGTACAACCATGCTCGACAAGAGGTAGTCCTTTCAAAATATGATCATATATTTCATGTCTTAATATGAAAACATTTAGTTTGATCCAGTTAAGCATAGATATTAGTAGCTAAGAAAAGATAAATTCAATGCTTGATTTTGTAATATGAGTACATGTGTGAATGGAAAAGAATAAAGCATAAGAGTCATAAGGGCTAGTAATTACTTGAATGATTGGTCGTGTTGTTGTTTCTTTGACTATGTTTGCTCCTCTCACCCTACTACTCTCATTTTCCTACTCTCCAAGTGCCAAATCCTACATTCACAAGTGGAGTTAGATCCTGAGGATCTAATAAAAATTGACCTATCATATTTACACCCCACACATGCATCCATGTTATAAAAAGTCAAACATTGATTTATTTTTATTTATTTTCTAACTAGTTTGTGTCATGTGCAACAAAAGAAAGATCACTGACATGTGGATGTAAAATCGACTCCCACAAGTATTCAAGCCCAATGTTTCATTGATAAATAGATATGAAGCATGAAGAAATGGGAAGCTTGAGAGACATGTATTTATTTCATGAAATCTTTTATTGTATCCAAATGCATTTCACAATACAAATAAATTGATAAGCTATTTTAAGGGACAATAGTTTTATGATTGAAACCTTACAATTTAATGAACAACATCATATTATGAAATCAACAATTAATGATCAAACCTACTGAGATTCTACAGGGATGGAAATGGTAACTATGTTGAAAGTGATATAGGAAAGATCAAGCAAATGAACAATGTCTTGTGCATGAAGGGGTGGTAGTAGAAATATATGCAAGAAAACAAATATGATGGGGTTAAACATGAGAAATAGTAGTCCTGAAATGAGAAAAGTTATGTTAATACTAGATCCATGTCAACATCTACTATATTGTAAGACCATGTTCAAGAAACATAATATATCTTCATATATAAAGAAAATAAGATGGCATTAGTTCCAACTAATTGACTAAATGAGGCCTTATCATACAATGCTAAACTGAAAGGGAGTGATTTTCATTGCATTAATAATATTGCAGATGCTTATGTGGATCTGGAATTCGCAAAGATTTGTGCACTTCAACATTGATAATGTCATTGAGTGATCAAGTATGTTCATAGGGACCTTTCGTTCAAACATGATAGGTAGTTAATATTGTGAATGGGGAATAATGTTACATGATGGGGCAAAAGGACAACTAGTTTTAGTCTAAGGTATAAAGGACTAAATTGACCAAAGTGTTGGATCATACTGGCAAACTTTTCAAGACAATATTACATATCAAGTCTGATAATATTGAATGGCATTAATAACACAAGCTATGACAATGAAGCCACAACTACATATACATTACTAGTAGAGGTGTTGAGTGCTACAAGTGAAAGTGTAGAGATTGATTTTATGCCAAAGGTGTTTAGTAAGTTGGAGTGAATGTATAAAAATGAGTAAGATATACTAAATGATAACTGAATGTTATTTCATGGTTGATTCATTATGAATGAAAGTGTTAAATGCATCCAACTAACATAATAGTATCATTTTAGAATAGAAAAAGAATATAGATCAAGCAAAGATTTTTCAAAGATACCAATGCAATAGGGAAGACATATTAAAATGAGACACCAAAAAGATTTTTATGATATCATGTTGTTGAATGTGTGTGTGTGTGTGTGTGTGTCTATATATATATAATGTATGTATGTATGTATGTATGTACCTACAGTTATATGCCCGATAGCGAATACGTAGATATTTAACTAAAATAGAAAATTCCCTCATTCAATTTTTCTTAGTAAAGCATCAAAGCCATAAATGATGCAAGAATAAATTTAAAAAATAGTCCATAAATCTATAGCTACTCACAGAGAGCTAATGAGCAAGAAATGTGGCAACAGTTGGGGAACATTTATTCATTTCATCTTCAGAAAGAGAAATCTTTATCTTCAGTGGATCCAATTCAAAGCTAGTAAAATCATGGGGATGATAATCATATTCAAGAGAGAGATTTAGGGAATATATAAAAAATCAAGGAGGGAAGAGGAGGAAATTTGAATTTATTGTCAAGTAAGAATTGTTCTAGGCAAGGAGATCACGATCCAGGGGGTGTTTGATCCTAGGATTTCAGTGATGCAAAGCATGTTGAAGAGGGTTAGAAGGACAGCGCCCCATGGGATTTTAATAAGGACCCTAAAAATTTGAACTATCGACAAGTTACAAGAAAAAAGGAAAATATTCATCCTAATGGAGCATCGTGAAGTGATGTTGGGTGGGTTGGTTCTTCTCGTGATCCTTTATGATCATGGGATGAGAAAGTCTTATCAAATCCTTCGACTTCCCTTTTTAGGGTCAAACCAATCAAGAAATCTAGATTTACAGAAGTCAAAGACATTTCTGAGAAGGAGAAAGGGAAGTTTGCAATAGTTGACCTAGATGCAATTATTGATCTTATGGCAATGAATCTGGTTTGAAAATTTGTTGGGCCAAGGCCTGACATCTATATGGTCAGGATATTTGTGAAGAAAAAGTGGGATCTGAAAGGTCAGGCATAAATCTCCACTATGGGAAAAGGTTTTTTACCATTTTCCTTTTCTTTCCACTAGGATTATACAAGAATCTTGAGTGTGGGTTCATGGATTATAGGTAAGTCCACCTTCGCTCTTTAGAAATGGTCCCCTAATATTGACTTGAATGATTAATTTTTTGTTCAAGCACCTGTCTGGTGAGACTTCTAGAGCTCCCTCCAAAATTTTGGTATGAAGACATTTTTGGTGTGATTGTTGGCTTCTTTGGGGAGGCCTTGTCCATTGACTTGCTGACGACATCCTGTAGGAAGCTTACCTATGCTAGGACAAGCATTGAGGTTGAGAAGGGGAATGATATGCAAGAGATCATTGAGATTCATTCCAAGCTACATAAATGGATTCAAAACAATGATTATGTGGGTGTTCCTTTTGCCTATTTTCATTGTAAAAAAGTAGATCATATTGCAAAAGCCAGCCCAATTTTTAAAGAAAAAGTTAGGAAGACAAAAAAAAGGCCTAGAAAATGATGGAGAAGGTCATGAGTAATCCAAGTGAGGAAGCTAGTGAAAAGTATGTGTCCAAGGATAAGGTTATCTTTGGAAATGAGGATAATGAAGGAAATGATAACCAAGAGAAGATTCAATTTACTAGCTTTGGTCAAAAGTCAGACAATATGGCTAAGGTAGGTGAGGAACCCTTTCCCCCTCCACAAAAGAGCCAAGAAGGAAATAAGGAAGTGGTTCCCTCAATCATGGCTTTAAGTGAGGAAGATGCTTCAAATTCTATTTAGGAGGATACTGAAAATATATTGATTATCCCTGATTCGGCTCATGACTTCCCACTTTTATGGATTCTCAACCTTGTAACATTTTGCATGAGTCTAAAGCCCACATCTGAAATTAAATGGATGGAATGAAAAACTCTTCTCTTGAACTCCCTTTAGCTAGAAATGTAGAGTTCTTATTTGTAAAAAGTGAAGGTAGAGAGATGACTATTAAAGAAGAATGAGAAACTATATATAGGAGGAAACCCAAGAAGAAAAATAATAAGGAACCTTCTCCTACTTCTTCGACAACCACTAGGAGTAGGCAAAAATTAGATGTAGGGGAAAGGACAAGGACTCCCAAAAAGAAAAAATCTAGCTTAATAAGGGATGAAGAATCAAGTAAGAATATAGCAAATATTACTCATCTCACCATCCAAGAAGGATTATCTCTCAAGAAGAAATGAAAATTATTTCTTGGAATATTCATGTTCTTAATGGATCACACAAGAAAGAGGTTATTATAAATGTAGTAAGAGATCATAAACCGAATATTATTTTGATTAAGAAAACTAAAATGAATAGTAAAAGAGTAGAAAATCTTAAAATATTTAGAAATTATATTGTTGTTGGCTCTAGCTTGGATGAGGCTTCTAGAGGTTTAGCCATCATTTGGAATAACACTAAATTTAAAGGTGAACTCATGTATGAAGAAGGGAATATACCAATGTCAAAGAGGGGGTTTTTGGACTGTCTCCAATGTCTATACCCCTAACTCTAAGAGGGGGAGTTCTAAATATTGGGATACAATAAAAAATATTAGTGGTTCTTTGGTTGTCAATAGATGCATCACTGTGGGAGATTTTAGTATTCCTCTGAAGGAAAATGAAAAGAAGGGGGGCTTCATTGCTAATTTAGAAAGTAGAATGGGTATCATGGGCTTTATAAATGATTTCCAGCACTTCAAGGAGCAGAGTTTACCTAGTCAAATAGAAGGTTGTGTGAGGATTACATTCATGTAAGATTAGATAAATCTTTGATTTCAGTTGATTGGATTAGTCTTTTTTCTTCCTATCTCTATACCGTGGCTAGAATTGGATTAGACCATTCCCCTATTTCCCTAGTCTTAGAAACTCTCGATTGGAAAAGGGTTTTCCATTTTAGATTTGAGGAAATATGGATGAATTTCCTACCTTTGAAGGACATAATTTAGGATTGATGGAATGTGGGGCTTAAAGGAATGACTATCATTAGAGTGGAAAACAAGCTTAGATCTATAATAGATAAAATTAAGAGGTGGAACATAACTAATTTTGGAAGCATCTTTGACTCCAAAGATAGAATTCTTCTGAGTATCAAGAAGATTCAAGATGAAACTAGATCTTCATATATGACTCAGATATACTTGCCAAGGAAAAATATTTGCTATCCTCTTATCATGATATTATTTATAGGGATGAAGTGTTTCAGAGGCAGAGATCCATATCCATTTAGCTTAAGGAAAGAGATAGAAACACCAAAAAAATCATCTCACTACTCTCAAGCATTGAATGACTAACAAAATCTCTAAACTCAAAAAGGGTGATAACATTGTTTGGAAAGAAGGAGAGATCACTCAAAAGGCCAAAAGCTATTTTTCTGATTTACTCTCTATTGATTCTAATCTTTGTATGGATGATCAAAGCATGCTCCTCGTATTTATTCCCTCTATTATTTCTTGAGAGAAGGACAAGATGATATGTGTTATTCCAAAGATTGAGGAAGCTAAGAAGGCCATATTTTTCTTCCAAGGATACAAGGCTTTGGGCCATCATGGTTTTTCCATGTTTTTTCTTTCAAATATCTTTTTGGATATAGTTAAGAGAGATGTCGCTAAATTTGTTCAAGAATTTTTTGGTTCCATAAATCTGGTGAAGGAAATTATTGTGACCTTCCTTGTTTTGATTTTGAAGGTTTTTGGTGTTGACTTGAAGTACAATTTTTGACCCATTAGTCTATGCACCTCATTTTATAAAATCATCTTCAAGGTCCTCACTCTCAGGATTTTGAATGTACTCCATTATATTATCTCTTATTAGTAATCGAGGTTTATACTAAGCAGGTATATTCTTGTTTCCATTATCTTTGTTCATGAGGTGATCCATTCCTTGGCTAGTTCTCTTAATCAGGGCTTCCTCCCTAAGTTGGATCTTTTCAAGGCTTATGTTCAGGTTGTTTGGAATTTTCTCTCAAAATTTCTCAAGACCTTTGGTTTTGACCAAAGAGTTTCCAAGTTGATCTCTTAGCTAGTTTCTTTAGCTTCCTTGGAAATCATGGTCAACAATTCCCTCTCCTTTTTTAAACCTTCAAGAGGTCTGAGGTAGGGGGACCCTCTTTCTCTTGTGTTATTTGTCATTTTGGTTGAATGTCTTAGGAGGATGATTAAAGTAGGTATTACTTCAAGTGACTTGCAAGGCATAAGACCTTCATGTTTTAGCATTACCTTCTCACACCAATAATTTTTTAGTGATATTATTTTGGGAGTAGAGACTACTATTAAAGAATCCAAGAACACAGGGTAGTTGATCAATTAGGATAAGAGCTCTCTATTTTTATTAATACCCTCCAAAATAGGTAAAGGCGAATTGCAGACATCCTTTGGTGCAAAGCAGCTGAGTTTCTAGCCATTTACCTTGGGTCATACTCGGATTAAAACCACATGATTCTTTTTGGAGTGATCTAGTTGAAAAATTCAATAAGAAGTCATCAAGGTGGAAAGGGGTTATCTTGATTCAGGAAGGTAAAATTCAAATGCTCAAGTCCACTCTTCATAATCTTCCTACTTATGCTCTAAGCCTTTTTCCTATTCCTTCAAAGTTTGTGGCTCCTATTGAGAAGATTTAGAAGCATTCTCTATGGCCAAGAGCTAGTGACCACAAGAGAATTCCCCTCATCTCTTTGGATAGGGTATGTCTCCATAAGAAAATGGGTGGTCTTGGCTTGATAAAGATCAAAATTTTCAATCAGATCTTGATGGTTAACTAGGTCTACTGAATATTTCTTAACAAAGGTGAATGGAAGGATATTTTGTACTCTAAATACCTCTTTAACAATCCTTCATTTCAATATTTTCTTGCTTCTGACCATATTGCAAGTGGTTCTATCATTTGGAATTTTATTTTGAAAGCTAGGGATAATGTTGCCAGAGACATTATGTGCAAGGTGGGCAATGGCTCTCTAGTGAATTTTTGGGATGATAATGGACTCCCAATCAAAAAATTGAAAAATTAAGAGGAGCGCTATATTTGGAAGGATGCTTGCAAGCTCGAGTTTGGGTGTAGAGTTTCCAATTATCAAAGGGGGGATGCTTGGGTGAATTTGAATGAGATCACACCTCATCTTTTTCCTCTTATGACCATTATTTCATCCATCATCATTATGGACAAACCATATGTTATTGTATGGGTTGCCTTGCCTTGAGGTGTGTTCTATGTGGCCTTTGATTATCATGTCCTTTCCAATTCTCTTGAGCAACCTCCACGTTAGGCTAAGGCTTGGATCTTGAATCTCATCCATAAGGTGAACATATTTTTTTGATTTGGTTGCACAATAGGAATCTTATAGTTGATAATCTTTATAAAAGAGGCTCTATATTCCTAATATGTGTTTTATTTATTTATTGTGTTGGTTTTGAGTCAATTGACCACCTCTTACTCATTGCTCCTTTACCAGGGAGGCATGGTCCCTATTCTTTAGCAAACTCAGTCTTTTTTGGATCTTTCCTTCTTCTATGATTGATTGTTTTACCCATTAGTCCCTTTAGGATTAGTATAAAGTTTTTAAATGCCTTCGAGCCCTATCTCTTCCCCACATGGGTTTGGGGAATACGTTAGTAATGTAATAATAGAATTTTAAGAGCTAAATCATCTTTCCCTTAGTGGTGTTCTCTTAAATTGAGCATGTTATCTTTGAAAGATTCAATTGCTACGGAGGATAAATATATAATCTCAGCATGATGATTGATTATTCTTCCACTCCTAATTTAATAAATTATAGAAGCAAAGATAGCAAGTGGCATTTCCCCATATGGGATGATGTAAAGATAATTTTGATGGGGCAACTAAGGGTAATCCTAGGTTGGATGGGTGTGGGGTGGTGATAAGAAATTAGTTTTGATATTTTCTTGTTGTTGTGGAACTTCCCTTAGTAAAATTTACTAACCATTATGTGGAGGCAATGGTGGCTCTCCAAGCCACTAGACTGGCTAAAAAAAAGGAGTTTCTAAACTTTACCTGGAGGGTGATTCACATAATATTATAAATTATTTAAAAGTGAATTCCAAACCACCATGGACCATTCACAATATTATTAAGGAGACTTTGGATATCCTAAGAACTTTAGACAATTACTTTATTTCCCATTTCTATCATGAATCTAACATCATGGTTGATTCCAAAGTAACGTGGTTGTGAGAATTAACCAGGAGATGAGGTTGTAGGGTGGTGTGGCTATAACTTTGGAACTCATATTGTTCATTAATTATGATATGATACATAGAAAGAAATAGGTTATTTTAAGTGATAAAGATGGTACTTTGGAGACAATTTTTTATGATTATGAGGACGCGAGAGGATTGTAAGGACAGACTTGGCAATAATGTTGCTTTTATTCCACACATTTTAGGGGTATTTTTGAAGACCATACATTTCTTTTTTATTTTTTACCCATCTGTTTAACATCAAGTTCATTCTCTAGTTTTTGGTGATTATTTTATGGGGTGTTCATTACATAAAAGGCCAACAAAGGAGAAGAGAATTGTCAAACTGTGATAAATGCAAAGGAAAACCAAGGTGTGAATAATTCTGATGAATTAAGATTAACCCCTTTCATGGAGAGATTGCATGGTGGTAAGCCATAGGTTACCAAATTATTTCTCAAGTTTTGGAATGAAGAGATGATGGAGAATTATAGGATAACCTACCTCATTACTGAAGAGATCATTTCATAAGTAACAAGCATCCCAATAATCGGGAAAAATATTTTATAGAGATAGGAAAGTCTTGGATGCTATCGACAATTTCCAAAGGATGAGGAGGAATGTGTGGCCCTAGACAAGGGAGGTAAAACCTAGTATCACTTCAAAGTGTATCAAGAATATTTGAAATTTTTTTTGAGAGGGATTGTGTATTACATCTCACTTGATGGTAGATTTTCTCATATTTTCACCCATCACTTTGTGCTTTTGAACCTCTTTAGGCATGCCATCAAGATTTTAATTATGTTTTATATATACACTTTGATGAATTATAACATTCATGATCTTAGGGAGAAAGTTTTTATTAGACCCCCACTACATGATGGATTAATGCTTTTAATTTATAAGCATATTATGGCTCATTTTGTGGGTAAATCTATTAATGATAATGATGAGCTGGAGGTAGAGTCTTGGGAATTTGATTCTCAATAGGATAGGTTAGATACTAAATAAAGTGATGATATGCACTTTGAGGAGATGGATATATCTACTTATAAAAGAAACAGTAAGGAGACAAAGAGCACCATGAAGAAGGTGAACAAAGGGGTTAAAGTCTCTAGTTTAAAGAAACAAGTGACTAAAATGGTCATCTCCTTCGATGAGGAATATAATGAGGATGATCAAAACATGGAAAGTGACATTAAGGAGTTGGAGGGAAATAATAAGAATAAAGGATTGACTTCTACTAGTAGCAAGAAATAGGCAAATTGGCCATAAAGCCCATGAGCAGGAAGGGAAGAAATGTTGTTTGGAGCTCTTGTGAAGAGTCTACCAGAACTTGCTAGGGCTTTTTTGGGGGTTGCCAAATAAGGAAAAATAAAATGATAAGTACTAATTCTCTTGGTATTTTGACTTGGGATTCTTTGCCAGAGATGCTCGCTAAATCCTTTATGCAAAATACTCCTAAGGAGAGGAGGGTTGTGTGGAAAAACTTCAATATTGATTTAGTGAGATTGGGTATTTCCATAAAGAAGATTGAGTTCAAGGTAAAAAGGGATGAGGGAGTGAGGTGGATCTTAGGGAGCTTATTAACCCTAGATGTTGATACTAAGTGACTCTAGTAAAGAGTCAGTCTTGGACATTCTCAATAAGGTCATAAAAACCTCCTAGATAATTTCATGTCTATTAAATGGCTTTATCACAAAGTCATGGATATGAAGGACATGATGAATAACCTAGAGGACAAGGCCAACATTCAAAAGAGTACTAATAATGAGGATTGGGATGGGGTTAACAAGGGTGATCCCATGGACATGGCTACCTTTTACAAACTGGAAGTGAAGGTTCTTCAATTGGATAACAAGACTTTAGACCTTCAGTATACTTTTAGGAACATTACTGACTAGAGGTACAAAATTCTGAAGGTCTCTAATGAACACATCAAGATTTTGATCAATAATATGAAGTACTTCGTTGGAAAGAAGGCTATTGTGAATATTGTTGATGATTAGGAGGACCCTGAAGATAGTCAGGGCAGTTCAAGAAAGAACTAGGTCCAACACCATAAAGCAAGCTACTGCATCCACCAAGGATATGAAGAAAATCAAATAGGTTGTTGAAGATCTGGATCATCTGGAGCTCCTAGTGGTGGATCTTCTTAAGAGCGTGGTTTAAGTGGTCATATATTATGTGGTTTTTATTCTTTTTGTTTTTTGTTTCTAGTTTGTGTAGTCACTACAACATTTGGGGTCAAATTGCGGTGGCAATTTGTGACGACAGAGTAATTTGTGGTGATTTTCATGTTTTTTTTTTTTTTTCTCCAGTTGTCCTCGATGTCATTGCAATACTGATGTTTGCATTGTAATTGTGATGCCCAAGTGAGTATAAACAACAAAAAAAAAAAAACATGACATAAATCATTCCCCATTTATTTTGATTATGGTGGAGAGTTACGCATGAAAGAGGGTGGAGAGCTCTAAATATTGTTGTGCCCTTGTCATTGATGCATTTCATTGTTGTGTATCTTTTCATTTTGTTGTTGTACCCTTGCTCTGTGATTTGGTTATCGTGCCCTTGTGATCTCTACAATTTTTTGTCATGCCCTTGCTCTGCAATTTTGTTGCCATGCCCTTGCTCTACAATTTTTTTGCCATGTCTTACCTTTGTGATCTCCCTGCCCTTTCTCTACAATTTCATTATCATGTCATGCCCTTGCTCTATGATTTCGTTGTCATGCCCTAGCTCTACAATTTTCTTCAAAGGAGCTATCTAGATGTTGGTTTATTTTCCTTCTAAATAGGCATCTCTTTGTATTTCCTTCTAAACATGTATATTTGGATATCTTTTTTAAGGTGCTTATTACATATTAGAAAAATAGAAAAATTCATCTAGCTGCATACATATTCTAGAATTCAAATAATAAACAATAAAACTCACTCAACCCATGTTAAGTGACTTACCTCAAGATCCTCCACAAAAATAACATAGACCAAAAAAAAATGGGGAGAGTTCACAAGTAATTTTACAAAAACATATCATAGCATATATTTTTGGAAAGAAACTAGCCATAATGCAGTTAAATGGGTCTAGTTGTTGATTAGCTAGGTTGATTAAAAATTCATGTAGAACTATCATCATTTAGGTCAACACCCTCCCTTGTGGACCGCTCATGTCAAGCACTTTCTGTACTATTTCAACACCATGTTTTTGCTTTTGAGCTAACAATTCTTCAGGTGCATTTTCTTGTAAAACATTAATTTTGTTGAACAATTGTAAACTCTTAGAAAGTGCATTGTTGTTTTTATGTGTATGTATATATAATAATGAATAATAATAATGTTTTCATGTATGTCAAAATAATAACTAACATTACCATTGGATCATACAGTAATGAAGTAATCACCCTAGCTAATCAACAACTAGACCAATTTAACTGGTGTTTCCAATGTCATAGTACCTACCGCAACACTATCTTGGATTCTATCCAATGGCTCTCATAATATTCTCTATGTTGTCTAGTTTTTATTTATGTCATATAGTCTCTTTCTAAAGCTGCTCCTTCTCCTTCGCTCTTGTGCCTTAAATTTTGACTATCAAACTTCTGAATATCTACCCCTACCTTATCTAAAATCAACATCACAGTGTGTTGTAACTTTGGTGTAGGTGTTTGATCATCGGTAGCTTTCATTTAGCATTCAAGTTTTCAAGATTGGTCAACACCCTCACTTGCAGACCTCTCATGTCAAGCACTTTATGTACTATTTCAACACCATGTCCTTGCTTATGAGCTAACAACTTTTTAGGTGTATTATCTCGTAAAACATTAATTTTGTTCAACTATTGTAAACTCTTAGAAAGTGCATTATTGTTTTCATGTATATATGTATATATGTATGTATGTATATATATATATGTATGTATGTATGTATGTATGTTTGTATATATTTATGTATGTATATATATGTATGTATGTATGTATGTATACAAAGAGATATTGTGGATTGTGGATTATAAACAAAAAAGAAAAGAAAACACTACATTAATCATTCCCCATTTTTTTTGATTGATTATGAAGAGTTATGCGCGAAAGAGGGTGGAGAGCTCTAAACATTGGTCGAGATCAGTGGAAATATAGGATTTTGTTGTTGTTCCCTTGTGATTATTGCATTTCGTTGTCATGTTGTGCCCTTGCTCTGTGATTTTCTTCAAGGGGAGAAGAGGTACCTATGTAAATGTTTTTTTTGTTTTTTTTCCTTTCTAAACATGTATCTCTTTTTCATATATAATAGATTTGGTTAGATTCAAGGATAACTAATTATGATGATTCTATGCATATGTGCATGTATGTATGTATATTAGTTCACTATGTGAACTGCTTTACATGCATACATACACACTTGCATAGTACTTGTACTAAATTAACCTAATCATTCCTGTCTTGAATTCACACAAGCAATTATCCTTGTGTTTAATCAAAAAAATTCATAGCAAATTAAGTATGCAGAAATATGTACTTACAGATTATATTATCTCTTGGTGATTCAATAAAGATCTTGTGCATAATATCATCTAGGTAATGATGATCATATACATTCACATTAAGTCATAATAGGATCGAATAGATGATCCATTTATGTTACTTCATACTTGTTTTATTGAACATTTTGTTTAACATAATCAATAATACTAGAATTATACAGCTACAGCTAGTAATCTTGTTTATTTAATTTAATCATATACATTTAAGACTAGTATTTTTCTTAAAATTAGACTATATACTTGTTATCAGTAAAACATGAATATAGATCTTTGATAGTTATCTTTTTTAATTTCAAGATCTTCATATTTAACATGAAGAGTTTCCACTACTGGACAGTGGAATAGCCACAATGTGGAGCCACATAGCTCATGGATTTTTCCACCAAATTATATTTTTTGTCCTTCAAAAATATTACAGGTAACTGTTCTTCTGATTTTCCATACATTTAATTATTTTTCACTTGTTGTTTGAGGTAATTTTCTATTTTGAGATAGAGACATCTATCATAAGGATGGACATGCCAATTTTGATTATTCCATTTTCAAAGTTGATTCCCTTATCAGATTAATGAAATTACTTGCAACAAACACCCTAATTAGTCATTCACACAACCATCTTCCTCCTACCCCACCATAGCATGCAACCCTTGTTTGAGGTTTATATCTTAGTCCCTCTTGGGTTTTGGACCTCATTGCACCTCTTTCAAAATGGTTCCATTGGTTCAAGGAGGTTCATATGTTCGATAAGTTTAGTATCCTAGGCAGTTTAGTGGTTTTAATGTTCAGAAGGCTCTTGGCTTGGATCAAAGTACTGAGATTCAAAGACTATAATTTAGATTGAATGGTTCATATCAATTTGTGAAGACGCTTTCAAATGTCTCCAAGAACATTTAGGTGTATTTTAGTTCATAATAGTCCATGGGCCACAAATAAAAATCAAAGTTCACATTTTAAAGGCCAAAGGTTCTGAACATAAAACTAGTGATTCAAATTGTTAGTTTGTCAATCTAAATGTCTAGTTCAATGGTTCAAGTTTGACAATTCCAAGTAGCCCATACCATTTCAGAAGACCAAGTCTAGTGATTTGTATCTAGCAATTTGATGATATATAAATTCAATATGGAGGAGGATATATTGGCAACACAAACGAATCATCCCATATCCATAAACAACATCTAATCTTTTGTAAGTCTCTTTCCTCTAAAGACCCAATGCATGGAGCCATTATCATCATGAGTAGACTCACTCTCCTCAAACGAATTCAATCAAAACTATTCATAACAAAGTATGCAGAAATCTATACTTACATATTATATTATCTCTTCGTGATTGAGTAAAGATCAAATACAATTTTCCAAGGTGATAAAATTGCATATGCAGATGTATGTATGTATGTATGTATGTATGTATGTATGTCTACATCTCATTTTTGTGTTGTTGTGATCTTTGTATATGTATATACGTGTATATATACATACATACATACACATATGTTTGTCTATATATGTATGTATGTATATAAACAAAGAGATCTATGTATACATACATACATACATAGACACACACACATACATATGCATAAAGAGAAGCTTCTCTATATATACATACATACATAGACACACACACACATGTGTGTGTACGTATATATGCACATACATATACATAAAGAGAAGCTTTTCTAATCACCTGTTGGGGGAAATATATAGAGATACATGTTTAGAAGGAAAATAAAAGAACATTTACATAGGTACCTCTTGTCCCCTTGAATAAAATCATAGAGCACTACTTCATTTGGGCCCGAATACACCACAAATTACACCATCATCGCAATTTGACCCCAAATATTGTAGTGCAAAGGGAACAAAGATCATAAGGTCATGACATGACAACAAAATTGAAAAGGAAGGGCACAAAGATCACAAGGGAATGACAAAAAAATGTAGGGATCACAAGGGCACAATAATGAAATGCAATTGTCACAAGGGTAGAACAACGAAATTGTAGATCTTCACTAATCTCCACCAAGGGAACGACATGAAAATGAAGATATCATAAGGGCACAAAAAAATATTTAGTGATCACAAGGGAACAACAATTAAATCTCCACCAAAATTCAGAGCTCTCCACCCTCATTTGGAGCTCTCCACTCTCTTTTGCACACAGCTCTCCCCAATCAAAACAAATGGGGAATGATTTATGTCATGTTTTCTTCTTCTTTTTTGTTTATATCTAAAATCAACTTCACATTATGTTCTAACTCTGGCATAGGTGTTTTATCCTTGATAGCTTTCATTTCAACATTCAAGTTTTAGAGTTTCATCTTCATTATATAGTCCTTTCCACCCTAAAAACCACTTTTTTGCTTCAGTAAAATCAGGACTTGAACAAAGCCAATGATACAAAACCTACAGCCACTTTGAAAAAAAGTTGTCTCCAACATTGCAACCATATGATAAATGGGAATAGTACATTCTCGAGCCATAACCTAGTTAAATTAGTCTAGTTTCTGATTAGTTGGATTGATTACAAGTTCCTGTAGAACTGTCATAAGATTAGGTATGATAAAATGAACAATCAGTTATTCCTAGCTAGTAGGATCAAATATAATCTTCTAATGTGATAAAATTGCATATGCAGATGCATCACTTGAATGTCACGCATGAAGCTCACATTCCCAACCTTGAAACACTCTTATAAGCAATGGCAAAGTAAATGCAGATGAAATACATGACAAATTGTACAACTTGTAGTCTTTATATATACAAAGATATCTTTTTAAAGTGCTTATTACATATTAGAACAATGAAAATATTGATCTAGTTGCATACATATTCCAAAATCCAAATAATTAAACAATAAAACTCACTCAACCCGTGCTAAGTGACTTAGCTCAAGATCCTGCACAAAAATAATGCAGAATAGGAAAAATGGGGAGAGTTCACAAGAAATTTTAGAAAAAAAATTATCATAGCAGATATTTTTAGAAAGAAACAAGCCATTACTTAGTTAAATTGGCCTAGTTTTTGATTAGTTGGGTTGATTACAAATTCCTATAGAATTGTCATCAGATTAGGTATAATAAAATGAACAATCAGTTGTTCCTAGCTAGCAGGATCAAGTACAATTTTCCAAGGTACTAAAATTACATATGCAGATGTATGTATGTATGTGTATATATATGTATGTGTGTATATATATGTGTGTTTGTGTGTGTCTATATACAGACACACATGCACACACATATGTATGTGTCTATGTATGTATGTATGTATATATATAGAGAGATCTTGTGGATTGTGGAGATCAAGGATTTCATTGTTGTGCCCTTGTGATCACTACATTTCGTTGTCGTGCCCTTGTGATTTTTGCATCTCATTGTCATGCCCTTATGATCTCTTTATATGTATGTATGTATGTATGTATGTATATGTGTGTATATGTATGTATGTATGTATATAAACAGAGAGATCTTGGCACAATAGAAAAACAATAAAACTCACTAACAAGTAGCATGACCACAGATGCAATGGAAACTCCTATTGGTAAGCATGTGTTTATTTCACTTGAACTATTATTTCTTAGGGGGCATTTTGTAATATTGGATTCATTTTATTCAGGAGGCAATGAGGACATTCCTAGATGTACCTGTGTGATGAATTGCTCATAAGCAATGAAGATGACTTCCCCTAAGAGTAGTAGGAGGCAATGAGGACATTCTAGGTACTTTAAAGATTGATCTCATGACATTCCAAGTAACTTACCATGCTTATACATGTATGGATGTTTAGGTAATCAACCTTACATTTAATAAAATGAATATGTGCTTCAAAACCAGCTTTTAAACATAACTATATAAGGAGTGAGTTAGGACATATATAGGTTACCCATACATTAATTGTAAACTACAATAGAAAGGTTGCATAGGGTATTACAGTATTGTAATTATAGAAAACCACCTAATTTTTCTAAGTGGGTGTATGATGGCAAAGAGTTGTATTAAGTGAGTAAAGCTCACCAGTGGTTATAGGAATACAATTAGAAACCAAAACTACATATTTGTTAGAGTGAGTAGTTCAAGGGTCTTAATCTTGTGGATATGGGTATGTAGGTAGTTGGTAGGCATAGTATGTCTCCAATATGCAGATGCCTTAGACATAGTTAGGTCTAGTTGTTGATTAGTTGGGTTGATTACAAATTCTTGTAGAACTTTCATTAGATTAGGCACAATAAAATGAATTGTCATCAGATTAGGTGAATACCTTGGTCATTAGATCATTGTGAATGTTAAAATATGATCTTCTTTGTAAGATGGTGTTATCCTTTGAACATTTGTAACAAGTGAGAAATCAATTTTAGCATATTTATTATATCTGTCCACTACTGGAAGATGATTAAACTTTGTTATTTTCAAGCACACTTTGTGTCCAACAATGAGACAAATATGAGAAACAATTTGTTATTCCTCTAAATGCAGATGCAATACATGACAATTTGGACAACTTGTAGTCCTCCCAATATTTGGACTGTAAATTCTCAAAGAAACTTGTAAGTGACTCCAATGTTAGAGTACCTACAACAACACTTTCCTAGATATATTTCCACAAACTCTCTCTCATGCCTTAAATTCCAATCAAACTTCTCAATACCTGCCTCTACCATATCTAAAATCAACTTCACATTGTGTTGTAACTCTAGTATAGGTGTTTGATCCTCGATAGATTTCATTTCAGCATTTCAACATTCAAGTTTTCTCTTCATTATATGTTTGGTTTATCATTGATTTCCTCCAATTTGATTATGGTGCATCTCAACTAGCTTCTCCAATGATGCAATCACCCATCTATCTCTAGATTGTGCAAGCACTTGTTGTTTTATAGAATCTACTGCCACTTTGGAAAAAAATCTACCTCTAATAGATGTCAAAGCCATAACCTAGTTAAATTGGTCTAATTGTTGATTAGTTGGGTTGATTACAAATTCTTGTAGAGCTATCATCATATTAGGTACAATAAAATGAACAATCAATTGTTCCTAGCTAGCAAGATCAAATATAATTTTCCAAGGTGATAAAATTGCATGTGCAGATGCATCACTTGAATGCCACACATGAAGAACATTCGCCAACTTATAATGAATGGTTGGATATCAAGGCTCCATATGCTGGCCTAACAATGGAAGCCAAGGATGTAACCATGCATGTATTGGTACACTCTCCTTGCAAGGATCCTAAGTATCTAATGTTGTTGTTAATTTAGGCATCACTATATGATCAATAATGTTATGAAGTACTGAAGCCGATAGTAACTTCTCTCATGTCTCCAGAAAATGTACTATAGGTTCAGGGTCCCTTAGCTCCTAAGAATTTGTAGTAGCTATTCTCACTTCTAGAAGAATAACTTTAGTGAAGAGTCGAGTGTAAGGAGTTGAAGAAGCAAGTTTTGCTTTTGTGTAAGTGCC
The DNA here is from genome assembly GCA_028749045.1 of Cupressus sempervirens. Classification (NCBI taxonomy): domain Eukaryota; kingdom Viridiplantae; phylum Streptophyta; class Pinopsida; order Cupressales; family Cupressaceae; genus Cupressus; species Cupressus sempervirens. The sequence continues at coordinate 724,328,057 of CM053784.1, read as the reverse complement.
ATAATCATGAGGCTCATTCCCTTGCAGAAGCCTCTACCACAATGATATTACCTATAAACAATGCAAAGGATGTTGAAGTGGTTCCCATCCTTGATACACTCTTATAAGCAATGATAAAGCAAATGCAGTTGCAATACATATATTAGTATTATTTATGTATATGTATGTATGCATGTATATATACAAGCCATAACCCAGTTAAATGGGTCTAGTTGCTGATTAGCTAGGTTGATTACAAATTCTTATAGAATTGTCATCAGATTAGGTAAAATAAAATGCACAATCAACTATTCCCAGCTAGCAAGATCAAATATAGTTTTTGAAGGTGATAAAATTGCATATGCAGATGCATCACTTGAATGACAGGCATGAAGTGCATTCCCCAATTTATAATGAATGGCTTGATATAAAGGCTCCATATAATAGCACAACAATGGAAGCCAAGGATGTAACTATGCATGTATTGGCACGCTCTCCCTGCGAGGATCCCCAGTATCTATTGTTGTTGTTGTAATGACAAAGCAAATGGAGATGCAATACATATATTACTATAGGCCATATGTAGGACTGCGTAAAATAAACAAAAAGGAAAAGAAAATATGACATTGATCATTCCCCATTTTTTTTGTGTAAATTCCATAATCACAAGGCTCATTCCCTTGTGGAAGCCTCTGCCACAATGAAATTACCTCTAAACATGCAAAGGATCTAGATGTGATGACGGGCCACACCACCCGTACCAACTCACAACCAAAAATGCAACAAGATGGAGATAGAGAGATGACAAAAAAAATTCATCATAAAGCATCCATTAATACTTGAAATCCACTAGAAGAGATTACATTTGAAGAGCTTACAATTCAAGAACTTCTATTTCTCGAACTTCCATTAGAAGAGCTTCCATTTCTCAAACTTCCTTTAGAAGAGCTTCCATTCCTTGAACTTGATTACAGACGATTATAAGCCTTTCTTAAATAGGCACTTCTAACCCAAGACATTACAAACACAAGCAATGTGGGATAAAAGGTAAATACAACTACTTTTAAATAAATATTAAATTCCCACCCAAATACAACTAAGCACCCAACAAATATTAAATACATGATTTAAGATCTTTCCACAAACTTCTAAATTGCCACTTATACACCTTGATTAATGGAATGACAACTATTTTTATTATTTTTCTTTTTACGCCACCTATGCGCCTCGAAAATAGAAATCTCCTTTTCCTTTCTTTTCTCCTTTTTATTTTTTTATTATTTCTCCTCTAATTTTCGTCACTTTCTCTCTCCTCCAGAATTTTTTTTTTTTCCTTTTTTTCCTTTTTTTTTTCCTTTCTTTTTTTTTTTTTTTTTTTTTTTTACTAATAATTTAATTTTCTCATGTAAGATGCTCCTGCATCAGATGCATCAAGATGTATGTATGTATGTATACAAACCAAGAAAAATGGGCAGAGTTAATGGGCATTATATTTACCCTACATGCATTATACATATATATATATATATATGTATGTATGTGTGTGTGTGTGTATATATATATATATATATATAGAGAGAGAGAGAGAGAG